>JAQQAC010013450.1:64160425-64229198 GCA_029783875.1 Phataginus tricuspis | reverse complement strand
CACCACCACCACCATCACCAACATCACCACCCCCAACACCATCACCATCACCATCACCACCACCATCACCACCACCATCATCACCACCACCATCACCACCACCACCATCACCACGTCACCACAACCACCACCACCACCACTGCTGCCACCAACACCACAATCACCATCACCACCAAAACCACCACCACCACCACCACCCTGGTCACCACCATCTGTACCATCACGACGACCTCCACCTCACATTTACTGAGCAGCCTGGATTAAAGTAAAATATCCCCAAAGTATTTACACATCCTGAGATTGCAGTATTCTGGGATTCTGAGAATCTGACCACCACTTCAAGTTGAATTTCTTTATAAATATTCTAATTAGTAGAAATTTAACCAAAATTTAACATTTTAGAAAGCAATTTTAAATTTAACAAATGGAAGCAGATTTATAATAGCCTCATATTGTTTTTTTAAAGTGATTTTAAGCTACATTAAACTTTCCATTAAAATTATTTTAACATTCTAACCAACATCTAATAACATTCTCACAAACACTTTACTGAAATAATAGAATAATAAGATTCTAATAAATATTCTAATGCTGATGATGTAACACTTGCTTTTATATCTAATATACATACAAACATCCTAACATAACTTCAGACATTTCAACAAATATCCTGGCATGCGAAGAAACATTTTACCATTCTTAACATCCTTGCAAACATTATACCTTTCTATCAGGCTTCCCAACCACCACATCCATCGCCAGCGTTCTACCTTCCTCAGTTACCCCATGCTATGGTCAGAGCCTTCTAACAGGGCTTTCTGGGAGGATGGAAGTGTCTACATCTGTGCTATCCAAGGCAGCCACTGGCCACATGTGGCTGTTGAGCCCTTGAAATGTGGCTAGGGTGACTGAAAAGCTGAATTTACATTTTACTCAATTAAATTAAAGTTTAAATAGCTACATGTGGCTGGAGGCTACCATACTGGGCAGTGATGCTCAAGTCTTTCTGGAAGGTCTTCCCTGGACAGCTGCAGGCTGGCCCAGCCCTCCCTCTGAGTCACCACCCAGAGATTGCGTTGTGAGACTGTGGAGCAGGGAGGCCGCCACCATCGTGTGTTTCCCTGACAAGCTCCTTGTTGCTTTGAGCGGCTCAGGTCTGCTGGTGGAGATGGCAGCCCGCTCCCCAGACTGTTAGAGCTACTCTGGGGAGAATGTGGGCAGAGAGCAGGGTCCAGCTCCCTGGGAGCCCCTAACACGGGACGAGAGCTTTGGGTCGCTGACCCAGCCTGGCCTTGCCCAGCCCCACCCTAGTCACTGTGGCAAGGGCCACGCACCTCTCCAAGTCTGAGCGTTGGTCCAGGTGACCTTGAAGGTCCTTCACACTGCTGGAGCTTAGCTGGTTTTGATCTAAACTGTAACAAGGAGCAGTGGGGCCTGGCATGGAGCACCAAGCCAGGCTGAGGCTAGAGGATGAGGAAGCCTGTGAGGTGAGGACGGGGCCAAGAAAGGAAGAGAGGAGGCCAGCCCAGCTGCCTGGGTCCCAGGACTGGCACTGGGGTGTGAGGGAGGGAGGGGGCTGTGTCTCTGCCCTGTGATGAGCTCCACAACCTCCTTCCCCTCCCAGGGTACGGTTGGCTCAGAAAGATGTGCAAGTGATCAAACTTCCAAGTAGGGTACACATGTTGGGGGACTCAGAAGAATGAGGTTCTGGGTCTTCAGGTGCTCAGAGATGTGGGAGCCCTGGAGCAAAGGAGAAAGTGTAGGAGTGAAGGCAAGAGGTGGGTGCCTAGGCAAGGGGACCCCGGGTGATGGCTGCCCCCCACTTCTGCTGCTACAGGAGGTCATGAAGCATCTCGCAATGGCTGGGCTGACCGACCTCATCTGGACAGCCACCGATGGCCTGGGCTACACCAGCCCCTTCCGAGCACAGGCAGCTGCCAGCATGCTGCTCGCTGTTGCCCAGGATCATGGGGCCAAGCTGGAGACTGTGAGGGGTTGGGGCACCTGCTGAGGGTTGGCCAGAATGGGGCAGGGGCAGAGGGGTAGCCTAGCAGTCAGCACCCGGAGCTAGAGCCTCTGGGCCTCTGGGTAAGACAGTGTCCCTGAGCCTGGGCCTGATGGGGGAGACACAGGCCCCACCCTGATGGGTTCCAATGTATGAATGGATAAATGAATGAATGGGGGAGTGGCCCAAGCAAGTGTCCTGGGGCCCTGGGTGGTCTTTGCAGTCAGGGGCAAACATGCATTGACTGCACAGATGCTCCGCGCTCTAGAATGGAAAACGGGAGGAGAAGGAACTATCCTGAGCCTCGAGGAGTTCTTGTCTGACGGAGTGGACAGACTCAGACAGCAGAGGAAATGCAAAGGCAGTGGAGGGCCACCAGTGGGTGGGGGTGTCCCCAGAAGGAGGATGACTGCAGACTAGGAGGGCTTGGGTGGGTGATGTGGAGCTGGGCATTACTGGAGGAGTAAAAAGACCCAAAAGTGGTAGGGGGCACATCCCAGGCACACGTGCCAAAGTGGGGTGCTCAGGGGATGAAGACACGGGTGTGTCTGAGCCCTCAGTGCTTATCAGTGTTCGGACGGAGTCGGAAGACCTCAGTGCCAAGTAAGAGTAGTGGGCTCTGTCTCCCCCTCAGACCAGGACTCCTTCCAACCAGGCATCCGAGGCAGGGAAGTGCCTCCCCCATCAGACTTCCCATGGCAGGCCTGTGTCTCCCCTTCAGAGTCCACCTGGGAAAGGCGGGCCTCCCTCCTAAGATGGCTCCGTCCCTGTCCTCTGTCTCCCTGCACAGGGTGCTGACCTGGGCCGGGCCATCCGCTTGCAGCTGTGTTCTGTCCACATCCCGCTATCCAAGGAAAATGCCACCCTGCTGGCCCGGACCACACCCCTGAGCTGGTGGCCGCCTTCCTGGATTTCTCCATACCCCTGGACAGCGGCCCAGCCCCACCTTACCTCCCTGTCACCACTGCCCACCCTCTGTCCTCCCCCAAGGCCTCCACCCCCAGCTGTGCCCTCCTGCCTGCCCCCCACAGCACCTGGAGACCCACAGTTCTGCTTGCTGAGAGGAAGCCCCCAGAGCTGTTCATCACGGCCCACCTCCTGGGCGGGCTCTGGGAGGCACTGCTCGCCATCCATTCTATCAATTTTCCACATAAACACCCCTTCCCCAGCCCAGCCACTGTCACCTGATGGAGAGGGGCCCCAGGGCCCTGGGTGTTCCTGGCATGAATCAGGCCAGCACCAAAGCCTCAGTGTCCTTCCTGCCCCTCCAAGAACCTCCCTTCCCCGGCCCAGCCGCCCTCACAACCCCAAGTCTCGGGGTGGGCTAGGTTCTCTTCCTCCTGATAATCCCAGCTCCGAATGCCAGGTCTTCAGTCTATGCTACCAGCTACCCTTCCATCACACACCTGCCCTGGGTCACCCCTCGGTCCTTGAAGATGTAGCCCCTGGTCACAGACCCCTTCTCACTCCCAGGATCTTGGGAATTTCACTATCTTCCCTTCATCCTGACTTCTCAATGCCTGGACCTCCTCTACCCCAGCTGTCCTGTCCTCCATCCTCCCTCAGCCACCCACTTGCACAGCCACCCCCTCAGCATGGACAGTTCCTGGCTCAAGCATCTCCCCTCCACCTCCAACCACGTCCCACTGTTACATCTCACTGCCTCCAGTACCCGATGGGCCTCTGCCCTCCACGACTGCCAGCCCCCTGCCCCACCCACCTCACGGTCCCTTGTCTGTCCTCACCTCCCTTCTCCCCAGTGTAAGTTCCATATTCCATGTTCCTTACAGTCATTCCCTGAATACACCTCAAGTCCCTGGTCCCTTCTGTCTCACTCAGCAGCTAAAACCCAACTGTGATTGAACCCGACTCCACCCACTTGACACCTGCACCTGCAGAGCTGAATGCAGGAAAAGCATACTACCCCATTTTAGATTCCTGCCCACACACCTCCACAGGACCTCGGGCCCTGAGAGATGGGGGCTCACACCTACTCCAGCTGAAGCCCAAAAAGTAAGGCTGAGGGTGGGCTCCCAAACGGGAGGGGTTGGGAGTGGGCTGGGGAAGGAGGCACCCAGGGCTGAGGCAGAGGTGGGGTATGGGCCCTGTCCTGCCACCCACCCCAGGCTGGAATGAGGATGCTGCTCCCAGGAAGCACGGCCAGGCCCCCCCTGCCAGGGCAGGCTGCGGGCAGACAGGGCCCTGGGCACCTCTGACTCGCCACTCCTCTTCTGGAGCTTTCGAGGATCTCAAAAGAGACCCAGAGCCTGGCATCCAGGAATTCACCACCAGGCAGTGCACCTTCCTCCAGGGAGTGGCAGCCAGACCGCAGTGACCAGCAGCTGTCCTCCCTCCCCGCCATCCGAGTCCACGGTGTCCCCATCCACACACAGCTCAGTTGCATAACATTTTTCCATTTTAGAGAAAGATCTAGATTCAACAAAGAAGCATCATACCTATCAGCTGCCTGTCCACCATCTCGTAGGCCCCCAGGGACCGAGGCAAGCCAGGGAGACACTGGCAGGGCGAGAGGACAGGGCCAGCCTGGGGTGTGGGCGGCGTGGGGGCCTGTGAGGTCTGCACAGCACCCTGCAAATGACAGCCTCTCCACTGGTGGAGGTCAGGTGGACTCCAACTGGCCAGAGCCCAGACCACGGCCTGCTGGACATGAGAGGGCCCTCCAAGGGCAGCCTTAGCCCTTGGGGCTCAAGGTTAAATGGAGCCATTCACTGAGCAACCCCTACAGTCTTCAGTTTGTCTCTAGCTTGCGGCTTCATAGTCGCTGGGAGGCACTGAGGAAGGGGTCCCTTGGCTGGTCTCCCTCAGCCCGAGGGACTCAATGTTTCCCTCCACCGCCACCTCCATCCTCCTGAGGTCCGGTCAGAGCTGGCACCTGGGGCTGGCAGCGGAACCAGCCTGGGCCGAGTCAGTCTTTGCAGTGGGGCCTGGCCCACCCAGGTTGAGCTATACGGCCTGAGGCCCGGGCCACGGCCTTCTCAGCCTCAGCTGCATCTGTGAAATGGGAAGTAAGGCCTTTGTCCCAAGATCCCTGAGGGGGCTCCTCCAGGAGACCGGCCTAACCCCCAGGCAATTCTGGAAGACCTGCGCCCAGAAACACAGGAGCACAGCGATCCGTCCCCCCAGGCAGGCCCCAGGCCGCACCTGCCCTCATGCCCAGACCCATGCGCCCTCAGGCACCCCGGGGTCACCCTCCACCTCCTCCCTGCTCTCGGAGTTGGCAGGAGGGGCTTTAGGGTCAGCCCCGGACAGCAGCCTCCCTCGGCCCCGCCCACCCTCCCAAGGCCACCTGTCCACCCCGCCCAGCCCCACACCCTACTGTTCACACACGTAGTCACAGAGTCCTGTTTTATTGCCTTCGAGTGTCCAGAACATCTGACCGCCCCCAGACCCAATAATTTAAGGTGCTGAGAACAGGTCAGGACAAGGTGCCAAAGGAGGGGTAGGGCCCAGTGGTTAAAAAACAGACCTGCCCCCACCCCCAACAAATGGGCCAGAAAAGAGCTGCCCTAGGGGCATGTGCGGAGGGTGCTGGCAGGAGGGCCAGGGCCAGGGAGGCTGGGGGGGAAACAGAGCACCAGAGAGGCAAAGCTGAGGGCACAGAGACAGAGACACAGAGAGAGACTGAGATAAACAGCTCACAGAGACACACAGGACACAGAGCTAGAGAGAGATGCAAGCACACAGAGAGAGACCCAGGGAGACTCAGAGATGGAGAGAGACACCCATCCAGAGGCAGATGGAAAGCAAAGGGCATGGGCCAAGCCGGACCACCTGGACACAGGTGCCGAGGTATCAGGCAGGAAAGGTGAGCCGGAAGCAGCCGAGGCCCAGGGGGTCCCGTCCGCAGCCCAGCGGGCCACAGGCCCGTGGCCCTGAGCTACATGATGCAGCATTTGGCCTTGTGTGTGTGCGGGTCTTTGAACCGCAGTCTCTGTTTAGGTCGGTATTTCTCCAGGTAGGTGAGCTGCCTGCTGTTGATGGCTCCTCGCCGCTTCCTGGGAGATGGGATGGGGTGCGATCAGATGGGACCTGGCCTCAGCCACCTGCCCGAGTCCAGGGGATCTGGAGCAGGTCCTTGTGGCCAGCAGAGCTCATCCTACCTCCACACCTTCCCACTGCTAGACTCGCCCTTCCCTGGTCACCTGCTGTCACCCCTGCTGGCCTTCAGCTCACCTGGCTCTCACCTCCTCCAGGCTGACTCCCTGATCTCCCATCCTCCCAAGGCCCCCACCCCCAGGCCACGGGCTCCTAGAGGCCTGGGACAGAGAGCAGGAGGGAGTACAGCTGGGGGAACTCAGAGTTGGGCTGTGGGGCCTGGACTGCCCACCCAGCGCTTCTGGAGGTCATCTGTGCCCACCCGTGACCTCAGGCATGGCCATGGACTTGCTCTGCTAAGCGAAAATGTTAGGGTAAGAGCAACGTGTCTGCCAGGCCAAGCTTCCAGAGCCATTGCGTCACCACATCGCTCTTACCCACCAGCACCAAGACCGGAGTTGTGACTGCCCCCACTAATGGCGTCCCAGGGTCCCTGAGAGCCCCGCTAAGCACGTCAGACAGGTCACATGAGAGAGGGACAGGCCGCATTGCCCTGAGTCACTGGGCTTGGGCCCGCTCATTACTGCAGCATGGCCCAGCCCGTCCTGACTCAAGCAGCCTCGGGCTCAGGCAAACACAGGCCTTGGAGGTGGGACCCCCCAGGCTTCACTGGGAGCAGGCCACACACAGGGCCTAGCCCTCACCTGGGACCAGGAGGCCTGTCTGTGGGGCCCTCACAGCCCAGGTCGGGGGGGGGTTGTTGGTACCACAATATAGGCTGCGTGGGACTCGGGGACCCCTCAGAGGACACCCTGGGGCCAGGGCTCAGGAGGACACTGTGCCCCTGCAGGGCAGGGTGTGCCGGGTAAGGCCCCCCCCAGCTGCCCTCCCGTCCTGGCTGGCCACTCACTGCCGGATGAACTGGATGGCGTCCTCATACTTCATCCCGCTCTCGATGAGGGCTAGCGCCACGAGGACGGGAGCCCTGGGGGCAGAGGGCAGAGCCGGTCATCCAGCCTCTGCGTCCGGCCCCTACCCGTGACCGACCGCCTGCTGAGCAGATGCCTTCCCTGCAGCCTGAGGGCTGCCACACTCCTTCCAGCGCCCTTCCCTCTGGGAGCCCAGCTCAGCCCGACCACCCAGCTCCAAATCCCACTCCCTCCCACCCCTGTGTGACCTCACGTGGGCCAAGCAACCGACCTGGGCTTCAGGTTCCTTGTGTGTACAACATGTCGTGGGAGGGTTAAAGAGGGGAGAGCAAAGCTCCAGGCCTGAGTCTGGAGGGCTACAAGCTTGAAGCTCAGCTATCAGCCCCACTCACTGTCCCCACTCTGCAAACGGGATTCCACCCCAGATGGATTCAGTCACACCCAGGCTGCTGGGTGGGGCAGGGTCTCTGTGCCTGGGAAGGGGTGGTGCTGGCACCCCTTCCTGCTCAGTGCGGGGACACAGTCCAACCACAGAGGAGGGGGTCAGACCACGAGATCCCCAAGTTCAAGTGAGCCTGCTTCGCCCCCTCCCCCGGCTCACCGTCCCAGGCCGGCCACGCAGTGCACGGCCACGCAGCTGCCAGGGTCATCACAGAACTTGGCCTTCAGCAGGCTCAGCCAGTCCTCCACCACCTTGCCAGGCGGGGGTGCCCCATCGTCAAATGGCCAGTCCTGTAGAGGGGAGAAGCCAGCCGGTGAGGCCCCAGAACTGAGCCCAAGGGGAAGTGGAGAGGCAGGGCCCTGGCGACTGCCCATGGGCATGGACACTCCCAGAGTGCAGAGGATGCCGGGAACCCCCAGGGGGAGGGGCAGCAGCCCCAGAGGGCAGAGAGCTGGCCAGGTGTGCAGGAGGGCAGCTCCTCATCCTGTCCTGCTCGGTCCAGCTGCCCCCTCCTCCAGGAAGCCTTCTTGGAACCGCCTGTCTTTTTTTTTTTTTTCAGAAGTCCCTACAGCCTTCCCTGCCAGTCCATGCTGTGATTCAGGGGTCATGGCGTGACCCTGACCCAGCCTGTGAGGTTCTGGGTCACCAGGCCCAAGATTCTGGTCCATGAACATGGCTGACACATGCCTCTCCATGTCCCCAGTCCCCAGCATGGCCCCACAGAGCAGGCCCAGCCCAGTAACCAGGAAAGGGTAAGGAAAGGGCTGGCGGCTGAGCTGGGTTCCAAACAGTTAGAGCTGGGACCCTTCCGAATGTTCTGGCTGGAGGGACTCGGTTTTGAGAAAGTCAGCTGTGCTTCCTGGAAGACGAGGAGCAACTCTGTGTGGGAAGGGCCCCCGAGGGCAGATTCACGACCCGAATCAGCACCTGGGGGGAATGCCTGTGGGCCCACCTGGGCTGACCAGACAGACCCAGGTCATCCCATCGGGCCCCAGCCTCCAGAGAGGGTAACACCTGGATGAAACCCATCTGCTGACCGCCTGAAGCCTAGGCCAGAGCGGGAAGCAGGGCCACCGGCTCCCTGTGCTGAGGGGTGCTCTACTCCTTTTCTCTTGAGTCCTTCACAAGTGAAGAACAGGGGGTCACACAGCTGGGAAGGGGCAGAGGCCAGATCCGGCCAGCCTGTCTGACCCCAAAGCCTCAGCTCCTCCCACCACCCCAAACTGCAGAGCAGAGCTTACTAAGCACAGGAGCACCTATCAAAACTGGGGTCCTTGCTGCAAGTAGTGATGAAGGGGTCCTCCGGCACTCAGGAGGCTGAAGACCAAGGAGTGGAGCCTGGGTGGAGGCTGGATCCGGGCTGCCCCCACCCCACTGCTCCAAGCCTGCAACCAGAGTGGGGACAGCTCTGCACTAGGGGCGGCACTGTGAGACCCTCCACCTGGACGCCGGTCCCCAGGGCAGGGTTCCAAGGAGACAGCCCCAAGGGTCCCTCCCCACAGCCTCCGCAGAGAGCCTCCTCGGGACCTGTCAGGTGTGCCCGCCCAACCTCCCAGAGGCACCTGCTGCCCAACGACAGGGCCCCAAACGCCAGGCAGCAAGACTGAGACAAGGCCCCTGAGGCAGCCCAGGTGGGCTGCTGGGGTCCAGGCCCTGCCCCACACTCGCTTGCGGCCCACCTGCACAGTGGGGCCGAGCTCCCAGCCTGGCAGGGCTGCTGGGGTCAGAGCCCCATCCACCCGGTGGGGGTGGAGGACATTGTTATTAAAGAGCCACTCCCCAGGTGGCCCCAGCTCTGAAGCTGGCTGTTCAGACCCAAGCCTCAGTTTCCCACAATAGAGCCCCACATGGGGCTGCGGTGAGGCTGAGAGCCCAGCTGCGGGAGCTGCGGCCCTGCCTAGAGCGCGTGCTGCCCTCTCCCAGGCCAGGCTGGTAGGGCCAGGCGTACCCACTCTAGAGACGTGCCGAACACCGCGCGGCCCAAGCGCAAACATGCGGGGGAGCCGGGAGCACCCCGCCACCGCGAGGCCACATGTGCCGCCTCCCAGCCAGGGGCTCCAGACCCAGAGGGGCCCCGCCCCCGCCACGCAGCAGCCGCGCCGCGCTCACCACCACGGTGATGCCGTCCCTCTCCAGAGGGGCCTTATCGTAGGTCACTTCACACACGCGCACCACGGTGGTGGCCCCATACTTCTTCAGGTCCTGGCAGGGAAGGAGGAGGCTAGCTGGGGCTCCACGGCTCAGCGGCGGAGACCCGTTGACCAGGGCCCCGAGGTTGGGCTGTGCTCCCCACAACAGGACACAAAGGCCGCCACGCAGGAACCTCCAGCGGTGGACTTCCAGACCCAATGACTCACTGGGGGTGGGAGAGTCTTTCCTGATACTTCTGGGGCAATGGTCCCTCGCCCCCCCAACAGAGAGGAGGTCCACCTATTCTCACTGTGACAGCAGCTAGATGCCCAAGAGCCCAGCACATTACCTCCCTCCTCAGGTGCTCAGGACCCCAGACTGCACCAGATTTCCCAGACAAAGCTCCTGGGTCCACAAGCAGGGACACCCACCACCATCCACATGTGGGCCCTGGCACTGTCCCCATTCCAAACAGCCCTCCTGGCCAGGGCTGCTTGGACTGGTCCAGCTGAGAGGCACAGCCAGAGCCCAGGCTGGGGCCTTTGGAGTCTTGAGGGGCAGCCCTCAGCAGGCAGGGTAACCCCAAAGCAGGGAAGGGGGATGCCTGCTAGATGGCAGCCCAGAGGGAGCCAGGCCCTAAAAGTGGAAGCTCCAGCTACCAGGGAAAAGGTCAAGGCAGTTCACAGCCAGGCTCAGGGACATTTACAATATGTGGGGGTCCACATCTAGGGGCTGCTCCCATACCACCCGTTCCCAGCAACTATTTTGGGAGTATGGAGGAATCAGCTGCTGGACCTTGCTCATCCTGGGATGGGAACCCTGGACACAGTGAGGGCAGGACAGCCATTCTGAGAATGCCAGGAGCAGGAGGGGGGTGCCAGAATCTCTCTGGGCGTGTAGCAGAGGGTGCTGCCATCCAGCCCAGGGCTGAACCCTGACCCTCATCAAGACCTTGGTCACACCCTGAACCTGGACCCTGTTCACACCCTGAGCCCAGACCCTGGTCAAGGGCTAAGTGCTCTGCTCAGTCTTTCCCCAGGTCCTGGTATTATCTCACGGGTCTCAGCTGTGAAGGGGGGCAGGACTCCTCTGTAGAGTCCCTAGCTCAGTGTCCAGGACCCAGGCCCCTGACAGCAGGGTGCTCACTGTTTTTGAGGTCCTCTCACTCAGGACCCTGTGTGATTAGGATAACCCAAAGAGGCTTATCTCATGTTGCAGAGGGAACAGCTGAGGGTCTGAGACCACAAACACCCCTACACACAGTTGTATGCTCTGCAAATGTCCCTACACAGCCACAGGCTCTGCAAACACTCCTATATACAACCACAGACTCTGCAAACAGCACTTCAAACAACCAAAGGCTCTGCAAACACCCCTACACAACCACAGGCTCTGCAAACAGCCCTACACACAATTTTAAGCTGTACAAACAGCAAGGAGCTCTGTAGAGGCCAGGCTCCCATAGGAGACCATGCAGATATTTGCAGGCTCTGCAAAGACATCTGGTCACATCTGCTGGGGCTGTGAGCAGCAGGTAATTCTGCCCGCTGGCTTTCCAGGTACAGTAGCCACTCCCTCCCGTGGCCAGCTCAGATTCTTGCCCAGCCATTCTTCATCAGAGGTCTGCGCCCTAAAACCCCAGCCCCACCTGTTCAAAACCCAAGGCCTCCCTGAGAGCCATGGGTTTCCTGTGGCCTGTGATGCCATGGAGTTGATCACTGTGCCCCATCCTCCATCTGCCTGTCTCTAGGCTGCTTAAGCAGCCACTCCTCACACGGGGACCTCTCCCTCTTCCTTCCTGCTCAGCCTCTGCATGAGGTCAAACAGCTTCAAAGGGCACAGGACTGTTCCAGCCATAGGCAATGTCCCAAGGAGGCCATGCCCCCAGACAGCGACGCCCACTTTCCTCCTACCTCTGAGCCTGCCTAGTTCATACGGTGCGGAGTCCCACCTGCCCTGACGCTGGCCCCTCTGCAGGCCTGCAGGGAACCCAGCTGATCCGCCACTGGCCCTCACACCCACACTCCCCAGGCCACTCTCGTGTCTCCCTTGGGGATACTGTAACCCGGGTGACAGGTCTACTCCCAAGCGCAGTCCTTGGGTGCAGCTATAAGCCCCACCTTGTTGCTCCTGGGACACCACGCCTGGGCCCACTCACCTCGATGAAGGTGCTCAGGGTGGCGTTGGTGGGGTTGTGGGTGATGAGGAAACGCATGTTCTTGTAGCTGACCTCCACAGGGGCAGGCCGGTTCATGCGCGCCATGCTCCTCCCTGAGATGGGGCGGGGCCCAGGAAGGCGCTGCAGAGGGGCTGGGGCCCAGCTGGGCCCGGTGGGAGAAGCCTCCACCAGCCCCAAGCCCGAGGAGAACGAGACCCCTATGCTTGTCCAAGAGAAAGAAGCTTTTAAAAAACTGTCCCCAACACCCCGCACAAATATTGTGCAAATACTTGGGAGGGGACACGCTGCCCGATGCCTGGAGGATTAAAAAACAATCCGACTCTAAAAAAGAAGAGGAACAAGGAGCCCAGGCTGTAAAGCAAGCCAGTCCCAGACCCTGCCTCTCAAAGCTGGTTCGGTACAAGGGGGCAAAAATCAAAATAATGACAACCAAAAAAACCGCAGAGAAAGCATTAACAAGCCCGAAGTGAATCTGGCCACTGTGGCTGTGTCCAGCGCTTGGACACCCTCCCCACATCAGTGGACAGGGGAACGGCCCCCTTCACTCAAAGGCAAGCCCCAAGCCCCCAAAGACCAGAGGAAAACGCACTTGAACTGAACCGACAGGGCGGCCTCGGGGAAGCCTCGCAAGCAGCACCGTGGTGGGGGTGGCTCTGATGTACAGAGCCTCTGTCACGTTACCCCATTGGGGTACGGGGAGTCCTGGAAGGGGGCAGGGGGTTCAGGCGGCAGAGGCGGCCCCGGGCCAGGCAGCGGAGGCCATCGGTGGGCGAGGGCGATGGTGAGGGCCAGAGGCGCCGGGGCCTCTTCAGCAGCAGGCACGGCCGCGATGTTGGGCACGGCAGTATTCAGAGCTGCCCCCTGCGGCCCCGTCCATAAACCCCAAGCCGGTCAGCAGCACACAAGGTCTGGGAGAGGAGAGAAAAGGCAGTGTTCAGAAAAGGGTCACCATGCACCTTGCCTCCGCGGGGGTGGGTGCCTGCCCAGGGCTCTGCTGAGGGACCCAGCTCCATGGGCCTCAGTTTCCCCGCCTGGGAGCGTAAGGAAGGACAGCTCCTGCCACAGCTGACCCAGGGCCCCGAGGTGACAGGACTGCCACCAGGACGGAGTGGAGACATCGGGAGGGATCTCAGGGACACACCGCACGAGGGTGCTGATCCCCAACACGCAGACTTCCAGGCAGTCTGTGGCGACAGAGACCTGGCTCCCGAGACACCCCACCCCACCCAGGCCGGTCACACGCAGCTCTGTGGAACTCTGGGTCTCTCTGGGATTCCTGGGCCCAGATCACTCTGGGGTGGCTAGTCCTCAGGGAAAAGGGCTCAGGCAGATGCCAGGGCACCTTGGCTAAGGGAGCAGCAGCCCACGCACAGCCTAAATCCCCTCAGACGGCTCTCCAGGGCTCCATTTGCCCACGGGGCTGGCTGGGCACAGGAGGTAAGCAAGCCGGGCTCTACCCTCAGCAGGTGGGAGAAGCAGGGACTGACCACAGCAGCCAAGGGTCAGCTGGTCACCAGGCACATGCCAAGGTGGTGACAGCACAGGCGGCTAGGAGCGGGTCACACTGTGACCAGGCCCTGGGGAAGCACAGCTACCAAGCGCCTCCACACCTGGCTCTCCCTATCTGGCCCCCAAAGTTCCAGGGCCATGGGCCCCAGCAGTAGCAACCAGCCCTACTCCCACCCCATCTGCCAGGACGGGCTGGGAGACCTTGGGTATGTCACTGGCCTGCTTCCTCATTGGCACAATGAGGGCCCAAACAAGATACCCCCAAGCTCCCTCCACCTGTGACCCGGTGTTCAGCAGACCCTCCAGCTACTGGGCGTGGCCCCAGCCCCTCACCAGCACTCCTATCTGCTCATCCAGCAGGGTCCTCCACCCCCAACCCACAACCTCTTACCTTTACCCCCCCAGTTCCCCTTCTCCAGCTGCCTTCCAGGCAGACTGGGTCCCTGGAGCCTCAGCCTGGATGCAAGAACGGCCCGAGGCTAGGGACCCCGGCCGCGAGGGCTGAGCTCTGCCACTGCTCCCAGCTCAGGGCAGGTGCCACATCTCACACTTTGCCCTTTGCTGTGGCTCTGCCCTGGGGGGCTACATGGGGGCTCCCCAGGAGGAGGAAAAGGCAGAGAAGGAATCCTGTCCGGTTCAGCTGGCCCCAAGCCTGCACTGTCCCAGAGTGAGCTTTGTTCAGCTCAGAGTGCAGGCAAGGAAAGACACAGCTGCAGATGCCCTGAACAACACACAAACACGTAAGCCTCCTGGGGCAGCAAGGTGTTTCCATGTGCGTGCGTGCGTGCCTGTGTGCCTGTGTGTGTGTGTGTGTGTGTACCAGAAAGGAGAAAGAAGGCCCAAGGGACCCATATAACTACAGGCCTCTCCCCAAGGGGCTGATGTGCCACCCACGGCCCATAGCTCCTGGGCACCTGGGGAGACCCTGCGGGCAAGGGCTCTGCTGCCCAGCACCCGTGCGTGATGCTCACTTGAGCCTGTAGATGTCACCTGTCGGCACTGGATGGGGGCAGCAGGCAGGGCCCAGGGTGGGGCAAGGGAAGGGTTCTGGGCCAAGGTGGGACCAAGGTCACTGCCCACCTAGGTGGGGGTCTGGCCACACAGCCCACCTGTCTCCACCGAGTCTGGGACCGCACCACCAGGTGGGAGCAAGCAGTTCCTGCCTCAGGTACCCATATGGCTCAACCCGGCCTTGCAGCCTCCCCCGGCAGGCTCTCCCTCCTAACCACACCCCCGCAGTGTCCATGAGCAGGGCCCCCTGATCCAAGCCCGCCGGCCACCACCCCCATGACACAGGAGAGCCCAGTGCTGTCCTTCCGGCTTTCCTACCCCCGGCCCCACATTCTCCCTCCCGCGAGCGTTCTCCATCCGAGCCCAGGAGCAAGAGCAAGCCGAGATTCAGAGAGGCTACAGCCCTCACTCGCGGCCACAGCCGGCTGGGGAACTCGCCGAGTGTGAGTCCGGCGGGCTTCAGAGAGCGCCAGCCCCGCTGGGCTGGACCCCCGGATGCCCTGGGGGAGGCTGGAGGCCTAGGGCCAAGTGGGGTCCCAGGAGAAGGAAAGCAGGGTGCGAACGCACCGTGCCCGGGGCTGGGGCCGGGGGCTCGGTGGGGTCGTGAGTGGGGGCCGCCGCCTCCCGCGGCGTGTGCGCGCGCGGCACGTAGGGGCGGCTACCCCTCCCCGGGGCGGGGCCAGGGGCCCTCCCGGCACGCCCCGTCCGCCCCTGCGCCCGCCGGCTCACCCGCGCGCGCCGCCGCCGCCTCCATCGGTGCGGGGCCGGGCCGGGCAGGGCGCAGCGGCCGAGACCCAGAGCCTCCCGCGGGTGCTCCGGCGCGGCCGCCGGGGGCTATTTACAGCGCCCAGGCATCACGTGGGTGGGGTGGCCGGCGACCGGCGGGCGACCGGGCTTCTTGTGGCTCCCACACCTGCTGCCTAAATATAACCGTGGGCCCGCCCGGGCGCTCGGGCAAACAAAGGGGCCGCCGAGGGCCGAGCCGGGAGAGGAAGCGCCGCGGAGGAAGGGGAAATGCAAGGGCGGAGGGGAGGACGGCTGACCCCCGCGGGGCGGGGTCCCTGCCGCCGAGGCCCCCGCCTTCCTCCCGGGCGCCCTGTGCGCCCGGAGCAGGTGCCCCCCACCCGTGTGCGCGCCCTCCCTAGCGCCCTCCGGGCTACCCATAGCCGTCTGCAGGCAGGATTCCCAGAGCAGAGGGCTGCGCAGGGCGCCGTGCTGGAGAGCCAGGAGCTCGGCGCGAGGGCTGCGCCCGGTGGCCGCCCCCACTCAGGCAAGGGCCTGGTGGCAGAGCTCCCCGTGTGCACAGGGAAAGGAGGGCAGTGCCCGTGGCCCAGGTGAGTTAAGGAAGCTGACACCACAGGATGAGGGCCGGCCACCTCCTCTGGACCAGACGTCTGCCTGCTCAGACCCCTGACCAGTTCTCCAGCCTCGCGTCTAATGGCCTGTCCAGCTCCGGAGCACCTACCGTGTGCCAGACACTGCTGTGCCTCCCTGAATGCTCACCACGCGCCGCGCCGAGGGCAGTGTGATGGGTGCAGGTGAGGAACCGGAGGCGCTGGGACTAGCATCCACCGGGGTCACACAGGACAGTGGGACGCCCCCAGGTTGCGGCTCCACAGCCCATCCACTCTCCTGCTCATGCAGACACCCTCCCCACCGTGAGGCCCTCAGAGATTCCCAGGGAGACCCTCCCAGGGCAGGGTCCTGGCTTTGCCTCAGGGGAGCACCGTGTCGGGAATGCAAGATTCCCCAGAACTCGGGCCCCAGAAGTAGAGCGGGCACCACAGTAACTCTACCTGCCTAGCCAGCCTGGAGACCTCAGAAGAGGGTGGAGCGGGGTAGATAGAGCCCCAGCACACGGGGTCCCCAGAGGCCTTGCCTTGCTGGGAACCCGGCTCTGAGCCCAGCTCCCAGACAGGCAGCCTGGCCCCTGCAATCAGCAGCCAGCACCACAGGGACGGAAAGGGCGGAGCTGGCCGGGGGCCTAGCTGAGAATGCGGCGCCCTCCCAGGCCTCCCTGCACACACCCAGAAGTGTCAGCAATGCCTGTGAGCCTCACTTCCTCCTCACCCCCAAGCTGTGCAAGCAGGCAGGGGAGGTGAGGATGGGTGGCCATGTACTCGGCCAAAGGCCCTTAGGTGCCCCACCCACAGGCACACCCCCAACCAAGGGAGGGGGCCTGCTCCCCAGCTCAGGCGCCCTCAGCTGAGCTCTCAAGCAAGTGTGCCTGCCCTGCACCAGGTGGGCCTCAGCCCCACGCCCGCTCCAGTGCTGTCAGCTCCCCGCTTCCGCAGCATCTTCCTGCAGGCTAGCCCTCCCACCAGTCTGCCACCCGCACTGCTTTCTGAGGGTCTGCCTCTCGGACCCCATGCCAGACACTGCATCCTATGAACAAGACACACCAGCCACACTGTATTGATAAGACAGCAACTGAGAGGTTGAGCAGTTTGCCCAAGTCACACAGCCAGGAAGCAGAACCACAGCTGGGGATAGGCTTTGCTGATCCCCGGACCCTGCCCCTCCCGACGCTGGCCTCTGGGACCCGGTGCCTCCACCACCCAGCCTGTGTCCTCATCCATATGAGGGGAAAGGCCCCATCAAGGTCTGTGACGCTGCACCCAGGACTCAGAGCCCTCTCTGCTGCTCTGGCTACAAACCTGGGTGCCAGCATCCCCGTCCCACCTCACCTGGGGCACTGGCTCTGGCCAAGCCTAGGGGGCACCTGCTGCAGCCGGCACTGCCCCAAGCCCTTCAGAGAAGTCTATTTTTATCAGGGCAGGAGCCGTTCCTGGAATCCTCCCAGAGTGAGCCCAAGTCCACATGCCACCAGGGGTCTGGGAGGGGAGACCAGAGTGGGCCAAGCCCACACGGATCCCCAGGAAACCTTCCCAGAGCCCTCCCGCCCCCACGGCCAGCAGCACCAAGGGTCTAGCCCTCTCACCGGCCAAGCACTGCTGCCTCCCTTCCTCCCACCCTGTCCTGTCCCCTCTCCGTTCAGCCACATGCCCTTCAGAGAAGAGAGTGTCCCAGCCCCAGGGAAAGGGTGTCCCAGAGGAGGGACTCTTAGGCCGTCAGTTCCTCCCTCCCTCCCCCATGGGGCCTGGCACCAGGAGGGCTTGGGGAGGGAACAAATGACCCAGCATCCTGGGCAGAAGGCCAGATCTAGGCAAGGTCCAGAATTCATCACGAGATCTCAGGCCTTGAGGTCCAGAGGAACCTCAAAGGTCACCTACACCATCTTATCCCCAGTTTGCATGCCTCCAGTGATGGTGAGCTCACTACTCCTTGGTAGCACCTTCCGCCTTCAGGCAGCTCCCTGAGTTATCAGTCCCTCCTTTAAGTCCCTCCTAAGTGGCCACAGCTGGGATGCGGCTCAGCCAGAGGAAGGCTTCCAAGCAGAATAAACCAGCACAGCAGGCATTGCCAAAGGCAGAGGTGGAGGATTGGGAGATCCTGGAAGGCTTCCTGGAGGAGCTAGCCAGCAGAGAAGAGGACATGCTCATGATGTCTGAACGTCAGAGCTTGATTGGCTGTCCTGACCCCCTGTGTGACCCGGGGCCAGGACTTGCCCTCTCTGGGGCCCATGGCCTCTATAAATGGAGACACTGCCAGGGAGGAAAGCCACCTTCCATGCTGGTGCCAGCTCCAGGCTGGTCACAGGGTGCCCAGGCTGTGGCCTGGAAGCAGAGCTGTTTCCACCCAGGCTGGCACTCGTCCCCGCCAGGATCTCGAGATGGAGAAGACAGCTGCAAAGACCGTCCCCAGAGCTTGGGCACCACACGAGTCCACCTCATCAGACACGTGGCTTTAATGGTGACCCGTGGGGCATGGCACCAACTTGCCAACCCAAGTGGCCACCCCCAGAGGGTGTGCTGTCAGTCACCAGCACTGCCCGGGCGGCCACGGCTGTACCACAGCCCCAGAGCTGGACCTGCTGCCTCCAAAGGCAGGCCGGCAGGCACCAGTCTGTGCATGGGGGAGGCCTCTGGGCTCCACCCCGGCCGTCCTCACTGGCGGGCACAGCGCACACAGCCAGGCAGAGAGCCAGGTGAGCCAGTCAAAGCATTATGGTTCTCCCGAGGCCTGTGGCCACCTGGGGCCCACCCGGCCCATGCCAAGTCTCCCGGCCTTGACAGCACCCATCCAGCAGGCTCCGGGAGAGCCACCAGGTGACAGGGGCCTACGGCCACCCCACGGGCTGCTGGGATCCCAGAGCCGGCTTGGGCTGAGCTCTCATAGCCTGGCTCCCGTGCCCCTGGCCCTCCCCACCTGGCCTCCCCTGCAGGGCCTGGACCTGCCCCCGAAAGGACTCAGGGAACAGGGCAGGAGGTAGGGAGTGAGAACAGGGACCAGAGTGGAAACGAAGATGAAGCATAGTGGGCAGGGCCAGGCTTTGGGCTCACAGACCTGAGGCCAACCCCAACCCTGCCTGGGCCCACCCTCAGGGCCCTGGCCCCTCTAAAAGGCACGGTGAGCCCTGCATTCCCTGGATGTGGAGGGGAAAAAGGATGGGGGATACTGACAGCTGGAAAACAGGGCCTGCAGCCAGCAGGCGAGGAAACCGAAGTGTGGCAGGGGAAGGGGGGCCACCAAGGGCACCCCGGCGGGCACCCCTTCTGCCACGTTACCAGCCTACCCAGCAGCCAAGGGGTAGGGCACGTGCTCTGCCTGGGGGCCTGAGACAGCCAGCCTCCCTCTGGCCCCCTCCCTGCACCCCAGCCCCCTGAGAGGCCCTGCCTACCAGGAGCTCACAGCTGGGGCCAGGGGTGGGGGCAAGTCCATGGTGTGGAAGGTGGGGCCACTGCTGGCCAGAACCCTTGTTATGTCACATGATGCCTCAGTGGCCACAGCTCATCCAGGTGCCCCAGCATGTAGGGGGCTGCACCCCTGGAGCCACCTCTGCTGGAAGCCCCCCCATTCATTCACCACTGACCAGCGCCCCCACCCTCCACAGCGGCCCTGCCTCCCCAAGGCCTCAGCCCTGACTTTGAGCCCATTCTGCCACCTGTGTCTCTGCAGCCTTCCTTACCCCCAGCCCAGGCCTCAGGGCTTTCACCGAGAGGGCGAGGGGAACAGGGACTGTTCATTCATTCGTCCACTTTACAAATACTGAGCACCTTCCAGTGCCAGGTGCTGGGCTACGCTTGGGCACATGGGAGAAGTCCCCAGAACAGGCAAAAGCCCTGCCCTGCCCTCCCAGACGGGGCTGTCAGCCACCCCTCCACCCCCTGCCCTGAGAAGCCACCCCCAGACTGCCCACCATGGTGGGCTGGGTAATTGCCATATCATGGCGGCCCCCCACCTCCCTGTGCAGGCAGCACCACCGAGTCAGGGGCCCTCTCATCCCTCGCAGACACCTCACTGCATTGTATGCCTCAGTTTCTTGGGCTGTTATGTACAGGGCTCGAATGTGGCATTTCTCCAGAGCCACCCATCCCTGGGCTGCCTGGGTCACAGCTGGCAGACTGGGGTTCCAGAGCCATCAACCTCCACCAGCCTGGCCTTGCATCCCCTGGCTCCTGCTTGGGAAGCATCACCCCTGAGCACCCCCACCCAGCCCCCCGGCCCCCGAGAGCTGCCCCCAAAGGCACGGCTGCCTGTGGGGCCCTCCCGCCTCCAGGCCTTTGACCATGCAGTGCCTGCCACCAGGACTGGCCCCTGTCCCCAGTGCAGCCCACCTCCTCAGCTCAGATGCCTCAGCTCAGATGCCGTCTCCTCAGCGACTTTACTGACTGGGTAACCTTGGCGGTCACACTCCATGCCTCAGTTTCCTCATCTGCAAGGAGGGATGACGATGTAGCTGCCTCAAAGGCTGTTGTCAGAATTGATGAATTCAGTCATGAAAAGCACTTACACCAGGGCCTGGCCCTGTGGGCGCTGCCTGCGGGAGCCTCACCATCTAAGCATGCAGAGGATCGCCTCCCTCGGCATCCTTCCGTCCCCTTGTAGGTCTGTGGGGACGGCACAGCTCTCTGAGCCTTACCTCTCCATGTAGCTCTGCCCCTTCTACCCCAAAACACCCAGGCAGCCCGGGACCCCGCCTGAGGCCCAAACTCAGGGGCACAGTGTGCCCTGGAAGGACACCTGCCTCCCGTTGGAGTCTCCAGCCCCCCACCCTGCCCTTCTCTCTCCACCCTCCCCACCAGCATGGGTATCAAGGGACACGTTTTATCCTGGAGGGTAGCTCAACAAGGATTTGGTGAGGCATATCCCACCTTTAGCCCCAGACTAGACCCGGGATAAGGCCCATGTCATCCACCCCCTGACCTGGTAAGCATCCCCCACAGCAGTGAGACCTGGTGTGGGGCTGGAGACAGAATGGTGGCCCCACCCTGTCGCTGCTCACACACCATCGTGTGGCTCCCTGTGGCCTCTGACACCATATCCTGACTCTTCAGCCTAGTGCGCCGGCCCCTACCCTCCCAGCCTCAGCCCAGGGGAAGTGGGGAAGGGGGAGGCGGATTGTAGGATTCATGCCTCCAGTTACCCTTTCTCTCTGCCCAGAATATTTCATGGCAGGGGTGAGGGGGCACAGGTGTTGATCACAGAGGCCTCTCTGAGGAGGCAGCCTTTGGACAGAGAGGCAGGACCCACACATGGAACACGGCACGGGCCACCCAGGTGAAGACGCACCATACTCTCTGGCAGCCCCTCCAGAACAGCACGCACCAATGTCTGCCCCTGCTTGCCGGTTCAGGAACCTCGTCCTGACCCCACTGCCCACCCCCAGACGCCTGCCGCCACACACCCTACCAGCAGGCGGAGCAGAGCCAGCTGAGAGCTGATTTTCTGGTTCTGTGCCAAAGTCCCTTCTCTTCCACCCAAATGAATCACGCAGACCTCATCCGTTCGGAGCCAGGCCCAGGGCAGCTTTCATCCACACGGCCAGGCCCTCAGAGGAGCCAGGCACATGCCAGGAAACCCAGTCGAGTAACCGCCAGCCCTGTGCCCCAGCAGAGCCCCGTCAACTCAGAGCCCAGCCACTCTTGCTATACACACAATATGACCAACCCGGAGAGCCATAGATACTTTCATACCCCTCAGGGGATCATTAAAACCCACAATAACAATCTAAGCTGCCATTTATTAACACTAAATATTAATAAAAGCAGTTACCACTTGCTGAGGACCTGCTTTTTCACAGAGCCTTGAGGATGTTAGGGCCACACAGGTCAGAAACGCCTCCGTTTATTGGCTGGGGCTCTGTGCTCTGGGAGCTCCCAGGATCGGTCCTCATAGGGGGTTAACACAGCCCCACAGGGTGCTGTGAGCACCAGGGAGGGTGCGGGTCACACCCTCACACCCAGACTGGAGAGGGTGTGGTCCTACAATGGCCACACACAGCCGACCACGCCGCGCAAGCTGGTCCCTGCCCCACAGCCCCGCCAAGCACACCGAGGGCCCTGCGACCCAGTTCACACCCGCTGTCCTGGGTGATCACTCACTGCCCTTCTTTAACGCCCCCTGGTGACCGGAAGTGATTAACCACGTGGTCACTGCATTATGAGCCTCATTTAATAGGAAGACACGGCCAGGAGGACCCCAATAACTACCAGAGGGGCCAAACAACCAGACTGGGCCCAGCACTGGCCCTGAGGCCCCATTCCACACTGTGACCCGACACCGTGGCTGGCCAAGAAGGGACTGTGTGACCAGCAGTCCTGGCCAATCTCCCCGTTACCGCCGAGGCCGGGGCACTGCAGCCGGGGGGCTCAGGACACAGCGATCAAGAGCCTGGAGGGAGGGTGTGTGGCCAGCAGGCTCCAGTTTGGGCTCTGGAAGGAAAAGTTTCCATCACCGGGGCAAAACCCTCGCCCCATTTGACGGAGGAAACCACGGAGGCTCCTAGCTGAGCTCTGAGCAGCAGGGAGGCCTGGGGGCGTCTGGCCGCCCCCTTAGGGTGCGCCCCGGGTGGCCACAGCCAGGCCAGTCCAAGGGGCTATTTATTAACAATGCATATTAATAATGGCAGTTTCCACTTGTTGAGAACCTGCTTTTTGACTCCAGCCAACCCCCCTTCCACACCCCTGACCCCACCCCTCCTGGAGCCCACAGGGAGCAGGCGGACCGCACACACTCACCGCCTGAGTCCTGGAGGTCCTCAGCGGCCAGCAGGCCCCTCGCCCAGCTTTATCCCCTCCAGGCAGCCCGCCCTCCCACGTCAAAGGCCCCAGGCCAGCCCTCCCCTCCAGTACATCACGCTGGGAGGGGGTTGCCGCCTGGGGCAGCCCCAGAAGGACCCCACTGCCGACATGGCTTCCAACATGCTCCCGCCTCCCCGGGTGGCCGGCAGCGGGGGAGGGAGGCCGGTCACGGGTCTGAGGTGGCAGCGGGCACCCTGGTCCCAGGGAGAGCACTGGAGTCTTCCCCTCCCCCGCTGGGCTGGGCTCTGGGGCTGGAGGGGGCAGGGCAGTCCCCAGGGCCCTGTAACAGCATGCAGCCAGAGCTGGACGGGGCAGGAGGGGGCAGGAGGGGCCGGCACAGAGCCAGCGGTGGGGGGGATCTGAGGCACCAAGGCCCGAGCCCTGCAGTTGACCCCGTGGCTTCCCAGACCTCTAGCCCGTCTACCCACTGCCTGCCATGGGCGGGGAAGGGGGTTCCAAGCCTGCAGAGCTCACTGCTCGCCCACCCCCCACACCTCTGCAGCCTGTCTCCAACCTAAACAGTCCCCGTGCCCCCCCTGCCCACTCAGGGGGCCTCCATGTCTCTCCCTCCCAGGGGACGGCACAGGCCTGCCCAGGCTCCTTGCCCGACCCCATCAGAGTGCAGTTCACCCTGTTGTCCACATTTCCTCCATGAGGAAGTGAGGGGAGGCCTGCTAGGAGGCCTGGGCTCTGGGCCCCACAACAGCACTGAGGAAGTGGGAGTCCCCGCGGTGGGGAGGGAGTTCCTGCCTCCCAGGGCAGGGTCACTTCTGCCCCCTCCACCAGGATGCTGTCACAGGCACGGTGACATCGGGAGGGGTAGAGCCCTCTGCCCCAACCCTGGCTGGGCTTTGGGGGTATCTCAGGCCAGCCAGCACCCAGGACTGTACTCAGGGGAGGCCACATGTGCACCTGCTCCCCCTCAGGTGAGCACTGGAGTGCAATTCCTAGCTTCTACCCCTGCCACCAGACGGTTGCCCTGTAACCTCACTGTTCCCTGCCTGGGCATCCTTCTGTTTCCACGTGCCCCCTGGTTCCCAGCCGCTGCCTGCCTGCTGCCCACCAGTCACCCCACCCCCAGGCGAGGCCTTCCCAGGGGCCCATCTCCCGGGCTCAACTCCGCTACAGCCCCCAGTGCCTCAGCCAGTCCCCAAAGCCCTCACAGCCACCCAGCCCATCCAGCTCTCTGCCGCAGCCCTGACGGGGGCCGGTTCACACACCCGCCACCAGGCCTTTGCTCCCGCCACTCCTGTATCCGGCTGCCACTCCCGCTGTGCGTGAACCTCCCCTTGCCCAACCATCCTTCCTCCATTCCCAGCCCCTCTCTCTGGGCCAGGCCCAGAGGCCAAGTCCACCCGGGACCACCCAAGGGCAGAGCCAGGGGCGGTCCCCGTCACTGTCCCTGCCAGAGCACGCACCAGCCTCAGGATCACTGCACACCGGTGGGCTGCGAGGCCCGGCAAGTGGGCAGGACGGCTCCGGGGCGGCTGCCAAGCCAATGTCTCCAGCAGGACCCCAGCATTCATCCCTCCCTGCCAGGGTGGCCAAGAACCCAGGTGGACACAGCCTGATGGCGACTCTGTCCCCATCACAACACATGCCCTCATGCCACAAACAGGGACGTCCAGACCAGATCCTGCCAGGAGGGCTGGGGACCCCATCACCCTGAGCAGACAGGCACCACCAGGCCCACCACAAGCCCCCACATCCTCTCGGCCATGCCCATCTTCCATCTGGCCTGGGAGGCCGCTGCCCGGGCTGGAGGTCAGGCTGCAGAGGGCAAGCTCCCCAGCCTCTCACTGCCAGGATCTCCACACAGAGATGGGCGCCCACCTTTCTGAGGCCCAGAGACCCTGCCTTGGTACTCAGAAGGTGGGAGCCCTCGGGCAGAGCTCTCCTGGCCCTCCCTGGAACAGACATGACTGGATTTATCCGCGTTTCCAAAATCGCTCCCTTGGTCACAGGCAGGCTCCTAGGCTCCGTTCATACACGCGGCTGCGCTGACGCTGGGCACTTAGGAGCAGTGTTCTGCAGACCCTGCCGTGCCACCCTGTCCCCAGCCTCCCTGCCTGTAGCACCCCCAGTCCTGGAGGGCTCATGATCTGGCAGCAGGTTCTAACCCAGGGACCATTCTCCAGAGTATAGGGTGTTGGGTTTGGAATTCCGCAGCTCCAGGGTTCTAGACAGGAGGAACAGAGCTCCGAAAGCCCGTGCTGGCCTCAGCCTTAGACCTGTGCCCACATTCCAAGAACTTTCCTCCTGGGCCCCACTGGGCTGGCACCAACTCCTGGCACCATGCCACCAAGTCTCCAAGGCCCCTGTATTCCATGCCCAGAAGGGGCGTGGTGTCCCAGCAGGACACAGAGTCACAGGTCCTCTTGGAGCTAATGGCTCTGGCACCCCCTTGAACCCCCCAGGCTGCCAGCTCAAGCCCCTGCCAGGAACACTGAAGCTCTCAGAGGCCCAGAGGAGGACTCCCTGAGAGCTCAGGGCCTCCCCAGCTCACCAGGCAGACCCCCAAGCCTTCCTGTGCCAGGTACACACATGGGGCCCTCAACAGAGAAAAGAACCTAGGGGCACAAAGTAGGGCGCATGGCCAGGGCCTCAGAGAATGAGTGGGTGGCCCTCACAGAGGTCCACATGGCCTCAAGGTCCTCCTCACTGGCCGGGATCCGCGGCCAGGAAGGGGACAAGGCCTGCACCGGATGCCCACCAGGACACCCACAGCCACAGAGAAGGACGTCCTTCCCATGGCTGCCCTGTGCTCCTGAACCCAGCTCCTCATGTCTCCGGGCCCTCTGAGTTCCCAGCACACAGTGGGAATACAGCCCTCACCAGGTAAGAAATGGGGCCCTCCCTGCAAGGCCCACCCAGCAGGTGCCCAAGGTGTTGTCATGCGGCCTGGAGGGCAGGGGGAGGGGTGTACACGTGACAAGTGGGTTCCAGTGAGCCCACTTTGCAGAAGGGATCGAGAACTGGCCTGATTGGCTGTGCCCTATACATACCTAAGTGAAATGGGGGCGCAGGTCCCCAGCCCCTCTCCATGGAGGAGCAGGTACAGTCCTCCTCGGGACTCCTGGACTGTGCAGGGATGGGGCCCCGGAGGCGGTGAGAAGGGGACCCTGGGCATCAGCATTCAGCTAGCACCAGGCAGGTGACGCAGCCCCTCCCTGCCCCTCCTGATGCACCCCAGTCCCAAGGCAGGGAGGTCAGGCCCCACCCAGCACACTCAGGGGAGGGGTTCTGCCCTCAGGACAGCCAGTCTCCTGGGCCCGCTCAGCCACTCTGTACCTACTTGGGAAGTCGGGAGCAGAGCTGGCCTGTCCTCCACCACAGGACCCTATCAGCAGGGTGCCCAGGAAGCCTGCGGACCCCAGGGGTGACTGGACCTTGGGGCATCATGGCGCAGCGGCCACTTCTGCTCAATGCCACACCCAAAAGTTTGGCCAGAGCAGGAGGCGCACACTCTCTGCACATGCCCCAGAAGATGAGGCTGCGGTGGCCCAGCTGGAACCCAGGTCCACAGGCACCACAGGCCCTGAGTCCACACTCAGACGCTGCCCAGCTCCCCACTCCTCCTGCATCCTGTGGACATCCCCTTCCGGTGTCCAATCCAACCCTGTGGAATGCGGGAAGGCCTGGGACCCTCTGTGTAATGGCCTGGCACAGGTCCCTTCCAACATCTACCCTCAAAGCAGTCCTCATTTTACAGATGGGGAAACTGAGGCAAAGACCATGCAATCAGTGACTCCTAAACCGCACAGCCACGAGGGGCTGAGCCGGGGTTCAGAACCCAGGGTGGGCACTGTCTATGTGTTTTCTCCTTAAAACAACCCCTGGAGGAGAAATCAAGGCCCAGCCACAGATGTCAGGGTCCAGGAGGCCTGGTCACCCAGCTCCCACGTCAGCCCCTGGGGTCCCCTCCCCACCCCACTCAGCAGGGCCACTGGGGGTCAGGCGAATAGGAAGGGGGCACGAGATCACAGAGGTAGCCAGGGCCTCGTGCCAAGGCCCTGGTGGATGCACGTCAGAGGGGCTGCAGGAGCCACGGGAAAGAGCTCTGACCTGGCCTCGAGAGGCCACGTCCAAAATAACTAGCCCCACCGCCCTGCGAGGACTCAGCCAGGCGCACGTAGGCCTCTCGGCCCCGGGCGCTGCCAAGCTGGGTGCGCAAGGTCATGGCTATTTCTGGGCCAGCCTGGCAACAAGACACAGCCCCCCGGCGCCCCCAAAGCGCCAGGGCCAGAGGGGCAGTCCAGGCCAGCGAGGCAGGTCGTTGTCCCCAGGACACACAGTAAAGGGACCTGCAGTTCCCCCAAGGTGTGGAGGTCCCGCCAGGGGCCCAGCATGGCTACCTCTCCTCACTGGAGCCACCACCCTTTCAAAAAGCCCATCCAGTGCTGTTAGCAGGTCCGTTTCACATCGATCCCGTTGGTGTTTATGGGCCATCACAGTGGTCCGGGCACTCAGGTAAACACAGCACCATATCCAATCCCTGAGACGATAATGGAGCCTCGCTCCCTGCCCCGCAGTGGCTCCCACCCTGAGTGCGCAGGAGGCACGGCCGGGAGGGCCTTCCAGCCCAACCCCGGAGATGCCAGCACGGCGCCCTGCCACAGGCACCCAGCCCAGGGCTCTACCATAGCGGTTGCCACCAGCCCCATAACCTGGGGGCACCAATGACTGGCCGACAGGAACCTGAGGCCCAGAGAGGGCAAGAGGCCCCACAGTAGGCCTGCGCTGAAACCCAGGCCAGGCAGGCTCTCCGGGAGCCCGAAGGGAGGGGTCAGCTTGCCTCGGAGTCACCAGGGCTCAGGCATGGCTCTGCGTCCACCCCGCACTCTCGCTCGGGCTGCGGCTACCCCACCCCAGAGGATCACTGGCTTGGGAGCCGGACCAGCTCCTCCATCGTGAGCTCTGTGACGTTGAGCACATCCCTCGACCTCTCTGTGCCTCCGTTTGCTCACCTGTAAAATGGGTTCCCTGGGTGCTTGTTCTTTGTGGAGCTGCCATTGGCTGCTGCCCTGGGGTCTGGAAGGAGGCTCCCTCTCAAGCAGCCTTGCCTGAGTTCCTCGAATGCTTCTGCTGTGCCAGGCACCCCAGGGGCCCTGACGGGACTCAGACCCATGTTCAGGTTCACGGTTCTCCCAAGGGGCTCCTTGCAACTGATGGGGCTTCTCCGCTCAGAGTTTCAGAGCCTCTATTCCTCTACAGACATGGGGAGCAGGAGGGGGCAGCCAGTAGCACATTTCTGGAGTGTTTTCAACCCCAGGCATGAGCAATGAGGCATCTCACAGGACCACCCCTCGGCAGGCCAGGCCAGCCCCATACCCCAGCCTCCCTGCTGTCCTGGCCCCAACCTCTGCTCGTCTGTGTGCTGGGACCATTTCTCTGAGCCTGAGCCTCGTCTGTGCGACAGGGACCGTGAAGCCCCCGTCCCGTGGCTGTGAAGAGTGCTGGAGGTGGGTGGTGCTGGCTGTCACTGTGGTGACTGTCACGGCAGGGCTTGGGGCAGAGCCCAGGCCCCGCCACTCCATGCCCCTACTCCCTGCTGGGTGTTCCAGCGTTGGTCATGCCATGGTGACACTCCTGAGGGTGGCAGGAGTCACCGATGCCTGCCATGAGGCCAGGCGAGCGGGCAGCGGGAAGGTCGCAGCCATGCCGCCCTCTCCACTCCCCCTGCTGTCCTGCCAGTGCCATCAGGGCAGCCCTCCCAGAGGCAGCAGGGCATCCTGGGGAGCTGAGCATCGGGACCCGGGTCGCCTGCACTGCCCAGCTCCCAGGGGAGGAGGCGGCATGGCCCAGGGAAATGCCTATTTTCCAGCATCTGAAGGTCCCCTGGAGGGACTGGAAGCCTCCCAGCGCTTCCTGAACGGCTGAGGTGCCTTCCAGCCCAGGGTCTGCCCCAGATCCTGAGAGACTCTGGGCATCACTGTGGGCGCTCACAGGGGCAGTGGAAATCCAGCCACAGCCCCCGGGCTGGCAGGCAGACCAGTCGGGCACAGCACTGGCAGCTCCCAGCAGGCTCCTGCCCCTTTCTCTCCAGCCCAGGACCCTGGGGTGGGGCTGGTCTCCGAGGGCCCTGAGGATGGCCCCCAGGGCCTAGGACCTCGGCGGTACCACCGCAAACTCTTCCCACAGTTGGGTGGATGCTATGGCTCTCAGGCCTCCTCCACAGAGCAGGGTAGGACTCAGGAGGGCAGCTGCTGGCCGGCACCTCAGGGACCAGGAGGCCTGGGGGCAGCACCTTCTTCACATCAGGCAGAAAGTGCCCAGAACCTGGTGGGTAAGTGGGCATGGAGGCCCCTTCCCACCAGACCCAGCCAGGCAAAAGTCAAAAGAGAAGAGTGTGTGGGCAGACAGGGGACACACTTTAGAGGCGACCAGGCATGTGCTCACTTTGCTTCATTGACCCCCAGCGACTCCATGAACCCCGCATGGAGCAAGGGCCTGAGGCAGTCCACACTAACACGGGGGCCGCGTACCCTCGCTGCCCGGCCCGCAATGCACAGCCCCTCACCAGCCGTGACACGTGCCCCCGACCCACAACCAGCCAGCGGGGAAGACTGAGGCCAGGGCCCTGACCAACAGGAAAACAGGCCATGCCCATCCAGGTGCTGAGGGTCACGAAGCAGGGGAGGGCAGGGGGCTTCGCACATAAACGGGGCCTTTTCCTAAGCCTCTGCTTCTCGGGTGCTCAACAAAGCTCACCTGCGTGAGGCGCTGCGCTCCGGCGGGAGGAGGGGTGTCTGAACTCCAAATCTGGGGCGCGCTGCGTTCGCTGCAACCTCTTTTCTGAGAGCTAATGAAGTCCCTGCACACCAGAAACCCTGAGCCAGAGCCGGCTTAATCCTATTTTGCAGACTTTAACTGAGAACCCACTCAGGCCAGACTGTGCAGGACAGGAGAGCTATTTTAAGTTTTTTTCTGAGCTAAAATTCATATAACAAGACACTCACCATTTTGACAATTTTAAAGTGCTTTTTAACATATTCACAGTGTCATGTCACCATCACCACTATCTAATTTCAGACTATTTCCAGCCCTCCAGAAAGAAACCCCATGCCTGTCAGCAGTCACAAGCCATTCCCGACCCCCAGCCCCCCACCACGACTCATCCACTTCCATCTCTGTGGATGGGCCTGTTCCGGACACATCACATATGTGGAGTCACACACGAAGTGGTCTCTGCACCTGGCTTCTTTCACTCCACAGGATGCGTCGAAGGGCCATCATGTACCACGTGTCAGGACGCCATCCCTCTCCGTGGCTGAGGACTATTCCCCTGTGTGGAAGGCCACGTCCTGCCCCTCAGCTGATGGACTTTGGGCCACTTCCAGGTGTGTTTTCATTTCCCCTGCAGGGACTGGGCAGCAGCACATCCTGGGGTTGAAAGGGGGAAGCGGGGGACCATCTTGAACACCCAGGAGCACCCATTCTGCCAAGGCCCCTGGTGTACTGGAGCGGCGGGAGGCCAGCCTACCTAAGGGGACCTGCGGAGTCCCTCTGTGCACCCGCTGGGAGGAGGGCAGATGTGCCGTCGGGGGCAGGGCCCAGGGGTCCGGGCGGGTGTGCGGGCCGTGGAGACACAGAGCGGCCAGTCGGGCACAATCCCATCCACGCGGGGAGGGCACCTGGTCATCCGCTTCCCTGCCCGGGGGAGGGGGGGGGCTGCAGGAGGCCGCCAAGAGCGCTGGGCGGGTTGGGGAGGAACAGAGGCCCAGCAGCAGGACAGGTAGGGAGGGGCCCTCCCGGGGTCCAGGCAGGGTCAGCTGGCAAGGAGGGGAGGATCTGCTCAGGCATTTTTGCAAGTTAAAAACAGCACCATCACACATAAAGGGAGCACAGGTCAAAGGTTTATTCAACTCATTCGTGAGGGAGCCAGCAGGGGGCAAAGAGGGTGGGAGGAGGACTGAGGGCACCGAGCTCACAGCCCAGAGGGAAAAGCAGGCGGTGTTCTGCACAATGCCACCATCACCTGTGCCATCTTCTCTGCCAGACAAATAACGCAGGTGCGCACACCTCCCCGAGCCCAGGCCCCGCCCTGTTCAGGCAGCAGCAGGTTCGGGCGACCCTGTGGAGGTGGGTCCCCCAGGGCGGCCTTCGGGACAGCCCGAGTCACCAAAGGACACGCCGTCTTCTCCAGCCTTAAGAGACCCAGCAGAGAAGGGTGGACGGGGCTCGGTGTCCAGGAGGAGGGCACAGCCTGCACAACTGCCAGGGGACAGGAGAGGGCGAGGAAACCTTCAGGGAAAACCACAGAGCCTGCGCCCCAGGGAAGGTGGGCCTGGGTGGGCACCATTCTCAGAAGCACTGCAGGGGATGGGCAGGTCTCTGCAATCCCCAGTCTAGGCAGGTCACAGAATCAAGCACACAGGGAAGAAATGGAAACCCCCGAATCCCCAGCTAGGGGCAGGAGAGCTGGCAGCACCAGGGCCCAGGTGCCTGGAGCTCCCTGGGGTAACGGGAACCCAGGGAGTGTCTGCCCAGAGCCGGTCCCCACCCTGCCATCTTGGGTGCCGCACAGAAGGGAGGGCATGGAGGGCCCCAAGTCGGCAAGTGCAGTCACAGAGCGCACTGCGCTCAGGGAGAAGAGCCGGAGGGCTGGAGTGAGCCGCTGTCCCGAGGCCGCCTCCCCAGGCTCTGGTCTCGGGCCTCCTGAGGCCCCTCCTGGCTTCTCCCATTTCAATGGCATGGCCACGGCCACCAGGGAAGCCACAGCCTCCCGGCCTCCCGGTGACACACGCAGCCAGCCGTCTTTCAGAAGCCGCATCCTTCCTTGTCCACTCACCTTCTATGGGATTTGGTTGCCCCTTACGGGCAGTGGGGTGCAGCCAGCCCTGCTCAGACCTGGGTTAGTGGGGGCTCTGCCTTGGGGAGGTAGCCGATCTGCCGTAAACAGGGTACTCACGCCCGGAGGGCAGCTCTGAGGCTGGGGCACAGACTAGCAGGCCTGGCACGTGGTAGACACTTGGAAACAAGCAGTGACCCTCCTGGGAGGTCCACAGGTGCCTGTCTTCAGCCCATGGATGCCCCTGGAACATCCACCCTTGCCCAGGACTGGCAGATGGACATGCTTCCTGGCAGCACGCTCCTGAATCCCAGGTCTAGCCCCAAAGCCTGGTTCTCATGCTCACTTCCTCACTGGGAAGGCGGGGGACGCTCGCCCCGGCCCTGAAATCCCGCACGGTCTCAAGGAGGACTTTGCCCCTGAGGACCATGAGCCACAGCCTTCCAAAGCAGGCAGGAATGCAGCAGAACACAGTGGGGGCGAGAGGTTGGGGGAGGGGAGGAAGGGCGGGACCGAGGGGTGCCCTCTCTGACCCCAGAGCCCACCAGGCTCCTTCTGAAGGCAGGAGGCCAGGATGGGCACGAGGCAGCTGAGAACACAGGACCCAAGGCCCCACTGGGGTCCAGGTCCCTCCGCGGGCCAGGCAGGCCCAGCTGGCAGTGTCCGTGGGAACAGTCCCCGGGCCCAGGCAGCCACACTCAGGCCAGTCAGTGGGCATCGGTGCTGCCACAAATGCCAGGGCAGCTGGGCACGTCCCGAGGGGCAGAGGCCCAGATCCTGCTGAAGGCATGTGCAGAGCAGACCTGTAGGCGGTCCTCGGGGTCTCAGGACAGAGAGAGGCCTGAGGGAAGGGTGGGAGGGTTGGGGGTAGAGGGAAAGCGGTCTGCAGGGACACAACCACCCCGAGTGTCACCATCCATGCCCCCAGACCCTGCCTACCCTCTGTCTTGCCACCACCTCCCCTGCCCCGTCAGCCTCCAGGGCCTTGACCCTCCCAGAGGTTGCACCGTCTGTGGGCAGCCCTCTCCCTCCCCTTCCCCAGACACCTCCTCATCCCCCCCGGGCTGGTGCTGAGGTCGTTTCCTCTGACCCCCCTATTTGGGGTCCCTCCTCTGGCTCTTGGGGCCCACACCTCTCCTAGCATGACAGACTGTCCAGGGCTGAGGCTGCAGCCACCTCCGTGTCTGGAGACCGAGACTTCATGGGCCACGGTGGCCCTGGGCCTCTCCAGGGGCCCGAGGGCAGGGAAGGGGTGCTGATGGGGTGGACGTACAGATGGACCGTCTGTGAATGGCTTGTGCCACCATGGACGCGCAGCACGCAGCTCCCCCGCTCTGTCCTCTGCACTCCCCGCCCCTAGCACACCCCACCGGGGACCCCCAGCCGCTGGCTGTCCTCACAGGCCTGGGGGCCCCTCGGGACGGCCCTTCCAGTGACTTCCTGCCAAGGAGGCCAGGGGAGGGTGAACAAGGCTCCAGATGGCTTCCTGCGGCTGCCCCGCGGCCGTGGGAACTGCCCAGCACCCGAGGTCACGGAGGAGTGGGTGGGAGCAGGAAGGGCTGCACCACCCCTCAGCACAGCCCCTACTTTGCACCCCAGGCGACCTGGACCCACTGCACCTATTCTGCTTCCCAGCGTTGCCACAGAAGGGCTTCGTGACACCATCCACAGAAGGGGACGCCGAAGCCCAGCCAGGCAGGTCACACCAGAGGCCAGAGGCTGGAGCCCCTCTGCACGCCTGACGCTGGGCATTATCCGCCCTGGAGGCAGGGAAGACCACGCTGGGGAGGGAGGGTCTCAGTGCGGGATGGTGGCTGTGCTGGGATGCAGCCTGACCCCCGACACGGAGGCTACTCACTTGTAAAGGAGCGACAGGCGGTCTGGCTCTGGCCACCCCACAAGGACCATACAACCTGACCAACACGGCCCTGGCCGTCCGGCCTGAACCACTTCCCAACTGCCACCGTGAGCTGGACACGTGGCCTCACCTCAGCATCCCCACCCAGGATGCAGGGGCAGCGACAGCGGGTACCACACAGCCGACGGCCAGGATTAACGCAGGTGCCCACACAAGCCCCTCCTGCAGGCCCAGAGTGGGCTCAGACAGCGCCGCTTCGAGTGATGCTGTTAACTCAGGGCCTGAGCCCCAGAGGACCTGCCTTCACCCTGCGTCCCCGCTACTGCGAAGCCACTTCCTTCAAGCCCAGGCCAGATGCCACCTCCCCCAAGAAGGCCACTCTGATTTCCTGTTCCACGAGAACCTCAGTCTTGGGGACTCACATTCCACGGAGGCAAGTGCTACGTCCCATGAATCCTGTTCCCCATGGGCCCCTCCTGGGGTCAGGCCCACGTCTCTGCCTGCTCCCACCCCCCAGAGGCCCAGGGAGGCAGGAACAAGGCCAGTCAGCAGCCTGCATCCCCAACAGACGCCAGGGGCCTGGGCCTCCAGGGGCTATCAGGAGGTCCCCGTCACCGTGAAGGGGCACCGCAAGGGAGGCACAGAGCAGCAGGTGCGGGCAGCGCGTTCCTGTGAAATCGAGCAGACGCCCAGAAGCCAGGGCCACCACAGTCACGAGTTTCCTGGGCTGCTTGGATCTTTGTGAGGAACATCATTAAATCTCTGTGATTAAACAACAGCATACTTAGAGCACTGTTTCCATGTTGTCCCTCTTTCCACATGAGCTCCTGGGACCAGGTGGCACTGCCCGTCCCCTACACAGGGGCTGGAACCAAGAGCACAGCGTGACAGAGAGGGAAACTGAGGTGCCCATGGTCGGCGCCTCCCGAGGTCACAGGCTTTGGAGATCATCAGTGGCAAGCCTGCCATGATTCGGCCACATGCGGCCGGTGCAGGGCTGGTGGCCTCACTCAGCCGTGACCCGCTCAAGCACGGAGGCCACCAGCCCTGTCCTGACCCCCACCTGGTCTGCTCTAAGCTTTCCATTCTCCAGACCAGAAAACTGAGGCCCAGGAAAGCAGTAGCAGGCCCAGGGTCACCCAGAGAGGCCTGGCAGAACTGGGCCAGGGCTGTGGGCTCCCTAAGGTCGTGTGGAAGGGACAGTGAGGTCACTATGGGGAGCCCCAGGCACCCCCAGGCAACCCGGACAAGCTGCGGATGGCAATTCCCAGCAGACGGGCGGCCAGGCAGCTGGCCAGAGGGGAGTAAAGCCCGGGCGGAAGCTCCGCAGTTCTCCCCTGCGGAGGGATAAAAGCAGAAGAGATGTTTGCTTTGGCAGGGCCGGACCAGCAAGGGAAAGAGGAAGGGCAGGTCCCCGCCCCAGCAGATGACACAGGCAGGGGAAAGTGCCAGCAGGAAGGGGGGCCCTCTGGGGGGCGGGCACAGTGGAGCAGGTAAAGCCCACCATGTGCAGCCCCAGGGGGAGTGAGGGACACGTGGGTGGCGGGAACCCTGGGCGGGGTGGCAGGGAATCCTCCACACACACACCCCCGCGCCTCTTCCAGGAAGCCTGAGTCACAAGAGGGGTCCTGGGGCCAGGAAAGTGGCTGGGAGCACCAGTCCCGTGGGAAGGGGATGGGGCAGGGCCGCCTGCCCGCCTCCTCCAGCTGGGCCAGCCTGGACTTCGGGTTCTCTGTGGTGAGCGGGGCCGTGGGAACGGGCTCCTGGTGCTCCCAGGAGGGGCTTGGGGTAGAGAGGCAGCAGACAGTAAGTAGGGCAGAGACCCTGCAGAAGGGGAAACTGAGGCCCCAGAGGAGAAGAGTTGGGCCGAAGCCACCTGGACAAGGACCTGCCGTGGACTAAGTGTGCCCCGGGCAGCCCAGGCCTGGAAGCTGAGGAGGCCTGCACCACCCCCTCTCCCCAACCTCCTCGCTTAGTGTCCTGTCCCCGCACATCGGCCCCCAGCCATGCACCCAAGACGTTTGCTAGTGCAGAACACCCCCAGTGGTCACGCAGCATGAAAGTGGAGTCCTGAACCCACCTCCTGGCCTGGCTCCACCAGCCTCTCATCCCAATAAGAACTCCTGAGCAGGGGCCCTGCCCCTGCTGGCCTCGGCCCCACCCAGCATGACCAGTCCTACCTCCTTCCCACCCAGCCTGTGCTGACTTTCCAGGGCCTTGCGTCCCAAGCTCATCCTATCCAGGACTCAGCCAAGCTCGGCCAGGCACACAGTAGGTGCACAGTAAAGGTGGCGGCCTGGAAGAGGCAGGAGAGCGCGGGGACCGGTGGCGCTGGAGGCCCGACCCCCAGGCAACGAGGGGAGCAGAGCACTCAGGTCTGACCGCCACGCAGGCGCCTCCTGAGCTCCTTTCCGGTGCCACGGCCCAGCCCTGCACACCCTCACCCAGGCATCCTCATGGACTGCGGCCTTTTAGAGATGAGAACTCTGGTCCCCAAGAGGCTCAAGCCGCTGCCGCCAAGTCCAAACGTACACACCTCCACCTCCTCACTTGGGCCAGTGCCCCAGCTTCACCCTCCCGAGCTCCCAGAGGCCAGGCCAGTGCGGGGCGGCCAGGCAGCAGAGAGGGCACTGCAGTGGCATCTGGGCCTGGCTGAGGCCCTTCCCACCCAGCTGCAGCCTGGGCCGGCCTTCCTCAAGGCCGGGCCAGAGGGACCTCCTTTCTCAAGCACCGCTGCCCAGAGGCTGTGTGAGCTCGGTGGGTTAGGAGACTCGGAAGCCTTAGCCTCTTCCTCCATGGGGTGGACAGTGCTTCCCTCTGCCAGGGGACAGAGCAGACAAGGTCAGGAAGGGGCCTGGCACGCAGCAGGCAGTAGGCACGCCCCGGCAGTCACCTCCCCTGTCCCCGGTCTCCCCACCAGTATGTGGGGCCCTCACCCCTTCCTCCTGGGGCCACGGCAGCAGCAGATGCTCTGGTCCAGGAGATGTAGACAGGGCCATGCTCTGCACAAACCATTCTCCACTCCCTCCAGCCTTCAGAGTCCTTCCGCGCCTGACTGCCTGGCCAGGAAGACGGCCAGGTGAGAGGCTGAGCCCTAGGCCCACCAGCCGGCCTCCAGAACACACAGAACTGAGGGGAGAGCCCACAGGAGCAGGGCCGCAGGGTTCTGCTCCCTGGCCACTGAGAAAGGAGAGCCTGGCTGGCGGCTGACGGCCAGATTCCAAACTACCCACGGATGGGCCCTCCTTCACCCAGAAAGGGGGTGCAGCGCCATGGCGGCAGTCCAGGTCAGAAGGAGGGAAGCTGTGTTTACGGCACCCCCCCGCGTGCAGGCTGGTATTCGCTGTGTGACTGATGCCGCACCCTGGCTGCTCCCATTTCACAGGTGTGGAAACTTGAGGGGCAAGGCCTTAGGCATCTGGCAATAAACTTGGAACCAGGTGCTTCTGACTCTAGCCAGCCTCGCCCCGCTGAGCCTGCAGACTCTGTGGGAAAAAGCCCAAGGGCAGCAAGGGGTGCCGGGGACTACAGGGAGCAGGGGATAGCCAGGGTGGCCAGGGTGGAGGTGGGGCAGCAAAGAAAGTATCCTGGGGCGGTCTGGGAAGGCTTCCTATAGGAGGTGGCGGGCCAGAGGCAGGAAAGCACAGCACAGCCTCTGGGCATAGCCTGCAGTCAGGTTTGTCGTGTCAGGTAAGAAAGGCAAGGCCAAGCAAGGTCTTGGGGGAAATAATCACCATTCTGGCAGCCCCAGGCCCACAGCCCCCAGTTCTGCCCCTTGGGCAGACTCTCCGTGATCTGCCCCAAATGACTCCCAGGGAGACCCATGCCCTTTCTACTTAATATGCTCTTTTGCTAGGCTCCCCAAGTCACAGATCCATCTGCATATGCATCCCAAAGGGGGCGACCAGCCCCGCCGGACTGCGTAAACCTCTTCCCAACTCCACATCGGCCAGTGCTTCAAGCCAGGGTTTAACAGGCACTTACCAGCCCCTGCCCGACGCCCTGCATCAGCGTCAAGTCCAACCACACTGGCAGCTCCAGGACGTCCTCTCCTTTCAAACTGCCTGCTTGCCTGGGGAAGAAGCCCCCGCCCCAGCCTTCCTTCCGTCGCCACGCCCACGCCCACCAGCCATCCTCAGCCGGACCTGAGCCAGCACTGAGGGGAAGTGGGGGGCTCCTCACGCCCGTGGCCAGGAAAGGCGTCCCAGAGGACAGCAAGGGCCGGGAGCAGCCAGAGAGCCCGGGAAACCGCCTGCAGACCCCACCCCCTCACCACCTGGATTTTATCCCACCACCCTGACCAATCTCAAGGTGGGGGAGGCCCACAACCTACCCTACCCATCAGCCAGTGGTCCTAAGGCTGGGCCTGCCGTCACCCACCTCCGAGTCCAGCACAGGGCCCGGCTCAGAGTAAATGCTTGGCAAACACTGTTGGGGACGTGGGGGCAGCCAGTCCCTCACAGGGACATTTTGGGGGCAGCCCAGGAATTCCCACATGGTCAGGGCAGCTCCCTCCCCGACTACCCGCAGCAAGGGTGGCCTTCTGGTGGTGGGGAGGCCGCACACCTGCCTCAGGTGGGGCTGGGCTCCACGCCTCTCCCATCTCACGACAGCCTGCAGGCGGGTCACCAGCATCCACGGGCGGGACGACGAGGTTCCGCTTAGGTCTGCAGGCTGAGGGCCCGGACCTCGCCCCACCTCCCGGTGCTCCCGGCTCCTCATCCACCATGGCGTTGACCCAGGGGAGGGCTTGAGGAGGCCAGTGAAGCGAAGGTCTCTGTTCGGGCAAGACCGCAGGGACCCTCCATCGGCCCCGCCTGGCCCCGCCCCTCGGAGTCCACGCACCACAGTGATGTCCAGCCCCACCACCGGGGCAGAGCCGACCTCAGGGCCTGCAGACCAGGAGGGGGACTCAGCCCAAGCCTGTCTGCCAGGCCTGGGTGCCCCGGTGCACTGTGACCTGCTGGCCTGGACCCCATGCTACCCGCAGACCAGCTCTCCCGGAGCACATGGGCAGCCTCACCTCAACAGCCAGGCGCACCACCTCTACCTGGGAAGCACCAGCCCAGGCAGATGGCTCTCTGCCTGCTCGGAGCTGAGCGTGCTGCCCGCCCCAGCCCCAGCGGCCACCAGCAGCCTGGGAGAACCCAGGGACATGCCGAGAGCCCCCTGTTTAACCCCTGCGACACCCGGGGCAACCCCTGGGGCAAGGCTGCCGCCCTGGTTCTGCGGGGGTTGAGGGGAGCACTGCCGGGCTGTGGCGCACTTGGACCAGGTCCCAGACCGGAGCTCAGGCTCCCCGCTGTGCACTGGCGTCCAGTCCTGCCAGGAGGGGAAGCCCCGCAGGGTTCTGGTGGGCAGGAATTCCGGAGACGCAGTCCCTCCAAACTGTGCAGAGGAGGTAACTGAGCAGGGAATGGGGGCAGAGCCAGACCCTGGCATGGACCGGGGGGGGGGGCCGCCACCCCCAGACACGGGGGCAGGGGACCCCGCCAGCTCTGGCTGTCCTGCAGCCTGCAGGAGGCCACGGAAGGCTGAGAACCGGCACGTGGTAGTCCGCAGACCCAGCCCGCAGGAGCTGCCAGAGGTGCAGGGTCCCAGGAGCCGCAGCCCTAGAGGCTGCCAGCCCCGCCTGAGCGCCCCCAGCCCCACGCACCTGCACAGACGGGCGGTGGCCTACTAGACTGACCTGCCCACCCGGGTGCGGGCACCATGAGCGGAGCCAAGAGGAGCGCACACTCGCGGACTGGCGCGCCCAGGCGCGGTCCCAGCTGCAGGAGCTCGGCTAGACCGCCAGGTCACGTGGGCGACCCACCCCAATGGACATGCTGTGGTGGCCCCTCCACGTGGGAAGGGGTGTGACTGGGGGGGGCAGCCGTGGGGTCAAACCTTGGCCCCTTATCCTGCAAGCCAGCTGCGGCGAGGACAACCTGGCTGGAGAGGGTCGTCAGGGGCTGTTTGACCCCGAGGAAGATGAAGAGGGTGAGGTGCGCCAGGGCTGAGGGAGGGGGTCTGTCTGCCAGGGGCTTCATGAAACTTCTGGAATCCCTGATTTCCCCACTTATGAACCAGAGCTGAGCCGTAGCTGGCCGTGGTCAGTGGGAGGATGGGGCCTGGATAGCAGTCACCCAGCTGGGGCTTGGGGTTAGATGAGGGTGTGAGACGGCCCCCCAGACTTCCCCATTACAGGGGGCTGCTGTCATGAGGTGGGTATCCGAGGGCTGGGGGCCTGGGGTGCTGACACGCAGAGGTGCTCCGGACGTGGCGGCTGTCTGTAAGGGCGGAGGCCCTGCTGGACGTGAGGCCCGTGGGCGGACCTGTCCCGAGCCTTGCAGGCCTCCAATCCCGTCCACATTGCCCAGCCAGCAGCCAGCCCCCAGGGAGATGTGAGGCGGACCCCCGGGGACTGGCGAGGGCATCCCCATCTGGATCGGCCCTCCTAGGAAGCTCATGGCTCAGCCAGTGGCAGCATGTGGAGGAGGCCCAGCACAGAGCGGGGAGCAGAGAGGTGGGCAGGGAAGCCGCCTGGAGTCTCCCAGAGGCCTCAGCTGCCAGCCACCACCCCTCCCACAAGCCCAGCCCCTCCTCCTGCCTCCACTTCCCTTGCAGCCACCCCAGCTCAGCAGCTGCAGTGACCCCCCGAGGCAAGCAGAAGAGCCCGCCCACTGTGTGCCGAATCCCGCAGAGGGGCACCGTGAGGTGAAAAGACAGACGTGAGCGGCAGGGAAGAGGAAGATAAGGCTCAAAGAGAAAGCCGTCCCAACCCTGCCCAGGTAGGGGGCGCATGTGAAGACAACGTAGGCTTTGCAGGGAGACAACTTCCTCCCCAGCCAGATCCCAGGAGGGACACAATGGCAGGCAACTAAGAGCTGCCCAGATCACACCTCAGCAAGGGAAGGGACACTGGCTGTATGGAAGGACCTGTCAATCAAATGGCCCCACCTTGTCAATCAAAGAGGCCCTCCCAGCCAGAAAGCAATACAGAAGCCTAGCCTCCCGCCTAATGGATGGAGGCCTTTGTCTACCTGGACTCCCGCTCCTCCCTTGGAGTGGATTCAAGTAGAACTCTCCCTCCGCCTTTCATATCTTTGCTGCAGCAGGACAAGGACCAAGGAGAACAGACTTGACCCACAGCAGCACCCCGTCCCAGGCCCCCCGGAGTACGCCTCGCCTTGCTCCTCCACTTGATGTGGCTGCCACAGCCCCAGGCACTTGCAATCTGTCGCCTCATCAGTCGGGCCTGCCCGCCCTCCACCCCCAGGGCCTTTGCACTTGCTGTTCCTTCTGCCTGGACGCCCTTGTCCAAGACCATTCGTGTGGCACTGTCCTTCATGTCGTGGATCCCTTTCAGCTGTGGGATGCCTTTACTCTGAGAACTCAGTGTCCACCGGCCACCCCCTCGCTCAGCCTCCCCCCGCCCCCCTCCACCGACACCCTGTGCTCTCAGCCCTGCCAGGAAGTCCCCACATGGTCACACACCACACTAGTCATGGTTGGGTGGGGGCCTCACCTGTATCCCTGCTGTGTCCCCAGCCCCCAGACCGGCATCTGGCACCCCAAAGGGGTTTGCTCGATCATGAAGGGAGGTGGTCAGATGGAGCCCAGAGCCCCAGGTCCTCCCTTGGAAGCAGCAGAGGGCAGAGCCCCGAAGACCTGGGTTTGAAGCTGGTTCACCAGCCTGTCTGATCCCCGCCCAGCCCCACAGGTGAGTACCGCACCGCCCTCCCTGTTTTGCAGATGAGACCTGGAGAGGCGAGGCAGCGTGCAGCCACCACGCAGCAAGCGGGGAGTAGAGCTGGTCTGGGCCGCCAGCAGAGCTGGGGTTCCCTGTCCACAGCGCCTGCAAGCAGAGAACAACGGGGAGGCGGGCTGCCCGTCCAGGCTACGTCAGCCGGGCATCCAGCCGTGGGGCCCCAGGAAGAAGGAACCCTCCCCCGAAGTGGGGGCCCAGCACCCGCTAAGCAGCCCATTTCCCATTCTGCTGTGGGACTCTCAGGCCCGCTTTAATTATGACTGTTTCCATGTTCAGCTGGACCGGGCAGAGCAGCTCCCACACCTCCCACTCACTCCTGCAGACCCCTCCTCCCCTCCTGCCCAGTCTCAGGGAGGCCTTCCCTAAGCCACTTGGCTGGGGGCACTGGATGGGGCCCTCCATGGCTCCCAGGCTGGGGTCTCTTCCACCTGTTCGCTCCTGGCCGCGGTGCAGGGAGGAGGGGAGGAGGGGCCGGATGCTGCCTTCCCGACCTCGTGCGACCACAGCCTCCACCCCCTGAAGCGCTGGGCCCTGCGGAGGAAGACCCACACTCGCACCCGGGTCTGGGGGCGCCAGCCTGAGCCACCGCTGCGAGTGGAATGGGCAGGGCTTGAAGGGCAGTGAGTTCCTCGGGGAAGGGCCGGCGCAGACCTCTTAGGGTGAAGACGGCCCCGGGGCGGTGGCTGAGGGGAGAGCAGTCAGAAGCCTCCCTGGCCTTGAGGGAAGTCACGTGGAAAGGTTCCGCCCGCCCTGTCACCGGGCCTGCCACCCTCCCCAGGAGGCCTGAGAGGGGGGCCCCCAGCTGGGGGGGGCCGGGAGGAGGAGGTGTGGGCGGGATCCAGACAGCGGGCGAGAGGAGCAGACGAGCTCTGAGGGGGACAAAGACTAAGGTCAGCGCTAAGTGGCTCTCCAGGCAGCAGCCTGCAGCCCAGCAAGCCCGGCCCCAGATGCAGGAGGGCCGCAAAGCAGGGGCCAGAGCCAGCCGTGGGGCGGCAGGGGCTCGCGGTGCCAAGCCCCGCACTGGCCACCCGCGTGAACCTCTACTCACCTAGGTTTCCTCCTCCGTAAAGTGGGGTCACGGCGGCAGCTCCAGCCTCAGAGGTCGGAGGGCACTTGTCGGTGCCGGGTTACTTGTGCCTGGGCCTGACCAAGTGCTCAGTAAACGTTCTCATGACGGTCCTTCCGGAACCGAGCTCAAGCCGTGGTCAGACCTGCGCAGAGAGGAAGGAGCGTGTTCTGTAATGTGAAGTCTGTTAAAGGCAACACTTCCGAGACAGACGGAGCAGAATGATCTCGGGAACTCGCCCCCACCCCCCCCCCGCCACGTCACCCCTTCGCCCCCGTGTCACACCCCCACCCTCACCATTGCAGCCCCGCAGCAGTGCCCAGCAGTGCCCCCCCTATGGTGGGCCCCAAGCCCCCAAGGTGTTAACACCACAGGGCAGCCGTCCCCAGCAGGTATGCACCCCAGCCTCCTGCCTGCACAGGGACCTGCCTGGGAGCATCAGAACACTCCTCAGGGGGTCCTGACACGTGGCGAGGCCTCCGTGGTGCCCTGGGCTGGCCCCGCTCCCTCACCTGGGACCACCCCAAATAGACCACCTGCACCAAGTCCCCACCTCAAGCCCTGCGGCCCCTTTTCCAAACCCAAAGAGGACAGCGGAGGCTGGCATGAGGACAGTGTCTCATTTCCCTGACGCCCAAACGTCCAAGGGTGCACTCACATTATGTCATGGTGACCCTTTGTATTTGTGCATTAGCTAGACTAATTTGTGTATTTGTGTATTTTTGCTGAGAAACAAGTCATCTCAAAACAGCAAGGATCGTTTCCCCCTCTCTGTGTCTGTGGGTCAGGAGCTCAAACTGCTTAGCTGACCGGGTCTGGCTCAGGCTCTCTCGTGCGGTGCATTTATGGCCAGGTTGCATCATCGGAAGGCCCACCGGGGGCGGGAGGACCTGCTTTCTCGCTCACTCACTGTCCCAGCAGGCCAGCCAGGCAGGCTGTTGGCATGGCTCCCATCCCTCCCCACGGAGCACACCTCCCAGGGTGTCCTCACAGCCCAGCACCCGCTCCCCAGGGTTGAGCAACCCAGAGAGAAAGGGAAAGTTGCTCTGCGTTTGTGATGGCACCTCGGGAATCCCACATGGCATTTGCTACTGTTTTCCCTCAGTCACCCAGGCCAGTCTGATTCAGAGTCGGGGGGCACAGCCGCTTCATGGGCCTGCCATCTGACTGGGAGGCCAGGCAGCTGCAGGGCTGCAGGGTGCCTTCCCTCCCAGTGCCAGGGTGGAGGCAGGGCAGTTCTTAAGTCCAGACTTCTGAGATTGCCAATGGCTTGGGGAGAGGGAGCTCTGGGGGGCGCTTCTGAGCTAAAGTCTCTGTGGAGGGGAGGGTCTCCAGCTAAGCCAGCTGTTTCACCCATGGCTGGCCAGAAACCCTGGCTCTGACATGGAGTGCCTGTGCTGGGCTGGGGGGCTGCAGCCTGGAGCCGGGGAGCTCATGCAGACAGCTCCCCGTTAAACTAGTCCAGAGCATCAGGGAGGGTACGTCCCAGGCGTCAGTACTTGAGGGGAAGCCTGCAGGCCAAGTGGATGTAGGAGGTGAGTCAGGAAGGGTGCTCCAGTGTATGCAAAGGCCTCCCGGCCAGGTATGGCCCCCACCCAGCTTTGCTGGTGCCTGCACCCATCTGCACCTGCCCTGGGTGACCTCCAGCTCCACACTTAGAGCCTGGAGCGCCAGGTCAAGCCCACCCCCTGGCCTGTGCTCAAGCTGTGCCCTCCACCGTGGACGTTGCAGCAGAGAGAGTCAGAGGCCGAGGGCCCCATCAACAAGGGCTCCCACCAGTGAGGAGACCTGGAGACCCATGCTGCCCACGTTCCTGGCGCCTCCCTGGACCGTTGGGGCCAGAGGGCTTGGGGTGGCCCCTCTGGCTCCAGCCTGGAAACCGGTGTTGGGCACGCCTCGCGGGCGCCCCCTTGTGGCTCCTTTGGGAAGGGCCAGCTGCACGTGAGGCCTTGAGCGGTTGGAGGCTCTAGAGCTCCGCCCTCAGCTGGGTTACTGCTCTCCTGTCCCCGCTGGGCAACGCTTAACAATGAACAAGAGGCCCATGTTTTCATCTGCACTGGATCCCAGAAACTGCATAGCCAGCCCTGCCTGTGCGCCCCCCACCCAATACTGGTCGCCTGGGATGTCATGGAGCTTGCAGTAGCAAAATGTGCCAGCAGGAGCCCTACCATCACCCCATTGTAGATGAGGTGCAGAGAGGCGTAGCTACACACCCAGGTCTTGGACCCTAAGCCCCCCCTGGGACCACCCTTGCAGAGGGAGAGTGGGGCTGGGACAGGAGGGAAGGAGGCAGGTGGCCTCCCAGGACCCATGACTGTAAGTGCCCACCAGCAGCCCCACTAAGCTTCCGCACAGGCCAGGGCAGGCCCCTCGCCTCAGTCCCTTGGGTCTTAGCACATTAACAGTATGACCCAGCACAGCCGAAAGGGCCCCGGGTGTGTCTGAGCGTCTGTCCCACCTCCTGCAGCTCATCGAGGGCAGCCCACCAGGGCCCAGCGAGGCCTGCCTGAAGCAGGTGTCAGGGAGGAACAGGGGCCAGCACTGTGCTCCCTGCCTGCCCCAGGAGCAGGGTTTGGGGGCACAAGGGTTGGGTGCAGCCCTGAGGCTGGCTCAGGGCCTCTTGGAGCAGGCCTGGCTGCTGGCAGTTCTCGGTGAACTGCCTGTGGCTGCCTCCGGCACTTCCCCCCACAGACAGTGGTCCTGGAAGAGGCCTGAGTGTCAGATCCCAGCAGCACAAAGCCCCAGATGTCAGCCCAAGAGGGTCTGTCCTTTTCTCCCCTGACACTGTAGGGAGAGGCTATTCCAATGCACTGTCCCACCCTGCCTGCAGCAGAAGCCCAGGGCCAACAAAGTTGGGTGCCCTCTCAGGTGCAGTCCGCAGTTGGGACTGCAGGGGGCATGCGAAGGGTTCTTGCACCCCTCGTGGAAGTGTGCATACAAGAGATGGGGCTGCATTGCCTGTGGAAGGAGGGAGGGTGGTGTCTGCTGAGACAAAGCCAGGGGGCTTCCCAGAGGAGGAAGCATCAGCAGTGGGTCAGGCTGGGGAGAGGGGTCAGGGCTTGTCCAGGGTCGGGGTGGGAGGTCCAGAGGCCTGGGGAAGGAGGGTGCAGCCAGGAACACTGGCAGGTTGGGAGTGAGGGGTGGGGGTCCTGCAGAAAGACCACCAGCTGTGTCTCAACAAGCTCACCCGCCACGTAGAAGACCTAAGTCTACAGAGGAGAAGGCCCCACCCAAGGTCACAAGACATTGCTGACCAAGGTGGAGACACTGCAGTTGTCAGGAAGGGAGGAGTAAGGGTTTGCCTTCCATGGGCCCCACCCCAACACAGTTTTAAACGCCCTCTTCTGCCCTTCGGGGCCCCGAGCCCCCTGCAGCCCCTCGTGTCTCCGGGCTCGGGATCCATGCCTGCCCCTCATTTTCCCTTTGAGATCCTGACAAGACCACAGAGCTCAGAGCCTGCCCAAACCGGACACCCCTGCTGAAGTTCCCATTCCTGTTCTGCCGGATTAGATGGAGGTCCCTCGGCGGGGAGGAGGAGCGGAGACAGGAGGGAGGGACAGGGAGGGACGAAAGAGGTGGGTCTGGCTGTGGACCCTGCTCCTCCCAGCCCAGGCCTCAAAGGGGGAGCTCCAGGCAGTGTGGACAGCCCAGCTCCTGGGGGTGGGGAGGGGTGGTCCGAGGGTCCACTGAGGCCCCAGCAGACTCAAGGCAGGGCAGGGGCCAGCTGGCCGGTTGTCTAGGGATATGGGATTGGGTGAGCTGTGTGGTAGGGACTGTCTGTCCAGGTCTCCTGAACCTGGCGTGTGCTAACTGCATAATGATTGGACAGAAGGCAGCTACAGAACAGAAAGCCCCACCCCGAGGTCACACGGCCCCCAGCAGTGACAATTCCTGGGAGGCAGCAGACGGCGCCCAAGGCAACCTGATGGACTGAGGCCCCTGACCCTCCCATCCTGCCACAGTGCCCACATGGGTCCTGGGGCCGGGGGAAGCCATTGTCAGGCCTCCCTGAACCTGAAGATGCCCCGTCCTCCGCATTTCTGTGTGTCTGTCTGCTCCTCGGGGCCGCGATCCACTCACTGACCCTGTACCCTGTGTACCAGCAGTGGGCTCTCAGGGCCCCAGCCAAGGGGACACTCGGGAGAAGCAGAGAGCAGAAGAGCTGCAGCGACCACCAGGGGGCAGCACAGCTCGCCAATGCTCTGCTCCCAGCAGTCGCTCTGAAGAGGCATGGGACCCGCCGTCCCACACCCCCTTGGGCTGCTGGATCCCCACAGGACGTGTTGGCGGGAGGCTGAGCCCTATTCCCAGGAAACTCCTATGGCTGAAAATATGGCCTGATGATGTAGTGAGCTCCCCATCACAGGAGTATCCAAATGTTTATTGGCAAACGTGCTGAATCTCTGCAATGCTGTAAACCAGAGGGTGCAAACTGCAGAGCTCTCCCTGCTCTGTCCACGGCTCCCGAGTTTGCACGCTGCACCCCCGCTGACCAGGAGAGCCCAATGGACATTGATCACAGCTTCGAGGGCTGGAGCGCCTACCCTCGGCCGTGGCTCGTGCCCCAAATGGCCCTGTCCCCCCAGTCACCATCAGGCTCTGCAGGCGATGGGAGCTCCAGGAGTGGCAGACACTCAGGTGGCAAGAACATGAGGGCTTGTGGGCTGCTGCAGGCCCCAAGGTGGGCAGGGCAGCCCAGGCAGGGTCGGCATGTACAAAGGCACAGAGAAGCAGGACACCCACCACGGGCTAGGGTGGGCGCCTAGGAGGTGTGTGGTTCCAGGGTGGCAGTGGGCACCTGCCTGAGGATTCCACAGGCGTCAGGACTGGGCCAGGCACCTTTCCAGTTGTATCTCCTTATCCCCATTTAACAGAGGAGAGAACCATGCCTCAGAGAGGGAGAGGAACCTGCCAAAAGTGAAACAGCACAGACACAGTGCAAACTGAGGAACCTGTGACGCCGCTGCTTTCAGCCGCCCGCCTGCCTGGGCGTTGCAGACACACTAGGGGGCAGCGCACGGGAGCCGAGCGCAGAGCCGGGTCGATGGCCCAAGGAAGCGAGGCACTGAGTGTGTTTAGAGAAGGATGCTGGGGGTCAGGGGCTCCCGTGTTTCTCCAGGACTTAGAGAGGAACAAAGTGGACCCCACTCCTGGCAAGGCAGTGCGTGCCCCATTCCCGGAGGTAGCCAAGCCCCATCGGGGGGGCTCTTCCAGGGGCAGATGGGAGAGGAGATGCCCCAGTGGAGGGGAGACCAGCTGGCTGGCAGGGCGCGCTGGCACCTGAAGCTCCCTCGGGGGATTTGCTTTGCAGCCGGTTTACGAGGGGGCACCTTGTCTGGCTCCTGTCCCCAGGAGGGGCTGCCGCAGAGCAGACAGACAACAGACCCCGAGCCAGGCCCTGGGCCATCTGGGTGGGCCGGCTGAGGAAGAGCCCTGAGCTGCTCACACGCTTCTCCAGTTCCTCAGCAGCGGAGCTCTTTTTGAAAACAAAACTCCCCAGGGAAGCTGAGTTAGGCCTCTGGGTCTCCGTGAGTCCGAGATCTTCAGTTGGCCACACCCAGGCCTGTGACAGGGAGATGCCAGAGAGCGCAGTGGACATGAGCCGAGGATGGTAGTGTCCTGTCCCTCCACACTAAATAATCCTCACCCCCCAGCATGACAAAGAAGAGTCAGGGTGCAGGAGCCTCCAGTGGGTCTGAAACCACGTATAGTGCCAAACCCTCTATACGCTGTTTTTCCTACGTGCCCTTACCTGTGATAAGGCTTGAATTACATATTAGGCCCAGTAAGTGATTGACAACAACACTACTAATAAAATGGAATGATTTTAACCATGTACAGAGTGTCGTGACTGTGGCCTCTCTCAGGACCTGTCGTGTGGTGCATCTGCCTTCATCCAGTGAGGATGTGAGGTGGTGAGACGCCCACGTGCCAAGAGGAGGGAGGTGCAGGGCGCAGGTGCTGAGACATGCAGGGGACATGGGGCACGAGAGAGAAGCGTGCCTTCCCTCTGGGTCACCGAGACTCAGGCCGTGGCTGCTGCAGCAGAAACCAGCTGTCCCCAGCCCTCCCCATCTGCAGGCAGATGACATCTTCACATGGCCCTCCATGAGGCTCTGGCCCGGACAGTTCAACCCGAGGAGGAGCCTTCCCGGCTAAGGGAACAGCCAGCGCAAAGGCCCTGAGGCAGCGTGTGCCAGCGTGTTCAAGGACAGGCAAGGGAACCAGCAGGCTGGAGCTCAGAGGCCACAGTGGGCGGCCACAGCATAGGCTGTCAGGAAAGGCTGGGAGCCCCTGGCAGTTTTCAGCAGAGAGTGACACGTTTGGATTGAAGCTCTAGGAAGATGCTTGGGACCGTGTGGAGAATGGGCACTTTGAGCACCAAGTGATGGGGACCAGGCCTCTGCTGGCTTCCCCAGGAAAGAGAGTTATGATCTGGCCTAGCAGGAAGTGCAAAGGGAGTGTGGGCTTCAGGCACAGGATGATCAGGGCTCCAGCTGGGCTTGTCTGAGATTCTTCCCCACCTCATTCTTGGATGGGCTCCCTTCATGGTCACAAAAAGGCTGCTTGTTTCTCCAAGGACAGGAGAGGGTACAGAACCCACCAGGCACCTCTGGGAGCCTCTCATGGGCCTAAACAAGCCTAGACTTGGGCATCCCTGAACCAGTCACTGGCTAGGAGGGAGGGTAGGTGATCTGTGATTGGTCAGAGGGTGGCAGGTGAAACCTCCTGCCCAGCCAGGCGGGACAGGCACTGTGAGCTCAGCACTGCACACTGTCTGGAAGCCCAGGCAGAGCCTTGGGAGTCTGTCCCCCCTCGGGCACTGCTAGGCCGCCTGCCCCGGGTCCCCATCACCCACAGGGCAGAGCCCAAACTCATGAGCACGGCTCCCACCTGTGCTCCTGGGCTGCTTCACCGTTAAAATGACCCCGACGAGTCATAACAACTTCCCCTCCCTAGAGGTGAGGGGACAGGCAGAGAAGTCAGGCCATGTGCCGAGGGCCACACAACAGGGAGGTGCTGGAGCCAGGATTCACTCTCAGGGGCCCAGAAACCCCACCTCTGCCCCGCTGCGTGCTCTCTGGCCACACCCCTCCTTGGCCGGCCATGCCTGGGCTGCTGGCCCTGGGAAGGCCTTTCCCTCCTCTGCCCGCTGGTTCCTCCTCAGTCTCCGCAGACAACCAATTCAGGGGCCTCCTCCTCCGAGAAGCTTCCCGGGTTCCTCCTCTGAGGGGCAGGGTCCTGGCAGCCCAGGGCCATGTCTCAGTCCGTCTCTGGCCTGCTGGGTGACGTCTGAGTCTCTGAAGTGGGGATGGACGGTGACAGGCCGGAGCCAGCGCTGCTGGAGACGCCGCGTGGAAGGGAGCCCTGAAGCTGCCGCAGCCCTGCCCTCTCTCCAGCCGGAATAAACTGGAGGCCTCCCCCCAGCGCCTGGAGTTTCCGCTGAGAGCCCAGTGTGGACCCGAGGCGGAGGCGGCGCCCGGCAGAAGTGTCAGCAGCCCTAAACAAACCTGCCTGCCGGAGATGAGGAGCAGACCGTGGGACTTAAACAGGATTTGATTTATGGGGGGAAGATAATTACCTACTCGGACAGAATAATGTCTGTTCTTGGCTGGCTGGAGGGGTGGGAGGGGTCCCCGCCGAGACTGGCCTGCCAGAGACCGCGCGTCTGCCGGGGGAGGCCGGGCCCGGGGGCTGCGCACGCTGATGACCAGGGTCCACTCGGACCGGCACCCCAGCACGCCAGCAGGGCCCAAGGCTGGCGGATGGTCCCCTCCCGCTGCACACGAGGGTCACTGGGGAGCTTTGTGCGAAATGCTGAGGCCCAGGGTCCTGCCCCGACCACTTAAATCAGCCTCTCCAGGGCTGGGCCTGGGTCTCTGTATTTGACCAGGGCCCCAGATAATTCCAATGCACACGCACACACTCGACCCCCCCTGTCACGAGCTGCACCCTGAAACACATCCGTCACCTCATGTATTCCCTGCTGCGGGGCCGGCATGTCGTCCCCATCATACAATGGACGAGCTGAGGCAGGGGACGCTGAGTGACCTGTCCCAGGCACGAGGCAGCAGGGGAGAATTACAACCCAAATCTGTCACCCCTGAATCACCACCTGATCTCTCCAGCCCACCGCGGGGTAGGCACGGGACAGAAGTTGGCCCCAGAAGGAGGTCCGGTGTGTGTGAGTAGAGGGGCCGTGCCCAGCAGCTCGCTCGGCCTGTGCGGGCTCTGACCTGCCAGCTCTCTGTGAGGCCGCAGGGGCCGCTGCTCATCTGCAGAGAGGAGCTGGGCCCCACCACGGCTCCAACCTGCGTGGGCTCTCGGATTCTTCAAGGCTCGAGCACAGCACAAATGGACAATTTCACACACCAGTTCTGGGGCTTCCTGGACCCACGGGAGCCCCCAGGAGTGGGGGTCCGGCGCCCTGAATCAGAGGACATCAGGCCTCTCAGCTAAAAGAACCAAAGAGTCTGGAGCTTCCCCCTGGGGAGACTGTCTCTGAGTTGCCTGATTCCCCAGCTGGCCACACACACAGATGCCCGGTGGAGGCAGAGGCAGGGCTGGTGGCCAGGACCCACGGGTCCTCCAGTGGCCTGAGAGAGCCACCCACTTCCCCCCCGGGGCCATGCCCAGCCTGCCCGCTCCCCGGCACCCCACAGGCAGGGCACAGGGTAGCCAGGCGCTTCTAGACGCAGGCCTATTTAGCCCACCCCCACCTCGCTCCCAGCTGTCTTGCGACTGAGGCCGCACCCAAAGGCAGCCTGAGGGGGCAGCACCCTCCTCCCTCAGCCATCTCACCAGAGAGGTCACCCTCCCTGCCCTTGAGGAAGCCCCCTGTCCTCCGCCTGCACAGACCCCAGTCCCACCTGCTGCCCGACCCGTGCACAGTGGGGGCTGGGCAAGGGCTCTTTAGGGCTCTGGCGGGTCCCTGAGGGATGGAGGAGGTGGAAAGGGGGCTCTTGTCTCCGACGCCAGGGCCTCCAGGGAAGCCCCTATGCTGTTTCCATTGTAGGGTCCGCATGTAATTTCTTCAGCCGAAACACTCTGCAGCTTAAAGCTTGTGCAGACTGTGGAGGCCCTGAGCCTCCAGCGGCCTTCCCTCAGGGTGGGGGTGAGGGCTCAGCCCCCTTGCCCGAGGCCCAGTGCTGCAGGTCTCTGAGGTCCTGCCTCCCAGCAGCCCTCCTGTCCTCTGTTAGTGGAGAAGAGCCTGGGGATGACGACCCGACCTGGATCCGGCCTTTGCCCGCAGCAGCCCTGCCCGTGTGACGTCGCTCCCCAGGTTTGGACCGGCCACCCCCTGGGGCTTCTCTCACTTGCCGCACGTGTGTTCCTAATGGCAGCAGTGCTTCAGGCCCCGCAGGGAGCTCGCCCGGGCCCAGCAGCTGGCCTGGGCTCTGTGCACCTGCTGACCGGCTCCCCTTCCAGAGCCAAGGCTCCTGCACCCCCACAGAGGAGGGCCTAAAGTGCACGGCCGGTCATAGGCACCCGAGGCTGGCACTGTGTCCCCCACCGAAGCTTGTGAGGACCTGGCCAGGGCCCTGGAGGGGCCACATGAGGAGCAGACAGCCCCTCCAGGGGAAGCATCCTGGGGGGCAGGCAGAGAGGACCGGCACCCAGCGCTGACCGAGAGTAGTGCCCAGCTGGGGTTGGGTGGCTGAGCTTTGCTGGAGGCCTCTGGGGAGATGGCCGAGGACAGAACAGATCGATACAGGGAGGCAGGCACTTCCTTAGTGGGGGGCGACCTCAGACTGCGCCCCGCCCGCAGGGCCGGGGGCTCTAGTCTGGTAGGGAGCAGACAGCCCAACCCCAGGCTGCTGCTTCTTGAAGCTTCTGGGCTCAGGTTTTAGAAAGCCAGTAAATATACATACCATATACTACGCAACACCCCAGAGGGCAGGGGCAGGCCCCCTCTGTCAGACACGCTGGTTCTTCTGCTGTGCAAAGTGCCAAGATGCCACAGAGCGGAAATGTAGAGACTCCAACCCTCAGGCCACCTCTGGCCATTGATAGGGCTGAGGGCGTTTGTGTCAAACTTGCTGCCCCTCAGAACATGAAGCATTCCAGGACCCTGGGCGGGGCTGTGGGATCTGGCCTGCGCCTCTGCCCGGGCGGCCTGGTGGCCAGTGCTGCCGGCTCCCTGACACGCCACTCCCAGTGCCCTCCCTGTCCGCCAACCCGGAGAATGGGCACCACTGTCCGGAAAGCCTGGCCAACAGAAGCAGCATCCCTGCCCCTGTTCCCACAGCTGCCGGCTCCTCAGGGCCCCGGGCGTGTGAGGGAGGCGGGGCCCTCCATGCACAGCCACCCTGACATCCTCCCACCACCCCCAGTTCTCCAGTGGACAGACCAAGGTGAGAAAAGGGACAGGCTGGGATGTGCCCAGGACACCCCCAGGCGGCGGGCCGACCCAGGCTCCTCCCACCCGCGGTGCCTCACCAGCCACAACGGGGGCTCAGGGCAAAGAAATGTGGAAGGGGTCACATCCCCAAGGGCCTGGTTCAAACCCTGGCTCCACCTCCCACTAGCCAGGAGGCCTCGGCCCTGCCTCCAAGCCTTACTCTCCCCGCCTCTAACGGGGAGGGTGGTTCTGAAGGTGCTTCGCTTCCATCACGTCCCTTCACCACCTGAGAGGGGACAGCCTGGCCCTCAGAGGAGAGGGCAGGGCGAGGGGCCCTAAAACCCAGCAAGGAAGAGACCTCGCTGCAGCGGGAGAGGCTGAGGTCAGCAGCAGGAAGGACCTTCTGTCCGCAAGAGGCTCGCGTCCCACCCTGGCAGGCTTTCCGGGAGGCCTGTAAAGGCAGGGAGGGTCCACATGCCTACGGCAGGGTCAGGCTGGCCTGCGGCCCTGCCCTCCACGCCCATATGAAAAATGAGGGAACAGTTGCATTTATGGCTCCTTCTGTACACCCTCACATATGCTTTCATCAGAAAGGGAAAAGCGAGTAAAATTCTGGCCCGGCTTGGGAAGAGCTGGATATCCAGTTAGAGAAAGACTTGGCCCAGGAAAATCCAGATAAGTGATTCAGGCTGAAACCACCCTCAGAATTCTGGGGCCTGAAAGGAGTCAATCAGGGCAGGGTCCATGGAAGAGGGGCACCTGACTCCCGGTGGATTTGGCTCTAGAGGAGTGAGAGAGCATTTCAGGTGCAGGAACATTCAGGGCAAAGGTGTGGGGGTGGGAAAGACCTTGGCCTCGCCCTGAGACAGTGAGGAAAGGCCTCCTGGCGGCACTTCTGTGGCAGTGAATGGGGCGGAGCGGGGGCAATGCCTGGGGAGGGCCTGCCCCAGGACCTCTAAGCCCCGCCTCTCAGACAGGGACGGCGTCTTAGCCACTTGGCATCAGAGAATCTTGGAGTCGGTGAGTCTGGAGACTGGGGTGCCTGTCTCTCTCCTCAGAGGCCATCGGCCCCCTGTGCCCAGTGCTGAGGCCACGCAGAGGCTCTGGGGCGTGCCCATCTGGGCCCCGTTTGGGCCAAAGGAGGCTCGCTACCTTCCGTGGGGGACGATGGACAGGGCTGTCAGAACAGCAGCTGCGGCTGTGGTGTCCCTGCGTGGGCACGACCCCCTCCACGTCCCTACTCCACCACAGGGGGGCCAGCGAGGCAGCCAGGCTCAGGAGTGCCTTGGCATCCACGCTGAGCAGACAGACACAGACAGACAGACACAGCTACTTCAGTCCCACGGGGCGTCCAGAGTTCGGGAAGGGCTGAAATAGAAATCAGATCCCAGGCCCTGCAGAGGATGCGGCCAGCTTTTGACCTGGATGAACTGGTCTGGCTTTGCCTCGTGAGCTACAGCCCAGGCCAGCCCAGCCCCAGCGGCTTTTGGGGGCTGGCCTGGGCCCCCAGGACTGGGGCGGTCAGCCACCTGAGGATAGGGCCCTGAACCTGGGAGAGACCTTGAACTTAACCCTAACCTGGGCACAGGGCTCCCGGGGTGTGGGGTCCCCTCCACCCTGCCTGGGGGACCCGTTCCGAGGTTTCTGGAGAGAAGGCAGGCCCGGCTCAGCAGAGCAATTTCAGGGCTTTGAAGGCCTGGCCTGGCCGCCTGGGGCCAAATCCCAGCTCTGCCCGTTCCTAGCTGCATGACCTTGGGCCTCCTGCTCCTCTTCTGCCAACAAGGACGGCAGCATGGTTGCCCCACTGCGGGCTGTTTGGGAACCCCTGGAGCCCCACACCCCATGCCTGGGACTTAGTGAGCACCCCTAAATGGCAGCTGTTGCTGTTACACGCCGGCCACCATTACCTGCTGAGTGACTGACCCCCCTAGGTCACGACTCGCACTGTTTTGTGTCACAGAGCCTGGGACTTACAGGGTGACAAGCCCAGCCCACCCCACAATGCCCTCAGGCCAGAGGACCAGGGCTCACTCGGGTACCCGCTGTAGCCCCTCCAGGGCCCCCCAGCCTGGGCCAAGTCCAGAGGAGGCTGTGGGGCAGGCAATGGGGCTCAGGCCCCAGACAGGCCTTCTCTGTCTCTCACCCTGTGACCAAGTAGTCCAGCAGCCCTGCCCCATCCTCGGCCCTGGCAGGAGGTCCCAAGGGGGCAGGAGGGCTGCTGCCTGGCTCCCAAAGCTCCCGCACCCCGTCCTGACTCCTTGGGGTCGTCCGAGTTCAGGACTGGGGCCAGGCACATGGGACGCCTCCGCTCAGACCAGCAGCCGTTGTCCCCCTGTCCTCTCTGCCATTCCCCCAGCATCTCCTGAGCTGGGCCTGGCTGGGCTCTGGGGACCCAGGGAGGATCGAGAGGCGCCCCTGCCTCCTCTGGCCAGTCACAGTTGAAGGACCAGGGCCATGAGGGGGAGCCCCACTCAGACTGTGGGGAGGCTCAGAGGACACTGAAGCAGCAGTCAGTTTGGGGGGCTGAGCCCCACTCCTGGGCCACAGTCTGCTCACATATAAAAGGCCAAACGGGTGGCCTCCACCGTCAAGCCAGACAGAGCCGGGTGTGACTCCAGGGGGGCCAGTGGGGCCAGGCCAGGATGGAATGTTTGACACAGGGAAGACTTACTGCCACCCAAGAGAGCTTTTCCTGTTTGGAAATGTGTCCTCTCCAGCCAGGGCCCAGCCTGCACATGTGGGAGGGGGCTGCAGACATGCCTCCCGAGAGGACCTGACATAAGCCAGGAGGCTGGGGGGGGCGTGCATGTGCGCGCACGTGTGTCTGTGTATGCAAGTGTGCACAGCAGTGTCAGTGTCGTGTGTGCATGTGTACATGCAGGCCATGTGTGAAACAAGTGCTCTTGCACGCACAGGGGCTGGAACAGGCCGGGTGCTGCACATGTGTGCAGGGTTGGGGGTTGGAGGGCGGAGGGAAGAGAAGCAGACACTTGTGTCCTGGGCTGCAAGGTGGAGGAGGAAGCGTGCTGTGGGGCTGAGGGGTCTGGCTCTGACTCTCGCCAGCTGCTCTCCAGCTGGGAGACATGGTCAGCAGCCTAGTGTGGCCCCAGTTCCCATATCTGTAAGGTGGGGTCGTAATGGCACCTGCCCTTCCGGGCTGCTGTGGAGATGAGACAATGCACATTTAACCCCTAAAGCAGGGCCCGGATGGAGCCAGAGCTCAGCGTGCACCCCTGCCAGTGCTCCTGCTCCTCTGTGAACGATGGATGCCCTGCCATCCTCCCCTGAAGCCTGCTCCGTGGCCCTGCAGAGGCTGCTGGCCAGGCCTCCCACTCCAGCAAGCCCTCCCCAGGTGGGTCCACCCTGGGGGTTTTCATCAGGGAGCCCAGTGCCCCTGCACGACCCTACCATGCCCGAAGGGGCCTCCTCTTGTTCCGGGGGCCTGGGGGCCTCTGCCAGGTCTACCAGCCTCTCCTTGGCAGCACCAAAAGCCCACCCTGAACCCCACCCTATGCCCGCCAAGGACCCACGTGGAGACTGTTCTCATGGTCCCAGGCACTGGGTCTGATAGGAGGTTAAACAACCCTGCCCCAGTCACCCAGGTGGACTGTGGGGCCAAGAGTCAGGGCTGCCGCACAGCTGCCAGAGGCGGCCCGGAAGCCTGGGCCCAGTTCCCAGCAGTATCTGCAATGACCTTCTGGCTGGATGGCTCTGGGCAGGTCTCTATCCCTCTCTAGGCCTCAAGTTCTCCACCTGGAAAAGTCAAAGATTAGCTTGACCAATGGGGCCTGGGAGAGCAGCCCAGGGAAGTGTGGGGCTACGTCCAGGGTGGTGAGCCCAGAGGTCCCAGGGGTGATGCCCCCAGGGCTTCAGAGTGAGTTCCTGCAGTAACTGAGCCAGGCCCGTGCTCAGGCCCCTGGACACTTTCCCACAGGAGGGCTGTGCCAGAGTCCCAGCTGTCCAGCCCAAACAGGCCCAGTTCTTTCCAGGACACGAGGTCGGGGAGAGGAGGGCACCTCCCAGCCCAGGCCTCCTCACTCCCCCTCCCGGCAGCAGCCCCTGCTGTCCCGCCCACACCTCCAGCTGCTGCTGCGGCCACTCGAGCCCCACACCCGGCCCTTTTCTCCACATCTGCTGGGGGGGGGGCCTTCCTGCCCAGTGTCCCACGTGACGTGGCAGGACTGGGTGCGTCCTACAGGAGGGGACCTGACGTGGGGTCTCTCTCCATCGGTGTTGTCCCCGCTTGGGGAGACACTGGGGGTCACCTAAGTGAGTGGTCCAGCCAGACTGGAATCCAGGGCTGCTCAAGGGCCCCCCTGGCCCCAGACACTCAAGGCCACCTCTCTTTAGGGACAGAAAAATCCCTGGGCACCCTGACCCTCCCTCATGGGTGCCTGGCCCCTGCCATGGAGTCCAGAGCACATAAGGGGACACATGGCCACTGACCTTCAGGTCACCCACCCAGTCGCAGCCGCCACCTATCTTCCCCAGGTCACCACAGGGCTAGGGGCTCCCCAGACCCCTTTGGGTGGGAGTCTTCCTCCCACAGAGCTTCCTGTGTCCCGCTACCCCAGAGGACCCTCTTGGCCAGCCTCACCCTGGGCAGACTGCAGGACTCGTGACCAGGGTCCCGGCAATGTTTACGTCCCCTAGTGCCACTGAGACAAGGGCCACTCAGGAGGCGGACGAGGCCTGGAGCTGCAGGTACGGGCCTGGTGCCAGGACCGGCCTGGCTGTCACTGAGTATCCCCTGCCTCCCCCATGTCCCCAGCGCTGCCCCGCTGCTATTTGTGGCTTAACGGCTCAGAGCGGCAGGCCCCAGGGGTGGCCGTGTGGCCTGGGCACCGCGGGCGGGTCATGAGCCCCAGAGAGAGTGTTACGGAATCTCACAAGCCCGGCATGGGTGTGGGGCTGCCTGTGGGCTTGGGGAGGGCTCCCCACCAGGCTGGGCTCCAGGAGAGGACCGCCACCCTACACTGGAAGGGCTCCTGACCCCTGACCCAGCCTCCACCTGACCTCTGGCCCCTCCACACACACAGTCCGGCCTGACCTGGCCTGTGGAGGTGACAAGGGTGGAATCGTGCCTGTGCTGAAGTCCGTAGAGGATCACCCGGAGGCCCAGCACCTCCCCGCCAGCCCTGGGACTCCTGGGTCCCACAGAGAGGCGCCTCTCTGGGGTAAGGGGTCCTGGGGGCTGACCCAGGCTGTCCCCTGGCATCTTGCATTCACCAGCCTGCATGGGCCAGGCAGAGCCCCGAGGCCCTCAGAGGCGGGCGCGGGGCCCGGCTGGGCTCACTCCCAGCCTTGTCTTCATCCCTGCCCTCCACTCACGGGGACCCTGCTGTGCAGTCCAGGTGGGGGCCGCCCCAGCCTCTGCCCGCCTCCTGTCACATCGGCCCCTGCCAGGACCCTCCCCAGCGGCTGCACTGCCACCAGGCCTCTCCTCCGCTTGAGATCTCAGGCCAGGAGCCCCTTCTCAACAGTCGTCCCTATGTCCCTGGCACCCCAGAGGCCAGCTCAGTAGGCGCTTGATTGAGGGATGTTGGTAATAAGCTACATGGGTAAATGGCAGCCTGGGGAGGGGCTGGGGCAGGGGAGACACTCAGGCAGACAGAACAGCCTGTGCACAGGCCTGACCCTACACCCCGCAACTTAGCCCCTGCCCCCCACAGACCCTGAAACCCTGACTGGCCCAGGCTGGCCACAAGCCTCCACCCTGGCCAGGGGCCTGTCTGGGAAGGGATGTCCACCACTGTGCGGATCAGGCCTGACCACTGAGATTGACAACCTGCTGCCCCAACCCACCGGTCCTTGTCACCAGGCCCAGGTCTTCCCAAACACCCAACCCCACATGTCCCTGGGGATCTCGGCACTCACAGAGGCCATGCCAGGCTACACATGTGCCCCTGTGAAGCCGCCCCAGCCCAGAGACACACCCAAGTGGGCACTGACAGGAGCCCAGGACTGAGTGTGCCTCCTGGGTCCCAGGCCCACCCACGCCCAAAACAAGCAGCCCAGCTCCCTGAGAGCAGCGCGGGAACCCGTGTGGGCCGCCACAGTGGGGCAGGGCCGTGGGATGCACTTGTCCCTCCCAGGCGGAAAACTGGACCTCCCTGTGCTGACAGCACTCCAGTCAGCTCTGCTCCCTGGGCCCCAGCAGCCTCCCCGGACCAGGCACTGGTGGGGTCAGAGAGCCAGGGCTGGGGCCATCCTCCCTCCCCATCTGGGTGGCACAGCTTCAGCCCCGCCCCTCTGTGCCTCAGTTTCCCCCTCTGTCTGGCCAGGGCTGTGGGCTCTGCTGCCCTAAACTCCCTCCCCCGGGGCCCTGGAACCAGGCTCCTCTGGGACTAGCAGGGGCGGAAGGAGTCTGCCCCGCCCCCACCCCTCCTCCCGCTGCCTTTGCCCAAAAGGAGCCCCTACTGCCGGCCTGACGTCAGGGCCCAGGCGCGGTCCAGGCAGCCCACAGAGTAGAGGCTGAGCTGCAGTAGGAGGCCTCCCAGGCTCCGGCGGCGCCTCGTCTCCAGCCCCGGGGAGCAGGCGAAGTGCGGTGAGTCCCCTGCGGGCTGGGCTGGGGACTGTCCTAGCTCCCCAGCCGGGCAGGCGGGAAAGGGGGAGAGGGGCCGGGAAGCCGCCCCGGGCCAGGCAGAGGAGCCCAGAGCCCTGCAGGAGCCACTGTACAGATGGGGAAGCTGAGCCACAGGCAAGAGGCGAGGGCTGGCCAGGCCGGGGCAGGCGGCTCCCGAGAGCCGTGTGGCACCCCTCCTGGCCCAGCCCCCGCTGTGCCTCCATTCATCCACTCGCTGGACGCCCACTGAGCATCTGCTGGGGGCTCAAAGCTAAGCCTGTTTCCCCGCCTGTCGAGGCACCAGGATGGCACCCGAGGCCAGGCCAGGGAGAGGGTTTGGGGGCCCTAGAGACACTTGACAAGCTCTGGGACCTCGGCCACCACTCTCCCCAGACAGGCAGAGACGGGCTCTGAGGGGGCACGCCGCCTGTGGGGCTCCACAGCTCAGGCCCGAGGCTCCAGCCCTGGCCCTCCCGCATCCTTTTAGGGCTAGGGAAACTGAGGCCCAGGGCTGCTGGCCCACGCAGCCCCCAGTGTGGACCTTGGGGCCGGCACTGCCCCTTCTGGCTCCCCCTGGCAGTAACTGCCCTGTGAGAAGCAGCAGGAATCGGGTCCCGAGAGGGGCAGGTGGGGTGAGAACTGGCCTGTAGCCAGAGTGCCAGGCAGGCAGACAAGGGGCAGCGGTGCGGCCTCTGGCAGGCCCGGGAGTGGATGGGATGGAGAGGCTGGTGGCGGCACACCACCCTTGGGCAGGCGGCTGGACCTGCCCACTGGCTCCCATATTCTTCTACCAACATTCGGTCACTCCCAGCCAGAGGGTCACTCAGGGCACCACCTCCCCGCCGGAGGCTCCCTGGCTGTGTGGCTGTGGGCAAGTCACTGCCACTCTCTGAGCCCCTGCTGCTTCTGCTGCCCCAGGGTGTGTGCGGAAGTTTTCTGAGCACCTGCGGGACACCGCGGGCCGGTTGCACCTTGTCCTGGGGCGCCCTGCTGTGATGAGGTGGGTCCCAGCATGCCGCAGGGAGGGGACTAGGGCTCCCAGAAGCCAAGGTCTCTAAGAGCCATTCACTTGTTCAACCAACAGCCACCTGCAGGGCCAGCCCGGGGCCCTGCCCGTTGAGTACAGGAGAAATAAGAAACAGGAAAGCACATAAATATGAAGCTGCCAGGGAGGGGGGAATCTGCAAAGAAGATGAAGTGAGATGGAAAGGTGAGAGGAGTTCAGGTCATAGGGCCATGGGGAGCCTCTCCCAGGAGGTGGCCGTGGGACCTGAAGAATACCCCCGGCAGAGCCTGGCCCTACCCTGGGGCTCGCCCTGGAAATAAGCCACAGCCATCCCACACCCAGGCTGGCCTACAGTCCTCCCGCAGCCCCCACCCCAGACCTTTGCATTCACTGTTCTCCCACTGCTTGAAACACGGCTCCCCCATACCCTCCCGAGACCAGAGCCGCTCCCCCAGCCACTTTCTACCCCCCTCCCCACACCTTGCCCCAGCTGCGAGCCCTGGAATGTAAACTGCATCTGTCTAGGACTCTCTGAGCCCTCAGCACCAGGGTTCAAGGCCAGGTGTCATGCCCCAAAGCACTTGGTGCTAACCACTCCCCTCCCTCGCCACCAGGCTGTGTGGCCTGGGGCAAGCTGGCATCCCATAGGTCTCTGGGTCCTTCTCTGCACAGCAGACTGTGGTGAGAACTTTCAGTGGCGTGATGCAGGCAGAGGGTCCATCGTGCAGATTTCAAATCCCAGCTCCTCCATTCCCACCTGGATGACCCACACATACCACTCAACCTCCCTAGACCTCAGTTTCCTCACAGGCAAAATGGGGCCACAACGTTGACTTGGGGGTGTCTTAGGAGGAGTCAGAGAGACCCTGGGAGGGGCCGTGTCAAAGACAGCCCATAAACTGGGATTACAGCTGTCCCCCAGGGAGGGGTCCCCCAGGGAGGACCGTGTGGGTGGGCACTGCAGGTACAAGGGGCCTTCAGCAGCCGATCCAGGCCAAGACGGTACGGCAGGCAGAGGGAACAGCGTCTGCAGGCCGAGGCCACACAGCCACAGCCCCAAAGCCTGGTCCCAGTTGGCCCTGGAGAGACCGGGTTGAAGGGGAGGGGTGGGCAGTGCAGCAGCCGCCATCAGGACGAGATGACGCCTGGACCGGGGCAGCAGGGAGGGCTGAGCGAGCACTTGCAGAGCCTCCAGGAGAAACCTGTGTCTCCACCAGGGCCCAGGGCCCAGCACGACTCTCAGACGGGGGACGGGAGGCAGACTGGGCATGATGGTGCCCGGGTGTCCTTCTCAGCAGCGTTCCGCCAGCGCCCCTGCGTGACTCCTCTCCCGGAGCTGGGTGCAGGAAGCTCTGGCCTGCTTGGGGGCCTAGGTTCCGTCTGGCACCACTTAGGACCTGCCAGGGGACCCAGGGCCAGTCCAGAGCCTCGTGGAGATCTCAGAGAGGGCCCAGTCATGCCCGGGTGGAATGGGCAGAGGCTCAGGCCAGCCAAAAACAGCAGGCGGTGTCCTAAAGTAGATGCCATGAGACCAAGAATAATCGTGAAAATAAACAGGCAGCTGGTTCCCCCAATAATGGCTATGTTGGCCTTGGAAGGCCATGAGGACCACGCACCAGGAGCATGGGCGGGCATATGCAGGTCCTCTCTGCCCCCAGAATCCCCTTGGACACTAACTCTGGTCCCCGTGTGCCCACCCCAGCCCTAGCTCCCCAACAACTGGACCTAGGTTTGATTCCCAGCAACACCAATTCCACGCTGTGTGACCTAGTCCATGCCGTTTACCTCTCTGGTCCTCAGCTTCCTCTTCTGTAAAACTTGGAACTGCTGTGTGGATATGAAGTATCCCGCAGGTGCTTGGCCTACAGCAGTTACTCTGAGCTCCTTTGTTGGGGGCAGGCTGGGCCTGTCCTCCGTGCCTGCCCCTCCCAGCTCCTGGTGCAGGAGCTGCAGGAAGCCTGTGGGACCCTGACCAGACTCCAGACAACCACCTGTTGTCCTGGGGCTGAGGCCAAACCCTGGCTGCCCTGGTCCCATATGTGGCAGCCAGGCTATAGGATTGGCATCATTGGGGCAGTCAGGCAGCTGAGAGGGAGCATGCAGGGATGGTGGGGCGGCTTTGAGAGGAGCCAGTGAGATGTCAGCACACACCCGCACCTGCTGGGAAGGGGAGGTCAGCAGGAAGGCACTGGCACCCTAAGCCTCGTGGGGCTCGGCCTGGTGTAGCAGGGCCCACGTTGCTGTGAGTGGGGGTGGTGGACACAGCTCCCATCATTACTGTGGCCATACGGCTGGGTGGAGAGGGTGCCCCAGGAGGGGAGAGGGCACCCCAGGAGGGGAGAGGGCACCCCAGAGGGGAGAGGGCACCCCAGAGGGGACAGCATCCAGTGACTTCGGGAAGATGCTCCTGCCCCCTGCACCGCTCACCTTGGGTTACCCAGGCCTCTGGCCCAGGCAGGGCCTCCATTCAGGTGGGAAACCAGGAGCAGCTGGCTCTGTTATTCTGCACTTTGTGGGGTGTCTGTAGGCACTTCCTAGTCCACCCCACACCTCCAGCCACTCTGCTGGATTTCATTCATTCACTTACTACTCATTCACTCATTCGACAAATAGGATTCCCAGCATCACAGGTGAGGGAACTGAGTCGTCAAGCCTCCAACTAAACACTGTAGATGGGGTCAGGGGAGGGGGACGGGGCGAGCAGGGGCCTGATGGTCAGGGTGACTGGGTGGGCTTCCTAGAGGGGGTGTCAACCCTGCCCAGTGGGAGGACTGGTGGGCCAGGCCAGGTTGGCGGGCACTGAACGCCAGGTGAGAAGTGGGCCTCCCCCTGGAGGCCTTGGTGGGGCCCTGCTCAGGGGTTCATGCAGCCGCAAGAAAGACGGAGCTGCTCTGGTGCTCGAGGGCCAGCCAGGAGCTCTGCCTGCCCCGCCAGCCCCACCCCAGGGCACTCACGTCTGATGAAGCCTCCTGGGGAGGGGAGGCCGGGAGGAGGGAGTCAAGACGGGCAGGAGCGTGCAGGGAAGAGTGCAGCGGAGGGAGCGCTGGGCAGGTTCCCAGTGGTCAGAGGGGGCACGAATGACTCAGAAGCCAGGGTACTGCGAGCCTGGAGGGGGCCCACCTGGGGCCTCCAGCCCCTCCCAGGGAGGACCCCACCTCTGAAAGCTGGTTGTGATCGGATGCCTGGGGTGGGGTTCAAGAGCTTCACCCTTAACCCACCATGCGTCCGCAGAGGGTCTCAGCAAAGCCCTGACAGGCCTGTGATGTGCGGGGCTGTGGGTCTGCCCACCACCCTCACTGTGCAACAGGGGGCAGCAGACAAAGAACACCTGGGCCACCCCACCCCCCACCCCCACCTCGGTGCACCTGCACCAGGAGCGCTGGGTCAGCCAAGGCCCACGGCAGCACTGTGGGCCAGCATAATACAGCCGTCCCCACTTCGCAGGAGAAGAGGTGGGGGCTCCGAGAGGACCCCTGCAGGGTCAGAACTCTCGCTCAGAGGCCGGGCAGGGCCCTGAGGGTGCAGGAGCCTGGAGGGAAGCCTACAAGGTCACCTCTGGCCAGAAGGGCTGCCTCCCAGTGAGCTGGATCCAGCCAGGCTCCTTGCGGTGTTCAAGGCTTCCTGAGGGCAGCTCCTGGCCTCGGCTTCCATGTCTCCCTGATCTGCAGACCTGGCTGCTCACCTAGGCTTCTGCACAGGCTGAGTCCACTCCTCCTCCAAGAAGCCTTCTCTGGTGCCACCTTTCTGCACTTCCCCCATTATCATGCCCAGAATTCCACTAGGGGGTCCATGTGCCCCACCCAAGAGACCCTGCAGGGCAGGACCAGGGCCCCCAGGGAACCGCAGGTGCATGATGGGGAGGGGGTAGCAGGGAGTCAGGCCTGGGCCCTCATCTCCTCACCTGGAAGAGGAAGGCCTGGGCTGTAGGCACTGCGGGGCCAAGGAAAGCACAAACCCCAGATGGGCTCTGTGAGGACTGAGGCCCTGTGGAAATACCCGGTGAGCGTTCTGAGCGGGAAAGCATGAGTTTAGGGCCAGCTCAGCCAGGGACCAGCTCCAAGGCCCTGCTGGTGACCTCAGGCTAGTTGCCAAAGCTCCCTGTCTCGTGTGCAGCGTCCTCATTCGTAATATATGGACCACCCCCACCTCCCCTGTAATAGGAGGCATGCAGGTGTCTCTCCCCGCTTCCCTCTCACTGCAGGACCCCTGTGGGGAGGAGGCAGAGAGAGCTGGCCATCCAGGTGCCACGGGCCGGGGCCAGAGGGGGCCCCTGTGGGCCACAATAAAGAAAGATGGCTCCCGCCTTGGAGCAGTTCTATAATGTGGCAGGGCGACCTGATAAGGAGTGAGCTCCCCATGCTCAGCGAAGTGTAAGCTGAACTCTCAGGCCCTTTCACGCCCTTGACATGTACTGACTGCCTGTACAGGCCTCTCCTCTGCAGCAATTCACAGGCCGGTGGGGAAACCAGTCAAGGGGCCAGGCAATGACAGGGCCAGAGCCCAGGGGAAGCAATGAGTCTACTTGAGGCGATCAGGGAGGGCTCTCTGAAGGAAGAGGCGTCTGAGCTGAAGACAGCAGGCAAGTGGATGCGAGGGCCTAGTCAGGATAATTTTAGTCACAAGCGACAGAAACTCAGCTCAAAGTGACAAGCCCAAGAGGGAGCTCATGGCTTCCTGTAGCTGACAAGTCCCAGAGCATCTGGCTCCAAGCAGGGCTGGACCCAGGAGCTTGAGAAGCCCCCTCAGGACTCAGCCTCCCTCCTAGCAGACTCCTTCATGAAGAATCTGCCCGGCGGCCGGCCACTTGAGCCTCTGGTCCGACCAGCTCGGCACCTCCGGGGACAAGAGAGGTGCGGGCAGAAGCCTCAGGGCTGGTGGCGGAGAGTCGGGTGGGCCAGTCACCCACCATCGCAGCCTGGGGGGCTTGTCACCATCACCGGGGGAGTGCGGGCTCGGCGCGGCGGGAGCCCGAGCCCAGGCGGAGGGGCTGAGCAGGGCCAAGCACTGAAGACGTTTATCTCACAAAGGGTGGCAGGAGGCGGACTATTCTGCCGACTATTCTGCCGGGAAGTCTGCAGAGCCGCCTCCTGGCCTCAGAAGCGCCGGCCAGGCCCCCAGCCCCAGGGGTCCACCATCCCTCTGGCCTGCTCCCCTGCGGGCCCTCTGGAATAGTGCTGAAGGGCTGTGCCTGGAAGTCCGGAGACTCGGGCAGGGGTGCTCGGCAGTGAAGGCGCTCAAAGGGCCAGGCTCGCTCAAGCCTTGGAGCGCTTCAGAGCTGGGAGCGCCCTGTGTCGGTGGGGAGACTGAGGCCCGGGCATGCCTGGGCAGGATGGAGAAGGGCCCATCCTGCGGGACCGGGAAGGAGAGGAGGAGAGACACGGGAAGGGAGGCCCGCAGAGCGAGAAGCCAGCGCGGGAGAGGGGCCGGCGGGGTCTGGAGGCGCTCAGCCCCGGTCCCGCCCCCTCCCTCCCACACCAGGTGTTCATCCCACCCGGGCCCAGTCCCTCCGCAAGGCCTGGCTCATGCCCACCCCTGCTGCCCTACTCCCAAGGGGTTCTTCTCTTCCTACCTCGAAACTTTGTTCACACTTGCCTCTCTCCCAGCCCCCCACCCACCGAGACCCTCCCCAGACCCTTTCAGTGCCACCTCCTGAGGACGCACCAGGACAACCTCAGCCGTGGAGCCCAAGTCTGCCCACTTCACAGAGGAGGGAACTGAGGCTCAGAGGCTGTCACGCCACATGGTCCGCTCTGAGATGGAGCCAGGCTTTGGGCGAGGCGGTCCAGGCCGGAGCTGGGACTCTCCCTGGCCACACACATCCCCCTGCCTGCATGCATCTCTGCTCCTAGGCCCAAAGCCCCTGGAGAGCCTGCGTCCTGTGCGTCCTGCCTGGGGAAGTGCCTGCTATGGGCAGGTGCAGTGGGCTGAGGCAGTGGGCAGCACCTGACTGCTGGGCAGGGCAAAGCCCCCAGCCCAGGACGGTTGCCCTGGCACAGTTTTCAGGCCCCAGCCCAGCACTGTGCCAGGCACTACAAGGGCATGGCCCCGGCTGTGCGTTCTGGCCCACCTCGGCCAGGCCCAGGAAGGTGGAGGGGCCAGAGCCCAGACTGGCTCCAGGGCAGGGCCATGCTTTGCCCCTCAGGCTGTGGAAGGCGCTAGCGACCCCACTTAGCAGGTGAGGCGAGCAGGGCTCCCTGACCTGGCCATGGTCCCGGGGGAGGGAGTGGCCGAGTGGGACCGGGACCCACTGTCTGGGGCTCTGCTCCCTCACGGCCTGCGGCCCATCTGAGGGCCGGGCCTGTGCCTCCCCACCCAGACCTGGCGGGTGGGCCTGGGGCCAGGCTGTCCCTACAGAGCAGCAGAACTTTCTCTCCTTTCCCCTCATTCCAGTCTATATATAGTGGCCAAGCAGGGAGGGAGGCTTGTGGGGAGTGGGTGCCCGCCATGCGCCTATCAGCAGAGGGGGCCGTTTGCCTGGGTGCCCTGCCCTCCCTCAGGACCAAGGGCCTGGCTGTGAGCTCGCCCTAGGTAGACCCAGGTTTGAGTCCCGGCCTGTCTGTCCCAGGGCCTCGGTTATTTCCGGTGTGAATGGCAGAGACCCATAGGCCGGGAGGCTGAGCGGGTACCGTCCCACGGCACCAGCCCTCCCCAGGAGCGGGCACCGTGAATCCTTCGGGAGTCACTGCTGGCAGGGAGACTGGGGCTCAGAGAGGCTGATCAACAAGCCCAAAGTGATGTAGTGGGTGGAGGCGGACCCAACGTCCGCACCTCCTCTGGTCAATGTTATCGCTCAAACGCCCCCCCACGCCCACTGGCCTGGCCATCACCAGCTGGGACGCCTCCACACCGCCCTGAGCTCCATCTTCCCGTGGGACCGTGGACAGCCCCAGGGCTGGCCAGCAGGCGGGGTGTGAGGCCCGGGGTGTGGGTGGTGGGAGGAGAGAGAGCAAGGCCAGAGGGCGGGCAGGAGCCCTGGGCGCTGAGAGCGTGGAGGGCGGGTGGGGACTCCCTGCGGAGATGTCAGTGGCCCACCAGAGGGACACACGCCTGCGGAAAGCAGACTCGGGGACCGGGGAGGGAAGCCGTCCCCGCGGAGTGCTGGGGGGTGGCAGGAGCAGAGGCAGTGGTGACCTTGGGAAACTGAGGGCCCAGAAGGAAAGTCCTTCCTGAGGTCACGTGGGGGAGGCCCGAGGAGGGAGGGGGCGCTCGGCCCAGACACGCCTGCCCAGAGAGGCAGGACCCCCTGCAACCTGCAGCACCGCCAGTGGCCATCGGCAGCCCGCCCTGCCCAGAAGGCCCGGCTGTGCGGGCTGAGCGCGGGGGCTGGGGCCCTGCCCTCTGAGCTCCTTAGAGCGAAACGAGCGTGTGCCCACAGGATGGCCACTGCATGGTCAGCTCAGGCTGTCAGGTGCTGTGAGGCGGAGCCACGGGCGCGCTGGGGTGGGGCGCTGGGGGTGCTGGTAGAGGTCCTGAGTAGACAGAGACGACCAGACTCAGCAGAGAAAAGAGAAAGCGGTGGGTGTAGAAAACCAGGGGTGAGGCCACTGCGGCCAGGACCAGAGTTCAGCGTGTGACCAGGGTCAGGCTCAGTGTGGACCAGGATCAGGGTCAGCCTGTGACCAGGGTCAGGGTCAAAGTGTGACACGGATTGAGGTCATGATGGAACTGGGGTCACGTCTGTGTGACTCATGTGCTTTGCAGGCATCTCTCCTTTCCTCACCTGTCTGGCCTCAGGGGGGTCCTGAGAATACTGCCCGTTCCTGAGCTCTGGAGGACCCGGGTCCTGCAGCCCTGGCCCAGAGCCCCCAGCACCTCGAGCGAGTTGCTAGCTAGCACGAGAGGCTGGCCTGGGGAGATGCCTGGGAGGGCAGGATCCCTGGACTGGCGTCCTCCTGGGCCCATCTCCCAGAGCAGATGTTCTGTGATGTTTACTATTCGTCTCTGATCGCGGCATTAATGGGGACCTAGTGCAGACACATCAGAAAACTGAGAAGTATGTGCAAGGAATCCAAAAAGCTACTTGCTGCGCATCCCAGTGGCCAGTCCCAGCACTCTTCTGGGCTTTGCGGAGGCCTCACTTTTTCATAGGAGAGGGACACACTAAGAGGCCACCCTGTCCTTCTTGGGGAACCTTCTGGGGCCCCCACTCCCCAGGGGACGAGGCCCACAGCCTGAGGTGTTGGGCTCGCAGGTGGAGGCCGCAGCCCCACGCTTCCCCTCGCTTCCCTTGGTGCCCACAGGTGTCTACCCGCCCCAGATGTCCCTCTGGCCCGGCGCCCCCACCCCTCCCACCCCCTGCCCGGACGCCACTGCCATTCCCCTGCTGTTAGGTCGGTAATGGTAATGAGCGGAGAGCAGCCCTGTGCAGAGGACCCCGTGAGCTGGGACCTGGACCTGCGTGCGGCAGGGTGACCAGCAAACAGAGGCCTGCCCGGCATGTGACCTCCCAACAGCTTCAATGTTCGGCAGATTCCCAGGGCCAGGCCCCAGAGGTAGAGGCACAGCTGGGTGATCTCAGGCAGCTGCTGACGGCCCTGAGGCCGAGGACAGATGCGGAGACCTGCCTTGCCGGAGCCTCCCTCCAGGCCTCAGCTAGCGCCCACCTCTGCCGTGGTGGTTCCTCTGCCGTGCCCACCCCGCTGCCAGGCTGAGCATTCGGTCCCCCCAGTCCCTCAGCCAGCAGGATTCAGTGTCCTGGGTTCACAGAGCAGAAGCTGCCAGGGGGAGCCTGTCGCCCAAGGCTGTGGAGCCACCCAGGGGGAGTGGGCAGTGTCCAACCTGCTGGCAGGGATGCCTCACTGCCCCTGGCCACCAAGAAGTGGGGGTGGTCTTCCCTTCCCCCTGCAGGTGGGGGAGGGCACCCCGTGACCCAGGAAGTCCCACGGGCTGTCCCTCCTCCCTGCTTCTTCCCAAAGCCTTCTCCTTTCTCATGAAAAAGCCAGAAATGTCCTTATTTGGAGCATCAGCCCCATCTCCGGTGGGGGGGG
>JAQQAC010013450.1:64131764-64159925 GCA_029783875.1 Phataginus tricuspis | reverse complement strand
CATTTAAAAAGTGCCTTCCAACCTGGGATTCTGGGGTTCAGCCTCTTTAGAGATCTTGGAATTTGCTGTCCTGGGGTTCAGTCTCTGAATCCTAGACCCAGTTGAATTGGTTGGCGACCAAATTTTTCCCATTTCAAAGAAAGGAAAATCTGGAGTGCAGAATACATAGCAGACCCTTAAAGCAGATGATGAGGAAGAGTTGGAGCGTGATTACCTGGCCCACATGTATTGGTCCCTGTGCTTTCAAACAGATCTTAGGGCACAATTTCGAGTAATCGCTTGGACGTGGAAAGGCCAGAAAACAATGTCTGGGCTACTCATTGCCAGCATTTTAAGTCAGCCTGTTAGGAAAAGGAAAATCCAAAAAGAGTATGATTTTTGGTTTGGAGTGGCTTGGCGAAGGGCTATTTTGAGGGGAGGGGTTTTGACATCTGTACTAGAGGTGAACTTGTTTAATGAGTGCCTTGGACATAACGGGGTAGAAGGCAGGGCTTGCATAATCATAACTGGCTACATTAGTGATGTTTCAGGGTTCTACTACCTTAAAGCGGAGGTCTTGAGACATTTTTACTCATGCTCTCTCGATAAGATAACTTTGAAACCTGTGGGCATGTTATAAAGTTGACATCTAAACTTTCTTCTTGCTAATTTTAAATAGCTGTAAAAGATGTAATTTATAGTATATTGTAAATATAGGACCTTAAAATAACTTCAGTTCCCCTTAAAGGCTATCTGATGTTAAATACTCCAATGATTTGATACCCACCATCACCCTTTGAAAAACAGAAGCTGACTGGTCTGAACAATGTAGCATGTATGTCTTTTCCTTCTTCCTGAACTGCTGTGTCTGCTCCGTTTTCCCTGATGGAATATTATTCTAATGTCACCTGCCTTTATACTTGAAAGATTTTTAATGGTCATTCTTCACACATCTCTGTAACATAAATATACATAAAAGAATTTATATACAAATGTAAAACATTTCTTTGCCCATAAGGCTATGTTAATCAGTTCAGAAGTGTTTGTCCCTGTAATATTGGTACAGAATTGATCACAGAAATATAAATGTGTCATTGACCTTGATAAATAATTGCTGAGTGCACAACACAAAAATGCACTGGCGGGCCATGTCTTAACGAGCTGGGTGTGGGTCCGTTTGAGGGGTCTCAAATAGAGGAGCCAGGTAGGGCGAGCTGGACCCTTCCATGAGAGGAGTGCCTCACCCCTGTGAGGGACGAAGGGCTAGTGTCCACTGGGGGCTGGGACTTCCCCCCTGGCTGTCTCTCAGGCAGTTCAGTCTTAGGAATAAGTGTGGAAGGACATTGAGGATCTGTAAATTAAATTCAGTCTGAGTCACACACCTGCGAACCTGCAGACACCTGTGCATTTGCACACATTTTAAGGTGCATCTGCTGTGTGTGGTGTATGCTTGGTGGATGGGGGTGAAGCGCTTGCCACATCATTAAATTATGACATCAGTGCTCATCTGTGTGTCCTTTGATGGTGTTTTCTAGATGTGCTGTGTCCAAGGGCCCAAGAGGTTACATCTCAGCACACGTTTTGGTTAGTGGCAGTGCACTTCCTTTTGGTTGGGTTAACATTTAAGCCTATGGAATTGTGCCCTGAGTTAAATGTTAATTTTCCAGAAGGATGTGTTAGAAGCAGAAAAGACAGCTTGGCTAGGATTCCGGAGGGGTTTTCGCCCTGCAGGAATCCAGCAAATCTGCTCTGCTGCCCTCCCTTCTCATGAGTGCCTTCTGGGAGAAGGTGGGCAGCTGTCCACTTCTCTCTAGGGTGAGGGCCCCAGGTGGATGAGAGGCTCAGGGTGCAGGAGCCTGCCTCCTTGGGGTTTGCTTAGCCCTGAGATGCTGGGGTGAAGTTGGTGTCTGTTCCCAGGGACTTCCTCCCCCTGTTGGGAAGTCCTGGCCTCATCTTCTCTTAGGTGAGCTGGAGATGCACGCAGAGCATAAATGTTTCCTATTTTTAGTCTGAAAGCCAATAGAAAATATGAAAATAAGTTCAATAATTAAAAAACAGCAGCAAAATACCATTCACACCCAGAAACAAAATGCTTTAAATGGAGAGCTGTAGAACTTTGTATTATGCAATAATTTTATGACAGACAGGGAGAGTCCAAGTAATTAGGAGTCTCTGGCCTAATCCAGCTTTATGAGGAAAGAGAGCTAGCTGCTCTCCCAACTCAGTTTGGCTAACAGGTCAGCTTCAAGTTCGACCTGTCTTCTGTCCTCAGGGCTGGCCATTAAGAATCCACTTAAGAAAAGGCTTCACCATGAATTTGGACAAGTCATGTCCTCAGAGTGTGAGGCAGTGCCTTGTACCTAGGGATGAGTAACAACAGGGTCATGTTCCAGGAACCCTGTGGTTTATCGGAAGAGTGAAGAATGGAACCAGGAGAGGCCATGCAACCCCTTACCCCTGAGGAGAACAGGATGAGGTTGCTCTAAAGAAGTGGTCTCCATTGATCTCTAAAGCACAAGTAAATCCTTATTTATACTTTCTTGGCAGAAATCAAGTTTTCAGGCTCTTAAAGGCTCAGGCTGCTGAGGGGGAGCAGGGGCATGCTGGTCACCCTTTACAGTGGGGTTCAGTTCTAGAAACTGCACTCATGGGCTTTACTCCAGTACACGAATCTCCCAGCCCGTCATGCTGACTGCCATTACGGTTTGTTCGTTTGTTTTCATACCATTTATGTGAAACTGCCTGCAATAAAAGCTTGGAGTTGGAAATGTGACCCCTTTGGCCCTCTGCACTGCCCTCTACTGGATGGAGCCAGGCCTTCCTGGCCACAGACCAGACTGCTGGCCCCTCAGCTAGTGTGCCCTTTGGCAGGCAGCTCTGATTTAGTGCTGGGAATGGTGGGTTGCAGAGTGGAAGCTGTCTGGCTGTTTGATTTTCCAGCATGGATTTGGTGAGCCAAGTGGGACAGGGAAGCTGAGGAAAACTCAGGGCTGTTTAAAGCATGGCTGGCTCATTCCTGCATTATTCCAATGTCTACAGTGTAAAGGGAGGACCCCTGTGCCTTTTATTCTGCAGTAGAAACGTTACAGAGCCTGGCGTCATGCAGGGAGCATTTATATCCCAGGCTGGGCCATCCCAGACTTTGTGACCTTGGCCCAGAAACCACCCGTTGCTCTGAGCTTGGAGTTCTGTGTTAAACTTGGGGATTTTAGTGAGCGTTTGTTTCTGGCACGTCACAGGTGCCTAGATGTAAATGTAGAGGTCTTGTACAGAGCAATCAGCCTCATCTCTACAAACGGCTGTACTTTATTACCTAGGATTTACAGAGAGGAAAAGGAAGTGTAGAGAGGTTAAGTAACTTGCCCCGTGCCACCCAGTAAGTGGCTGAGCCCGGGAGTGAGCCTTGGGGCCAACCCCACAGTGTGGGATGCCGCTGCCTGTATAGAAGCTGGGTTTACAGGTGTGCTGAGAATGTTTTTTGCAGATTGGGATATTGTTTTTTCATCAATACTGTGACCGTGAAAGTAACTTTAAACAAAATGAAGCGTTTAATACAAGTCCTATGTAAAATAAAATTGGGACTGATTTTCTACAAGTGAACTAAGCAGGCAGCAGGCATGCCAGTGACTCAGAACAGGGAAGAGAGAGGCTTTCTGCCTCTGGCTAGCCGAAGCATCTGCAGGGCTGGTTCTGGGCCACGGGGTCAGCCAGCCGGTTATCAGGCCTTGGTTGACGCCTGACAGCAGCTTCTACAGCAGTGAGGCTGTAGCCGATAAGAGGCCCATGGATGATGTCTGTTTGTGGTTGTAAAGTTTAGATAGCTTTTTGATTAAGTCTTATGGGTCTGGGAGAGTCTTGAAGCCAAGTAAAGGCAGGTGATGGTTTCTGCCTGGTTATGATATGGTTTTGGAAAATAGCTTCTAACCAATTGCTTGTGGATTTCCCCATGGTCCCATCAGAACCCTGTCCACCTGAGGACTTATTCTGGCCACACAGTTCAGCCAGGGTGGAGCACTTCACACTGGACAGGGGCCACAGGCCTGCCCTCCCCAAGGGCACCGCTTGCTCCTCTGCAGGTGGGGCTCTGATTGCCTCTGTGCCCACCTGTTCTCTTTCCGTGGGAACCCGTGTGCCCTTGGCTTTGATAGCCTAGGTGGAGGGGCAGAGGGCAGCTGTGATGTGAATACTTTCTGAACACCCAGTGCATTGTACTGGGCAGGTCTGAAGGGAACCATTTCCGGCTTCTTAGCGAGGCCGTCCCTGAACTGGGTGTGTTTCCAGTAGAGTGGGGTGAATGGAGTCACCATTGGAGCCTGGTATTGTTGTGCTTTGAGTGGGTGTGTCTGGGTGCCATCTGTCCTTCCTGTGTATGTGTGTATGGGGTCTTCAGCCCCAAGGAATCCCACGGGCATCTTCTTCAACAGGCACCTGTGAGCATGTACCAGGGGCCACCCAGGTCCAGAGTTCTGAATTTGCTGGCCACTGCACAGAAGTGGTGGGGTGCCCGTTTCATAGACAAGAAAACTGATGCCCGGCGACCTTAAGGAACCCATCTGGAATTCTAGCTCATGGCTGAATGTCTCTGCTAAAAAGTGTACTAGCGACAGTGGGAGAAGTACTCTCACTGTAATTGAGAAGTACAATTACAGAAGCAATTGTGGCCTAAGCAGAGAGGTATGAGCTGAAAAATAATATAGAAAGAGTGATGGTCTGCTCGTTGAATGCACAAGATCATTATTACCATCTTCAGGGGAGGCTATTCAGGGAGGACTTCTTTTTATTTATCTATTTATTTTATTAAGGTATCATTGATATATACTCTTGTGAAGGTTTCACGACAAAAACAATGTGGTTACCACATTCACCCTTATTATCGAGTCCGTCCCCATACCCCATTGCAGCCACTGTCCATCAGTGTAGTAAGATGCCACAGTCCCTACTTGTCTTCTCTGTGCTACACTGTAGGGAGGACTTCTTGAAAGTGGAGGCTCTTATAACTGGCTTAGGAAGAAACAAAACCCAGGGCCTGAGGACAGGGTTGCTGCTTTGGACAGTGGAGGTGGGGTGGGCCGTCAGCTGCATCTGTTTTAGTAAGTGAGGCAGCCAGGGATGGTGGCCTTGTCAGAGGCTGATGGACTGGACTGGTAGCAGGAGCAGGGGCCCTGCGCCAGAGCCAGAGTGACACTGGGGTGGACCCCGGGCATGCCGCTGGCTGGTGTGCAGTCCTTGACTTCCTCAGAGCCTTGCATGCAGGAGAGCTGCTCCGCACTGGCTGCCTGGACTGTGCACTGGTGAGGTCCTCGTGAAAGGGGCAGCCGTCAGCACTGTGTGCACCGTGTACATCCAACTAGATGTGACCCAGGTCCCTCTGCAGGGGAACAGACCGCTCCTGCCTTGCTCAGGCTGTGTGCCCCTGGGGCCCCACTGCCTCCACTGTGCCCTCCATCCTCTTGGGTCTGCCCTCTCTCACCAGTGTGCGCGCTCCCTTGGCAGCTCGGAGGTGTGCAACCTGTGCTGTTGCAGCTCCTGACTGAGGCCTGTTTGGTCCCCACCCTCTGGACACCCCCAGGGGTCACCGAGGGAAGATCGGTACTCCAGACCAGCTTTCTGTCTGGATTCCATTGCATGAGAGCCGGTGGGAGGGACTTGAGGCGTTCCATCGGCATGTGCTCTGCTGAGTGCTCCGTGGTTTTACATACAGATTCTGATAACATGCTGATAACATTTAAACTTGAAAGAGCACCTGTGATGAGTTACCTCCGTTTTTAAAATGAGAAACTCTTATCTTTATTGGTGGGGTCAGGAGATGGGCTGCTGGTCACCTAACTAGAAAGTGGATCCCTGGGAATCCCGGCCTCATGCCTTGGGCCATAACCCACCAGCTGATTGTACTGAGGCGGGAGGCAGTGAGGCAGTCAGGGGCCGCAGACTGAACCCTGCTGCCTGCCTTAGACACTGTGACGTGAGATCCCCCGCCTGACCTGTGGGCCCTTGGAAAACGGGCATCTGATGGTCCTGGGTATGCGTGGGCCATGTGAGGGCCGTGGAAGCTTGGGCACCACCGTGACCCCTGAGAGTGCGTGTGTGCCCTTGCTGCCAGCCTGTGCTCCCCAGCCGACTCAGTGTGGCCCCCACACTGTTGTCTGCATCTGAATCCCCCCATGGTCCGGGGCCTGTGACCTAGTCCTGCTTCACTCCCTAGGATCCCAGCCCGCTTTGCCCATACAAGACACACCTCTGGGCCTGGAGCCCATGTGGAAAGACTCACCGTGGAGCCTGGCAGGCCTGGTGCCCCTGCCCTGTCGGGGGCCTGGGTCCCTTACCTGCCGTTTCCCCTCCTCCTTCCTCACTGTGAACCATGCCTTAGGAGACTGAGTGAGGGAGGCCTGCGTGCGGGCTGGCTGTGGGAGGTGCTCAGCAAACAGCGACCTTGGAGTAGACTCTTGTCTAGTGCTGCCCAGCCTTGGGAAGCACCTGGCACCCTACGTTCCTGGGCGCCCTCCGAGTCTAAGAAGCAAGTCCACGAGCAGCCCCCTCTCCATGCTGACCTGTGCTCTCCTAAGCCAGGCCTTGGGGGCAGTGCCTCGCTGTCTGGGCTGTGTGCAGGTCTCCTGTCCTGCCGGGAGGGGGTGGGTCCCGCTAACACTGGCTCCATTCAGTAAGCACTTGCCATGCAGGACATGGGTCATCCTGTTGCACGGCTGCCCCTCTGCTGCCCCACTCCCGTGCTGCCCTGCCCCTCAGCACCCCACTGGCATCGATGAGCTCTTACCGTGTGCCAGGCACTGGGCCAGCATGGGGGGTGACAGCCAGAGCAGACAGGCCCCTGCCCCTGCGGTGGGAGGCAGGAGCTCTGTCCAGTGACTCCTGACTGCTCACCTTCGGTTTCTGAGGGTAGCCTGTGTCCTGAGCCTGGCCCGGCCCTGCCTGTCCGCCCTGGCCCAATGCCGTGCTCAGGCGGGGGGAGCGGAGGGGCTGCAGGCTTGGGCCGCTTGCAGTCGGAGCCAGCCTGGCTTGGTTCCTCCTCCTGCCGCAGCTGGTCAGAAGCCCCAAACCAGGATTTCTCATCCTTTTTCAAGTTTTTCTTTCTCACTTTTTCATCTTCAGATTTTCATACCAGGAAGATCTTGTCTAGATTTACATTAATTAGAAGCAAAACTGTGCTATACACGTTTCTAGGCCCGTGTGCTCCCACAGCACCGAGGCCAGAGGGGACGCCTGGCTGTCGTGCAGCTGGTGTCCCACCTCAGACTCTAGGACCACGCGGGTTTCTTCCTTTTGCTTCGCCCATGGGGTGCGATAAGCAGCTTGCTGTCCTTACAGTGAGTTGCTGATTAGGGTCAGTAGGGCTCCTTGTTCAGCGTACATGGCACTGCCTTTACATTCCATTTTCTCCGCAGTGAGTGCAAACAGCTGCACGCATGGGGGCCTGGTGCCCATTTCTGATGATTTGTGTGCAGTTGGGGCCCTACAGGTTGTATGTGCACAGGCCTCTCTGAGGGTCTGGGATTCGCTTGCCCATCCTGCTATCTTCAGTGGAGAATCAGTTTCTGGTCTTGGTTTGCTAAATTGATCGAGAATGTTGTAGAGTCATTCCTTCATGATAGAGGTCACAGCTCTTACCGTTGTCAGCTTTGGTGGCCCATGTCTGTGTGTGCCAGTGTCATGGGGGAACGTTGGTCATCTGGTCGCTGTGTCTTGCTGTTGGCAGGAAGTGGATGGCTTCTGCCAGTAGAGCAGAGAGTTAGAAAGGGCCATACAAAGGGTAGGGTTAAGGGACACCAGCAAAGAGGGGGACCCCACTTTGCCACCCCAGGGCCTGGCTCCAGCTAGGAGTCTTCTGTGCCTGGGGCACAGGGGAGGGCCACCCTATGGGGCAGGGAGGTGGGGGAAGGCTGTAGAGAGGGGGTAGCTTTCCATGGGGGCCTGGTCAGTGGATGGTGACCTGTCAGGGCAGGAGCCCAGGAGACCATTGCCTGCCCTGCACTCTCCTGCTCAGCCCCACGGTGATTGTGCGTGTGTGGGTAACTAGCCTTCTGGCCTTTTGGCCACCTGGCATGGTTCACTACTTGGTGGGAACTGATGTGTGTGAGTTTATGGTGATCTGAGGTCTTGGTGAGGTGGCAGAGGCAGAAACTGCATCAGTAAGGGCAGCGAAGAAATAGGCTGAGTGGACTTCTCGGTGCAGGGCACAGCTGTGAGCATGCTTGGACGTGTTCATTGCAAGTGGGTGGGCATGGGCCACTTTGTCCTTTCCCAGGGTTGCAGATAGGCGCCTGTTATCTGCAGGATGGCCTTGAAGCAACGTGAGGGCAGTCTAAACCCCCCAGTGTGTGCACTGTAGGGGCAGAGTGAGAGGTGGCAAGGGAGGGAGTCTGGTCTGACGAGCCCTGGCAGACGGCAGCGCTCCCTCCAGAGCCAGACACGCTTCTCTGGGTCTGAGGCAGGGAGGCGGCGCCCAGGCCCCTGTTTAAACACTGCGCACAGATCAGATTAAGGTTTTATCTGGAGCATGGCTCGTGTTTTGGTTATGAAACGTGAGACCAGTGTTTTGCTGGCCTGTTTTTTCTTGTTCAGCCTTTCCCCAGCTCAGTCTGTCCTGGGTTACTTTTCAAAATGAATGAGGTAATACCAAATGCAGAAGGTTCAAAACAAGCTTATTACCACCCTGGCGGGCCAAGTAGGTAACGTTTGCCCAAGACTCGACTCCGGATGCCATGGCCTGACCATTTTATTTGACAGGACAACAGCCATTCACTTGTAGGTGTTCATGCTTTTGTCCATTCCTGTGGGATCAAGTCTAGGAATTATGGTTTGATCTTCACTTTCTGACATCAGGTGTTTGAACTCCAGAAAATTATCAGCTCTGATAATCTTGTTCAGCCCTTAGTTCTTCCTAAATTTTGCTTTGTTCCTATATGCCCTTTTTCTTTTGTATGACCCTGAATTCTAAAGGACACTGCAGAAGGAAGATGCAACTTGAAAGCTCCGCAGAGATGCAGAGGTAGCCGCGTCACAGCACAGGTCCCCGTGGCCAGGTGAGGGGCTGTCCCCCGCCTCCCGTTTCTCTCACTGGGTTACTGAATCTCTCTTAGGTCATGGATTCCTTTGAAAATCTAGTGAAAGCTGTGGACCGCTTTCTCACAGAAGTGCAATAAGACACCATTTTGTAAATTTAGGGTCTCCGGACACCCATCCCGGGCTGGTTCCCCTCTGGCCCCTGTCTCTGGGTCCCGCCGAGGAACCCCTGCGTGGAGCTGAGGCTGCAGACCTGCAGGGGGGGCTGCCTGGTCAGCCTCCACGATGCCAAGGCCAGGGTCCACGGCCTGAGGTCTGTGGGCCTGTGCGGTTGGCCACTCCAGAAGCAGGCGGGCTGCTGGCCTGGTGCTGGCCTTGGGCTGGACGCTCCCTGAGGAATGTTGGTAGAGAGAAACCCCCTAGGGGGGTGGTTTGTGTTTCCTTGTTGTTGTGACCACCGCGGACACGGGGCCCCTCTCTGAGGCGCTAGCAAGTCTGAATCCCTCTGTGGCTTTCTGCCGTCTTGCGTGGCTCCGGGAATGCAGTCATGGTGACATTGGGATGCTCCAGTTTACTTTGTGGGGAAATGTAGGATAGTTAAAATTAGCAGTGAGAGCCACAGAGAGTCAAGGTTGTCCCAGAGAATTAAGCAGTGTTGCACTGAGATAAGATGGGGAATGCTGCGGTGAATCCCGACCCTGCCCACGCCTCGGGGGAGAGGCCGGCTTGGAGCTGCGGCCTGGGAGCCTTGGCGCCAGCATGGAGCCGACCCGGAAGAGGACCCCCAGGGTCGGCCTCTGCCTTCGCGCCCCTACCTAATCCCGTAGCCAGATGTGCATGGCTGCATGCAGAGCACCCTGAACTTAAATGTGTTTTTGTGTACGTGGCATGATAGTATGTCATGATATACAGATCGGTGTATTACAGTGCATTATTGTAACACATGTATGTTAATCACACAGTGATTTACATATGCAAAGTATTGTGTATAACATATACTATATGTTTTATTTATTAAAGCTGTTTGGGGGTGATGCCCAATTGTCAGGATTTGGGTTCTCCACTAGTTCATTTTCATTAATGAAGTGAGGGAGATGGCCTGTTTCCCAGGAAGATGGTGATCAAGGGTCTGGAGCTGCAGAGCCGGGAGCCCCTGGCCCCCCTCTGCATCCTGAGCCCACAGGTAGAGAAGGTGTGTGGCCGGCTCCTGGTGCAGAGGAGCTGAGTCCTGAGTCCCGTTTCCCTGGCTGCGCTGGAGGACCCAGGGCTGCCGGCTTACTCCAGCACTCAACAGCCAGCCTCCCTCAAGGCCCCTCTGCAGAGGCCGCAGCCACCAGGGGCCCCGCAGGTGTGTGACCCTTTCCACTGTGGCTTCTGCTGTTGCGGCAGGCCAACCCCCCTCTTCTAAGCTGAGAAGAGCCCAGAGTCCTACCCGTTTATAAAATCATGTCTTCATACTCTTCAGATGAAGAGAACACGGCTTTAGTATGAACAGACCAGTAGTAAAGATAGAATCCTCTTAGTGGGAAGCCATGAGTCAAATGCCATCTTTGGGATGCTGCATGTTCCTGTAATGGTTGGTTGTTTTACGTGGAAGGTGCAGTAACTATGATTTTTGACAAAGCAGGTTTTAATTCTTCCATGGACAAGCAAGCACAGCCCCTTCAGCCCGACACAGCCCTGCTCTTCCTTAGACAGTTCCCACAGTGTGTGCTGAGTGCTTCTCCTTCATCCGCACTGAGCTCCTCCAGCGTGACTCAGATCTAACCCAGACTGGACCACACCTCGTGATTCTAGTCAGCGTCTGGTTGCCTGCCTGCCATCTTCATTTGGACGAGGAGGATTCCTGCAAAACGGGACCAGGATGGGGCTCTCGCCTGTCCCCTCCGCCTCCTGCTATCTTTCCCAGCCTGGAGGGTTACTGTGTTAAGCACCTCAAGCAGCATGGGAGGACGCACCCTGAGCATGGCTGCTGTTCTGTCCGCTGTGGGCCCAGCAGGTCCAATCCTGCGTCTTTAGGCAAGTGGCTTAGTGCCTCAGTTTCTTCATGTGTCAGTGAGGCTGATAATGGCATTCACTGCTCTGGACTATTGTGAGGACTGAGTTACTCTATAGGAAGAGTATAGACTAGTCAGTGGCTCACAGGAAGTACTTTTGGAGTTTCAGCCACATTTAACGCACCTACACCAAGCAGTTGAAGACATAATATCTATGCAGAGACCTTGCGGTTCACAAGGAAGGGGATAAGGACCAGTAGGGGAAATTGGAGGACATCCTGGAGGCAGGCCACACTTGTGTGGGATGTTGGATTGCATGCCCTAGTTCATGGGCAGGGCAGACCTGGCCTTCCAAACTGCAGGGCTGTCCCAGCCAAGCTGGGCTGGCGCAGAGGGAGGCAGGGCCAGAGGAGGCTGGTGGGGGGTGCCCGCAGCTGGCCTGGAGGGACATGTTTGGCTGCCTGTCCTGGCAGGTGCTGTGGAATCCAGAGGTTGTGAACAGAAAGCCCCAGTGTGAGCATGTGGTTCTGGTGGGCGTCACTGCACATCGGCTGCTTCTGTGTGCAGGCTGGGTCCCCTGTGCTGTGCAGGGGACAGATGAGCTGCTGCAGGGGGGCCTGGAGGAGGGAGTTGAAGTCCAGGTGGGAGAGCTGGAATTCTGGGAGTGGGGGGTGGGGCTTGTGGAAAGGAGCTGTGGAAATGGCGTGGGCCTGGAGTGGCCCGGGTGTGACCCTGTGCTGGCCCAAGAGGGTGGGGACAGCGCCTGGGGCTCCATGCCTTGCACCCTTGTGCACTGTGCCCTGGGAGCCTGTGGGTGCCTCTCTGCTGGTGCCATGGAGGCTGGAGGTGCTAGCAGTCCCCCTGGCTGTCGGTCTGAGCCCCTGGCACTGAGCAGCCCTGGCCAAGTGGCCTTCAGCCCAGCAGTGAGCCTGCTGCACCCGGCAGCCCTTGAGGAGAGTGGTGGGGTGAAAGGTGGCACAGTGAACCTTTTGTGGCCTCAGTTTTTTTCCTAATAGATTTATGAGAAGCCCCAAAGAGTAACTTTTTTAAGCAAATGCATAAATATTTTTCATATCTGTAGTTCACTGCCTTTCATTGGCTGTTCAGCCAGCGAGGCCAGAAGGCCGGGGTCCTGGCCATGGGAATGTTTCCTGGAAGGATTTTGGAAATCCTGGCATTCCATATAGAGTACTTAATAGGGACCAGCCTAGGGCTCTGAGAGCCTTGGAGAGGTGGGTCCCTGGTCGGTGGGGCCGGGGGTGGAGGGGTGTCCCCAGGGAAGGGGCACGGCCTTCCTGTGCCCCGGGTGTAGGACATTCCTTGGTGAAAATACCATTACACATCCAGGTGACCTCACCTGTCGGGCCGTCGGGGCAGCTGAGTCATGATGCTGTAAATTATGTCCTCAAGGAAAGATTTGTTAGCCACAGTTATGTCTTCTCCCTGTTAAAATTAGTCTTAAAGAAAGAGCAAGATGTGTTGAGTTTATAGTGTGCCTATTACAGGTTTCTTGCCGGCCCTGCAGGCCTTTCTCCTGTGAGGATGACGCCCATGGCATGTGGTTTTAAACTGTAGGGTCAAAGCTCGTGGACGGGAAGGTGCAGGTGCTTGGACTGCATTGCCTCTTGCTCACAGCCTACAAATGTAGGCGACCCTTAGGGTCATGTGGGGCTCTGGGGCCTTGCCCCACTGCCTGTGCCTTCCTGATGTTTGGACTTCCCGGCGATAAAGTATGAATGAAGGTGGGGCCTGTGGCAGACCACTGATGCCCCACTGGTACCACTCCGTGGCTTGGGTTCAGCTGGCCTTGCTGCTGGGGTACAGAACAGCTCCTTTTGTCTTCCCGATAGTCCTCAACTTGCTGGGGGGAGGGCAGGGGCAAGACAGAGGCAGCTGTGTGGGTGGGGGGCTCCTAGTAAGTGGACAGTCAGGCCAGGGAGCCGCCTGGCTGCCCAGGTCAGCATGAGCAGAACTGGGTCGGGTGCAGAGACTCAGTTTACTGTCCAAATGTGCCTCGATGGGGAAACTTGCTTTTGAACTGGTGCTTTACTCTGAACTCTGTTTTGGAAAAGATCTGAGGTGGGCAAGTGGAGAATGTGCCCAGGAGGCTCGTGGCGGCACAAAATAGATGGCAGTGTGAGCCTGCCTCAGGCTGTGAGCTCCCAGGGGTGCAGCCCAGGGGAGGCTGACTGGTGACACGTGCCATAAGCCACCACCATGCTCCTGCCCTGTGCCCAAGAGAGATGGACAGGAAGAGGGGTCATGAGGGCAGACTCTGTCCTCCGGGGGCGGGGTCACAGCATGGGCTCTCCGAGGGCCATGTCTTCTTGAGGCAGCTGTCACCCAGGAGAGCCCCGGGACAGGGATCTGACTGGGGCTCCCCAGTGAGTCGCAGCTCACTGAGCCGATGCGGCAGGACATAGAGTGACAGAGAGGACCACCAGGGACCCCCCCCCCCACGCACTGCCCTGCATGACACACCCGCTCCTTCACGCCGAGGGCCTCGGTGGTTTCTTGAGGAGGTGTCTCGCGGACTCCTGCCTTTGTCTGGACTGACGTCGGAGGTGAACAGCTCCCTCTGGTTCTAGAATATTAAGGATGCCCACATGGAATCATTGCTAAAACCCATTTAGCTCCTCTAGGGACTCACGTGGGGAAGACTGAGCTTGAGTTTGCGAACATCCTGGGCACGAAAGGCTGCTCACCGGAAGTGAGCGCATCTGCGCACAGCTGCCCTTTCCTCTGCCTTTTCAGTGTCTTGTACCAGTTGTCGTGGGCTTTCCACCATGCATCCTTATTCTACCTCCCATCTCGTCTGCTGGTCCTTGTTTTCTGAGGCAGTGTTTTCCTAACTAGGGTGTGCCCAGCATCTTTGGAAAATACCTTAGGTGAAAACAGACATAGGTGTGCGGTGACTAGATGCAGGCCTCACAGGAGTTCTAAAGACACGTCTGTCGGGAGCTGGCTTGGTGGGCTTACCCCTGGGGGTGTCTTCAGTCTTCTGAGGTGGGTCCTTCTGCAGAAAATGGGCCACACTCTGGCCTGGGCTGAGTACAAGGCCTGTCACCCTGAGGTGGGGATTCACGGATGGTTTCATAAAAGGTTGTGCAAATGTGTGTGAATGAAGAAGCACCTATAGTCCAGGACAGGCAGGGGCCTGGTGCGGCTGGAGGTGATGGACTCCAAGGAGTGAGGACAGCAGTGAGGAAGGAAGTGGAAGCCTTTGAGGTGCTGTGGCCCGAGGACGGCCTGCTGAGATGCTGTGTGTCATCACTGCTCCAGGGGCTGCTGTCCCAGGTGTAAGGCCCGGAACCTCGAGGCAGTGACAGGAACTGACGTTTGCTCTCACTCCCCGGGCCCCTGGCAGCAGGGAGGGGCCATCCTGGGGGTGGTGGGTGGAAGCCCCTTTTGGAGCCTGTCCCACGTCTAGCCCTGTCTGTGGTCCTGCTCAGGCCTTCGCAGACCACCGGTTCTCTTGGAGTCAGCCTCGCCGAGTTGCTGGGCTCCCGGGTGGGTGCGTGGGACAGGCACAGCTAAATGTGTGGTTATTTTCTCCCATATGATGCCAGGCTGGGGACAGAAGAGTGACTGGGGTTGGGGGGCCAGCACCCAGGACCACCCACAGAGAGAGGGGAGGCTTCCTGCATCAGCCCTGCTTACAGAATCCAGACAAATGGAATTTAGGGCTGACTTGGTGTTGAATTAGGTTTTTATCCCCCCAGAGAGTTCTGCTATAACCAAATAAACATAATAGTTACTTTGAGCCACTGGCCAAACGAGAAATATTTTGGATTTGGTGACCTTTCTCTTTCGGTCACTGTTCACTGTAGAAGGTTTTGACCCGTATTCCATTTCAGAATTGGAAAAACAGCTTATTTTTCAGTGGCAAATAAGGAAAAGAATGAAAGTATCTTGGAGCCTCTGTTTCCAGCATCTCCCCCGGGAGGAACATTTTTATAGACACCAGGCATCCTCGCCAGCCCTGGCCAACTTTCCATCTGGCCCGGCAGGGCATGCTGCGCGCGGCCCTCCTCCCCTGAGCCTGCGGCCTCCAGGTGGCACCTGCCCCAGCCTCAGCTGTGATCTGGCCCCACGCTCTGCCCGCTCAGCTTCCCTCGCGCTTGCCAACTCTCCCGGGACTCTTGCCTTGCAGAGCACAAATGTCAGCATTGGGGAAGGTCACTGTGGTCACTGACCTCAGGGTAAAGGAGTGTTTACAGGGTAGCATAGCACAGGTAAAAGCCAGGGAAGAAGGTGTCACTCCAGCCGTTGTTAAAGCAAGTCCCGACTATTCAGATCAACAGGAAAACATCCTGTGTCTGATGCTGTGCTCTTGGGAAGTGACCCCGGCTCCAGAGGAGTGTTGTTTGTGTCCCATGCAGCCGGGGCTCTGCATTACTGTGTGGGTGCAGGGCCCACATTGCTGTCCTGACTGCTGTGTGGCATGCTCGTGCTTGGAGCTGTCACTCTGCGGTGCTCACCCCACTGCAGTGTCCTGCTGCAGCCGGGGCGGCTCCCTCTGCCAGCGGGTCTCCAGGCCAGAGTGCCAGCCAGATGTGGCCTGTGTCTGCTCTGCTGCCCGTCTCCCGGACCTTCAGGCCGTGGAGCACTTGCCACAGGACAGTCCCTGCAGCTTTGTGCTTGGGCAGCTAAGGGCCAGCCGCCGTTTGATGTGGGCCGGGTTGGCGCTGGCACGAATGCCTGGAATTTCTGGAGGAGTTGGGACATTGTAGCTGCAGTGTCAAGAGTGTCCTTGTTGTCTTCCATCCTACCTTCTTTCCCGCCAGCAGCAGGGCTCCAGGCAGGAGCTGGAGGGCAGCCCAGAGCTTTCAGGCTGAGAGGGAATCTTCCATGACATTAGACATGGGCCTGTTTGGAGGCAGGCTGGCTGCTTGCCTGTGTAGGGAAGTCCTAGGTGCCCCCCTCACTTCTCCATCACTGAGGCTCTTGGTATCCTTGCAGCATCTTGGGCTTAGCTCCCCAGGCTCCCCAAGGCTCTGCGTAAGCTCAGGCCGAGGGGTGTCATTTTTTGGAGAGGCCATGGGATGGGGTAGCAGTGGCTTCGACTCGTGCTGGTAAGCCGGCTGCAGTGGCAGTGGTCGGAGTGGTTTGCCCGTGCTTCCCCACACCTGCGGCCTTGGCAGAGATGCCTGTGGGGAGGCCGGCTGGGATCTGCTGCCTCCTCCCATGCCCAGGCCCACCCTGCTGGCTGATGTCAGGCAGAGCCTCTTCTGCATCTCCAGCTCCAGCCTCATCCACCTTGTCATACTTCCAGGTCCTCAGACAGTGAAGAACCTTGCTTGGAGCTTGAGGAAGGAAACTAGCTCAGGCCTCAGGCCTGCGGGGGCACTAAAGGGACATAGCACTCATGTGATGTCATCCCAAACCCATAGGGAGGTGGCTGACATCTCGGAGGCCATCTGTTACATGTAGCCAGGACCTTGGATGGTGACCAAATGGAAGTTTGGTAATTTGGAGGGGGGCAAGGAAGGCATGAACGGGGGAGATATGAGGGTTGGGTGGCAGGGGGAGGAGGGGCTGGGTGGAGAAATGTCCCAGTGCCCCTCGTGTCCTGGTTGTGCCTCATGCTGGGGACACTAGCAAGGCTGCCTCAGGTCTGGGGGAGGAATGAGTCTGCGGGGGGAGGGGGGTGCTCCAGGTCGAGGTGGGGACAGCGAAGAGCCAGGAGGACCAACAGGCTAGGGGACTGGTGTCAGTGGTCACTGGAGCATGGCATTGAGCTTACTTGTGAGTTCTTGTCAGGACAGGTGAGCATGCAGAAGGGGCTGTCGGAGGCCTTCAGGCCTGCTCGGGGGAGGGCCAGTTTTCAGGAGCTTTGAGGATCCCCAGCAAGGGGGCACCTGGAAGGGCAGGAGGAACCTGTGTCAGGGTCACGCTGCCCGTTGTCCCTGTTGCTGATGCCAGGAGCCCCTGGCTTCTCAGGCCCCGTTTCTTCTGAGTTCAGGTGAGCCCTGGCCGTGTCTGAGCACCTTCCCAGTTTCCTGGCCTTGGACATGAAGCCTTATAAATTTCAGGCACTGTCCCATTTCTACAGGGGTTTCACGCCCGTTCTTTCATTTGCTGTGGGCTCCTTGGAGGCCCATGGCCCACCCAGGAGTCTGAGCTCCTGCTCCTCCCTACAGCACCACCGTTGGAAGAAGAACTCCCATAGAACCTCTTCCCTCCCGGCCACTGTAGGGGGTTGTTGTGGGCTGAGCCCCTGCAGGGGCAGGTCCTGCTGTTCCCATAGCTGGAAAATGCCTGGCACATAGCAGTGTGCACAGTGGAGTAAGCCAGCTGTCTCACTCCTGCTGAAGATCAAGTCTAAAACCTCTGGGCTCTGTCCACTGCCCAGTGCCTGGGTCCAGGCTACCTGCTGTCCTTGGCTGTCACATGGGCTCCTCCACCTCCGACACCCTGTGTCTCTGGAGAGAGGTCTCAGTGGCTTTCCCTGGCTATGCCTTCAGTGAGATGGCTTCCCTCCACGCCCTCCCATTCCCCATATTTAGGTGCCTTAAAGGGAGGGACCCTCTCCCAGGCCGTAAGGCAGTTTCTCTGTGTGTGTTGCCTGCCTGCCAGTGGCCAGGCTGCTGAAGGTAGTAGCCCTGCACACTCCTGTTCGTCCTGCTCGCTGGTACGCCCGTCTGCACAGCTGGCCTCCGTCCTCAGTGGTCAGTGTTCCTAGCCGGGGAGGCACTGTGCAAAATGAAGGCAGACGGTGGTGTAGGGTTAAGGCACTCTTACCTTCCTCACAGGGAAATTGCAGGCTGCACTTTGTTTCTGATAACTGAGTAGAAACACTCATTAACCTAAATTTAAATTTTTCCAACAAACTTATCCCTCTTAGTGATACCTCTGAATAAAAATCCTCAGACCCAATGGAATTACCATTATTAGATTACTCTTTTGTTCTTCTAGGGCATTCCACCAAAAGTTAGACCATGTTCAGTAACTTAAATTCTGTTTGCTTGTTTTCTGTTTGTTTTTGTTATTCACCTCATTTAGAGCTAAGTACCTGAATAATGCATCCTCTGCAATAGAGTTGAACAAAGGATTCAATTCACCCAGGGAGTTTCCCTCACTCTCGTATGAATGTACTCAGAGGTGGCCCAGGTTCTGCTTCACTTTTACAGCATGCAAGCAGCAGCCCCACACTGAGGACTGCTGCCCTTAGTTGCCATGGTGATCACCTGCATCATTAATCCTCAAAGCACTCTGCAGGTGGTGGGCCCCACTTGCAGATGGGGAAGGCGAGGGCTGAGCGTCCTCTCCGTCTCCACTGTTACAGAAACTGCGCTTGGGACTCTCGACTTCGTTGTCCACTTATTTCCCTGCAGTCAAGTTAGAAAGCTCAACTGGTTTCACATTAATTCCTGAGGTACTGGGGGAGTGTGTCGCAGATGGCATTGTTTCAGAAGGGGCAGGGTGGGTTCCTGAGAGCTGGCCCCGTGGAAGGTGACTGAGCCCCTCTTCCTGGGCCTGCCTCCCCACCTGGACTCGTGAGGCTGCCCGTAGTGGTCCCTTAGGCTCTGCCTGCTCGCACAGCCCCACTGAGTGGGCCGCTTGTCGGGGAACGTCCTGGTGCCCCTGTGCTGTGGCTGAGTTCCCTCCCAGTCCCCACTGGGTTGGAGCTACTGTATGAAACAGAAAGACCCCCAGGTGAAGTGAAGGGTAAGTAGCATCTGGTGTCTGGCCGAGGGATTGGCAGCACAGACTCATTGCACCCAGCCTGGCGTTTGGAGCGGCTGCTGGCGACAGGGTCACGTGACTTCAGCGGCTGGCCCCTCTCCTTGCTCTTCTGCAGTTGGTTACCCAGGCTGCTTCATTATGTCTCAAGAAATTAAGTTTACATCAAACTTAAGCCATAATGTGCCTTGTTCTCTTTCATCCCAATAGTCATCTTAAAACCTCTGCTTTCACTGACTCCACCTTCAGTCCCTCATGCTGGGTGGCTTGTTTGTGGAGGGCCTGGTACGGAGCCGCATGAGGAGACAGAGCTGCAGCCCTGCCCTCCTTTGCTGGGGGGCATTGAGCTGTCTCCTGGCCTCCATGGGGAGCACTGGCCAGCTGCTTACTACCCTTCAGCTGCTGCTCCGTCAGCTCTCCCTTCTCCTGTAGGCAAGTCCCAAGCTAATATTTATCCTGCAAAGCATCTTAAAAATGCTGGAGGGCTGAGTGTTTGCAGAGAACTTTATCAAGCTTTGAAAGAGAGTTATTGTTACATTGATAAACTGAGGCATTGTTTACAATAGCCAGATTGTGTTTGAACTTGCAACCTTTAATTCAACAGTTTAGTTTTTGTTCACAGATGGAATTGTTTTGGCCTTTCTTGTAAAGAGATCTTCATCCATGTGGTTTTTGTTTGTTACTGGCTAGCATTGGGCATGTGCAGGGGAGGGGAGCCTGGCACTGGGAGCGGTTTGTAATGCATTCAGGTGTTACTCATTTTATGATTGGCAGGCTTTTCAGGAATGTGGGCTTTTGTACGTGCAGCCCTACCTTTTTATTAATTGTCCCTTTAAAACTAGAGGCACCTCCTTCCAGAGGGAAAGCTGGCCTCACCATGAAAGAAAAAGTACTATAAATAACAAGAATGTGGGGACAGTTTAGTTTATGTGTGATCGGGAGATTTCGGGTCTGAAGGAAAACAGCACTGATAGTGAACTTGCTAAAGAAAATTAAAATCTTTCTGGAGGGTGTTATTTTTCAGAAAAAGCCACCTCCTGAATCTTTAAAACCTGTTTCTTCAACCAGGCAGCCCTCCTGGACCCTTAGGTGGGTGGGTCAGAGGTGGAGATGCCTCCCAGGAGGGTGGGGACTGAGCCCACATCTGTTAGCCCTGCTGGGGCCATGACAAGAGGTGGGGCGGAGGCTGGCCTTGGCAGCGGCCTTGGGCAGGCGTGGGTGAGAACTGCCGGCAGAGGCTGGAGACAGAGTCCTGCTGAGTGTCCACGGGTGGTTGCTGTCATTTGGGCATGGCCGGGGGTTTGAGCACTGGAGAGGGAGGTCTAGAGGTGAGGGACACTCTCCCAGGGGCTGGGGGCCCAGGTGAGGGTGTTAGCCTGGGTGGGGCTCACGTGCCTGGCCTTGTGAGGGCAGAGGGGCCAAAGTGGGCTGCCCAGGAGGCTAGAGACAGGGAAGTGTGCTGTGGGCATTCAGCAAACAGGCCACAGGGACCCCTGCCTGAGCACCCAGGGCCCACACAGCCCCTGTGCAGTGGTGTTTGTGCCCTGTGGGGACCTTAGTCGGGCCCAGCACTTCCTCCTGGGTCAGCTGACTTCCCCGTCTGCCAGTTTGCTGTTCCTTCTCTGCCTGTGTCTCCCTCCTTTGTCCTCACTCGTGCCCTGAGACGTGTGGCCCGCACTCTGAGCTGCTGGTGACCACAGTGTGCCCTGTGTCTTCCTGCTGTCACTACACTGCCACACAGGTTTACATCCCTGCCCATGCCCCAGTGACCTGTGGGTTTCCAAATCTGTGTTTAAAAGATTGGCTGAGTTGTTTGGGGATGCACTGAGTTCCTCTAGGAACTTCCTTGTTCATATGAGGTTACAGATCACTTTCCGGATTAGTTCTCGTTACATTTATTTACTTTTTATTGTGATTAAGTACACCTAACATGAAAGTACCCTTTCAGCCTTTCTAAGGGTGTGATTCTGTGGCATTATATATACATTTCCAGTGTTCTGTAGCCATCCCACCATTTGTCTCCAGAACTTGTTCATCTTCCCAAATGGAAATGCTGCCCCTTAAACTCATTTGTAATGCATCTGAAAATTCATCATATCTAAGGTGCTTCATGCTGCATGTTTGTAGTTAACACCTGTTGCCAAGATGCTGAAAGCACCTGCTGTCTGGTGTCGGCTATGGGAAGGCAACGCCCCATGCTGGCCGGCCTGGGGAGGCAGAAGTGTGCCCCCCCGGCAGCGGTTCTGTGGGCTGTTGAGTGAATGACCATTTTTCTCCAGTAGAGGTGCAATTACCCTATTGAAATCCCGTTTCTTCCGGCTCATGTGGTGCCTGCTTGTTACAGCACATTCGGTCCTGCTGACCCGCCGGTTTACAGAAAGTAGATAGTGTATTTAGGTATTGTCGGAGGACTCCACTGTGTCCAGAGTGGCTTGGCACTAATTACTCTTGTGGGTTTGGAGACTCTTGTGCTCCAGTTTCATGAACTTTTGTCCAGCTTAGTGCTCAGGTGTCACTGAGGAAAATCAGTGGGGATGCTTTGTACTTACGCTTGTACCTGTGGCCTCTGGTCATGTTGACATCCCAGTCATTTGGCATCGGCACCAGACCTCCAGTTGAGGTGCGCCTGGAGGGAGGGGCTCGCCAGTCTCCCAGGCGGTGGCTGCAGCTGGCTTGCTGGGCGTGGATTTGCACCAACCAGTGTGAGGTGTTGTTTTGTAGCCCCCAGGTGGGCATGCTCAGAACTGTCCAGCTCTGCCACATGCTCACCTGGAGTCGGGTGCCTGGGAACCCCGGGCCCCCCACCCTACCCTGGCCCAGGCTCTTTCCCAGTGGTTTGTGCTGGGGTACTGGCTGGCCACAGCATCCACCTGCTGGCTCCTGGGCCGTAATATGATGCTGGAGGGCAGTGCTTAGGCTGGGCAACGGCAGCCCCCACATACTGAGGAGTTGGAATTTGGATACGGCAACCAGGAAATAGATTTTTAAAGATACTAACTGCTCTTATTCATTAGAAATGAAGTTTTAGTCAAATGGAGGCAGAAAGAATGTAACTAGGAATCACCCAGAGATCATGCCTTTTTCCTGCATCAACACTTTTATAAAACACTTCATGGAATCATAAGGTGTGCCTGATTTATAACCTGATTCATAACCTATTTAATATTAGGCATGTTTCCATGTCACCAGGTAATGACACAGCATGATTTTGTGTATGGATACACCATGCTTTATTTATTTTTGGCTTAAATAACATTTATTTCTCACAGTTCAGAGGGCTGAAGTGTGCGGTCAGGTGCCAGTGTAGTTGGGTTCTGGTGAGAGCCTCTCCGGCTTGCAGGTGCAGCCCTGCATGGCACGGGGCGGGTGAGCAGGCCCTCTGGTGTGTCACAGGGGAGTGTGCCCCCTTATGGCCCCGTCGGGACCTGATTATCTCCCTAAGTGTGCCGTGCTTTCATTGGACAATCTTTCTGGACCCTACGTGCTTTTTGTGCCTCTTAATATACAAACCTGTGGCTTTGTATTCTCAGGAAGAGGTCTAAAGACTGGAGTTGAATCAAAGGGAGCTCACATGTTAAGGCTTTGACGCGTTTTTGACCAGGACTGCAGTTTCTCACGGGTCATTATTTTCAGGTGCCAGGACTGTCATTTAACTCCACAGGTGACAGTCTTGCTTTAGCAAGACCATAATCCCAAGAAAGTACTGGTTCTGAATAGCTGAGTTTTCCAGAGCAGGAGTATTCGTTGTTCAGGTACGAAACTGGGCCTCTTCACCACTGAAAACCGGGGGTCTCCAGGTTAAGGGGTTACTTGTCTCAGTAGAGGTGGAAGAGAGATTCTGGGGTTTCTGGTGTGGCTCGTGCCATTAAGGAAACTGAGCAGGCGCCCGTCCCCCTTGCCCTTGTGCAAGAGTGTCTGTGCCCGGACCGAGAAAGTGGTGGCGGTCCAGCCCCATCCTATCCCATGCAGGCAGGCCTCCGCTGGCCTCTAGGGGCCTCTAGACGGGAGCCAGAGGAGCTGTGCTGGGGAAAGGTGGCTGCCCCTGGGGACTCTGCTGGACTACCTTCTCCTAGTGGTAAAACCTACTGTAGGTGAGTGAGGAGTCCATGAGGCTGAAGAGGGGCCCGGGAAGGTGTAGCGCCCTTGCAGGGTGTTGCGGGAGGCCTTTAGACTTGGTTGGCAATACTGTGCTGTCCTGGAAACGGTGCAGACATGACTCGTGCCGTGGCTGAAGCTGCTGCCCCGCAGCCGAGCCTCGGGTGTGTCAGGAGGGTGGCTGAAGACTGCCGGGCTTGTTGTCTGTGCTTTTTGTCTTAGAAAGTAAGAATAAACCCCAGGCTAAAGCCACCTGTAAATTCTGTTCATTCACCAAAACTTTACCTTTTTTTAAAAAAAACTAGTTTTGTTTTTACTGTTTCTCAAGTGCATTTCATACATCCCCTCTTCAAAAACATTGTGTTTCCCTGAAATGCAAACTGTCATTACCTTTCCCATATGCGGAATTGCTAACTTGTTTCCACTCCTGCCCTTGTAGCACTGACTCCTCTTGGCCTTAGGGTAAATTTAGAATTTGGAAACCGCCTTGATTTAGTTTATAAGTAAGTACCATCAAAGGTGTCATTACATTGTGGCGGTCTTAGTGGTCAGTGCTCAATTATATATATGTAGTGAGAGGAATTTTTATTATTTGTTACCATTTGGTTGTTAAGAGTGTCCCCTGCAGGTCACGGCCTGCCTCGCTTTTCCAAAGAGAAGAGCCTGTTTGCACCTGGTCTTGCTGGCTGGTGAAGCCACTACAAGTTTACCCTAGAGCTGTGGGCCGTGGCCACTTGCTGGGCATATGCTGAGCCAGAGCTTGCTTTGGGGACTTGCCGGGATTCCGGAGCTGTGTCGAAGAGTGTGCTGCTGTTTCCATGGTAGCCAAGCTTCATCCTGACCAGCAGATTAAACTGGCAAATCAATGCCGGGGACTGACAAAGGGGAGGGGAAACCCTTGCTGCTTTTTAATTAAAGAAACAAAAACAGCCCTACTCAGCTGATTGAGCAGATCGTGAAAACTCTGCAAGGGTCAGAGGTTAAAACTTAAGTGACAAGTCTTGCTATACTTTAGCAGAAGGCAAATATCGCTCAGTGTTTTCTTCTGGGGGCGGTTTGTCCCTGTCTCAGAGCAGTTTCCTCCTGAATGAGCTGTGCTCCGTGTTTTCTGAATGATGGGGGCTCTGTCTCCTTCATACTTGGTAACTGTCTCTTTACAAGATGAAAACCGATTCTGTATAAAGAGATGCTTGATTTCCATCCTGATACCTTAGCCCCTGAAATTTAGGGAGAATAACTACATTGATTTGACTTGATGAGGGCCTGCCTGTTCAGCTCCGTGTGCATGCCGTTCTGCTGTTTTGTCTGGCGCCCTGCTTCTCCATGGTCCCAAGCCACAGCTGCCCTGCAAGGGAGGGTGGGGTGGCCCAGAGCCCTGGTGGCCCCGAGCTGTTGCGTTCCATGTCCGCGTGGGTGGTGGGATGTGTTTGTGGAGTGTGGGCTCACTGCACAGCTGGCATCAGAGCTGACCAGGGCCTCCCTGGCAGCTGTCAGGGTGCAGCAATAACTGGGGGAGAGACACGGAGCTTCCCCCTGCTCCTGGCCTAGGTGGGAATGGGCTGGCAAAGGTGGGGCTCCTGTTGGCTCCCATTTCATTCACCACATCTGCTGTGTGTTACCCAGGAGCTGCAGTTCTGGGTGTTGGGGCAGGCCTGCAGCTGCGCGGAAGCAACCACTGTGCCTGTCCCTTGGCCCTAGGCTCCTGGCGGACCCTGAGGCTGTGTTGACAGTCTACAGATGGAAGAGTGGTTCCAGATGTGGGTGCAGGCAGAGAGAACCTGGGCCCTGGAGTGGACAGCATTTCTCTGCACAGCAGCCTTGCCATCAGCCCCTTGAACGTGGCCTGTAGCCTCAGTGATGGCGGGCCCTGCCGCTTGTGCTGGGAGAGGACACGTGTACTGCAGTTGTGGCACGGGGCCTGGGAAGACTTTACCTGTGCACTTAGGTTCCCTGTGTGCCATTGTCCCTGAGGTCACAGATCGTGCAGTAGGCTGGGGCGATGAGCACAGGTTTCCTGGGCCAGTCTGTGGGGACCAGCTCTGGGGGCAGACCCTTTGGTACTGTAAGTCCAGGAGAGGAAATCCCGGGGCAAAATACCTCTAAAACCAAAATCAGTCAAAGAATGAAATAAAGTTTAAAATTCATTTATTGCTTACCAACTGCAGTCTGGGGCCTTCTCTCTTTCCTCCCCCAGCAGAAGCAAAACTGGCCTGCCCCTCACCTCTCAGGTGCCCAGGTAATTACCCACTGACATGGAGATGAACTTCTCTCCACCCCTGAGGAATGCAAATGCACTAAAGCCATACTCCTCTCCACCCTTGAGCGCCTGTTGATACGCGTATGTACTAAAGCCAGGCGAGATATTCTGGAAATATTACAATTTTACCCACAGGTACCTACAGTTTGCCACAGAGAAGGTGGTCCAGGTGGTCTCTGCGCCGGTCTGCCTGCTGGTCTGGGACAAGTCCGCCAGACCGCTGGCTTGGACGCAGGGTACCAAGAGCCCTGGCAGGTGGGGTGATGGGGTGGAGGACGTGAGTGTGAAATGTGACATGCAGCGCTTCAGGCTCCAGGACCAGGTCACACACAAGAGCCACTGCACTTGTGCTCTGTGTCATTAAAGTGTAGTGACTGAGAAACTGCACGTAGGTGTGAAATTGTGAGTTGCTCTGATTTATCTTGAGGGCGTGGTGACTTTTTAAAAAAAATAGTTGTTGAGTGTGTGTGTTTTGAAAGTGGGCTTAGATTGCGACATGCCATTTCTAAAGCGTTAAAGCAGTCATCCTGACAGAGCGTCAGCACGCTGGCTTCTGCCCCTGCTCAGGAGGGAAACGGGTTTTCTCTGAGCTCTGTGATTACCTTGCTCTCCAAAGGGCAGAATTTCTAAAAGTTTTTTTTTTTTTTAAGTTTTGTTTTTTTAATGGAGTGATTCTGGGTCAGCCTGGTCTTCCGCCTTCCATGCTCACTATTCATTTCCTTAAAGCCATCTAGGAGCTTATGTGGCAAGATGCCCTTGGCATGGGGATGGAGCAGGTGGGGCACAGGGTGGCCCAGGCTGCTTGCCCCTCACTGGGGTGCAGGGTGGGCAGTGGCAGAGTCCCTGGTGTTGGATGCTCCCATCTGATGGGGCCTGAAGGAAAAGCCTGAAGGAGGGGCCGCCCACCTCAGGATCCCTCTCCCAGGGTCTTGTATCCTGGGCTCCGAGTTCTCAGATGGAGAGGGTATAGCAAGGTCCAGTCTGGCCTGCAAACACATGGGCTACGTTGAGCCGTCACAGGCCCTGCGATGAGCCCTTTGACACAGCCTCCTGCCCAAGGGAGCAGCCTGGAGTTCAGTGGGCCAGAGGGCTGGGCAACGGGCCCAGGCACCGGCCATCCATGTCGCCAGAAGGCAGGGCCGGGACAGGCCCCTCCTGCCCTTTGCTGCGATTCTAGTCTGCGGAGAAACACATCAGTGAGGCTGGCTTGTCCCAGTGCAGCACTGTGTTCACCCTGTCCCGGGGCCTCTTCCAGATTCCCTTCATTCAGGCTCTTAATACTCAGAATACCTTGACACGCACGCACAGATGTCGTGGAGTCTGATGCGTGTCATGTTCGGTTTCTCAAGTGTCTTTGACTATGTCTTGTGACACAAAAGGCCTAAAGGCTGGGTTGGTAAAAGATGTAAGTCACGTTAGGCCTTCGATCACTTGTTCAGGTGGAAAGGGGCAGGGCCACATCTTGTCAGGGCAAGGCTGGCCGTTGGACAGGCCCAGGTGACCAGCTGTGTGGCCGCGGTCCCTGCAGTAAGGTCTCCTACTTGGTCGTTGTGCCGAGAGCGCTGTAGACTTCTTGGGCCTCCCCGATGCCCGATGAGAAGATGGGTACTTCTCCCCAGTTCTGGAGGCTGCAGTGTCCCCGGTCAAGGTGCTGAGGGACCTGCCAGCTTTCCATTGTTGAGGGCCTGCTTCCCGATTCTTAGCCATTTTCTCTTGGTGTTCTTGCATGGCAGAAGGAGCCAGAGAGCTCTGGGGCCTTCATGAAAACAGCCCCATTCATGCTTGTGAACTCCCAGAGTTCACTTTATCTTTTAGAACAGTTTTAGGTTCACAGCAAACTAAGCATCAAGTACAGAGCTCCTGTATACCCCGTCCTCACACTGCCTCCTCTGTTAGCAGCATCCCCACCGGGTCGCACAGTTGTCACAGTCCTGGACCCGCGTGGCCACGTTGTCATCACCCAGAGTCCACGGCTCAGCTTCAGGTTCGCTGCTCGTGGTGCACGCTCCATGGAATGTGTGTAACATGTGTCCATCCTCACAGAGTGGTTTCACCGCCCTCAAGTCCCTCTGCGCTCGCCCTGGCCACCCTCCCCTCCTGACCCCGACAGCCACCGACTGTCACTGTCCCTGCAGTGTGGCCCTTCCGGGGCCAGAGGGTGGGAATCACACAGCGTGTCGCCTTTCGGGTTGACTCCTTAACCTCGGGGGTGAGCAGGGAGGTTCTTCCATGCCATTTCTTTTTAACACCAAGTAACATACCTTGTCTGCATTATTTATCTACCCACCTACTGAAGAACATGTGGGTTGTTTCAGGCTGGCAATTACGAATAAAGCTGCCATAAAGATCCATGGGCAGCTTTCGTGTGGACATAAGTTCAGCTCTTGGGTCAAGTAAGAAAGGAGCACGCACCGTGGCTGGATTCTGTGGGGGGAGTGCGTAAGAAACTGCCACGCCCTCGGTGACATCAGTGTTCTGGATTTTGGCAATTCTAACAGTTGTATGGTGGGAATCTCACTGTTGTTTTAATTTGCATTTCCCTGATGATATGTGATAGGTAGCATCTCTTCATATGCTTGCATGCCACCTGTGCATCTTCTTTGGTGAGATCCCTGTTCAGGTTTTCTGCCCATTTTTTAATCAAGTTGTTCATTTTCTTACTGTTGAGTTTGTTGTGTATTTTGGATACCAGCCCCCCATCAGATGTGTCTTTTGCAGATATTTTCTCCTTGTCTGTGGCTTGTCTTCTCATTCTCTTGACACAACATAGATTTTATGTTGGAAATCAGTGGGATTTCTTACATGCTTTTCAGGAAACAGATTGCCAGAATACTTTATTCATTTTTTGTCAAGGATGCTTTGGACTTGAGTCATGTTTACATCTTTCTGTGTTTTTGGTCCAAAGGCTGGTGTTCACTACCTGCTGCTGTTTCTCTGGCTTCCCTGGCTTCTGTGGTGGTCCAGAGGTTGGTGTTCCTTGGCTGCCTGGCAAGCGGGAGAAGACCTGGTGGTAATGGAGACTTTGTAGAAAACGTTAGACAGGGGTCCCTGAGGGCCCTGATGACGCTTGACAACATTTCAGGAGGAATGCTAGTAATCGTAGTGGGTTTTCTGGGGGCAGGGATGCCT
>JAQQAC010013450.1:64086754-64131264 GCA_029783875.1 Phataginus tricuspis | reverse complement strand
TTAATTCGGCTATAGCCACCTTTTCATCCATTATCACTCCAATAGGTAAAGACCTACTAGATTTTCAGATCACCATCGAAAAATCACCGGCCTTAGTTGGATGGGAAGGGACATGTAGGGTCCCTGCACAGGGTTGGAAATGTTCTGTGTCTTGATATAATTTAGTCAAAACTGAATGAATGGTCCATTTTCATTGCATGTAAATTAAACTTGAAGAAACAAGCACTAGCCTACATTTAGGCAGACTAACCAGTTGGAAAATACAAGGGAAGAGAAAAATTCATGTACAGGGGCCACAAAAAGATAATTTGGAAGAAACTTAACAGAAAATACGCAAAACCTGTAGGAGAGCTTTGAAGTTCTCCGGAAAGGCACTGAGGTCGTCTCCGAGAGAGAGAGAGTCCTTCTTGGATGGGGTGACGTGGGAGCCCCTAGATGGCAGTTCTCCCTAAGCTAATTTATAAAATTGATGGAGTCACAGTAAACCAACAAAAAATTTTTTCCAGAGCTAGTCAAGCTCTTAAAGTTCATATGCTCATATAGTTCTTGCAAATAAATGTGCAAGAATAATGAGGAAAATTCTTGGAAAAGAAGAGATGAGAAGGAACTGCCTCAGCAGAGAAGGAACATAGTAAATATTCTTATAGCAGCATGTGTTGGACATTAGGCAGGTGAGTGCCCCAGTAGAACAGAGTTGAAAAGTGGGAAATAGATGGAAACTTGATATATGGCACAGGAGAAATCTCATCTCAAAGTGCTGAGGGTGGGCTTACAAACAGACCACACTGAGACAACCAGTGACCCTGGGAAAAGCTAGCAGCAGATCCTTACCTCACCCCATGCCTGAGGATACAGATGAGAGATTGGACAAGACCCGCCAGGTTTCCACTGGGAACTGAGGGCCCAGTCAGATGTTCTGCAGCCTGTGTGGGTAGCTTGGCCCAGAGTCTTCATGCAGCAGGCTCAGCGCTCAGACTGCTCAGGATTTGCCAGCACAAGTCCTACGTGCAGTGAACCCGGGAGCCTGTCCTCAGACTGTGTGCAGCTCTTCGGCAAAAATGCTCTTGTGCCCATCCCCTGGTCAGGAGTCAGTTTTGTCAAAGGGCTCGTGCCGGTCCCCTGGTCAGGAGTCACTTTTGTTACTCAGTTCAGCCCTATTTTGGAAAGTGGCTTCAATTCTCAAAAACCTTTGCTTGTTCCTGGAAGTGTGCTGGCTTGTGTGGGCATTACCGCCCTGGCTTGAGAATATGCTGTGGATAAGTTGGTAGGGCTACAAGGCACATGGTAGACTTTTGTAATTACTAACTGCTATTTAAAAACAGACTTGGCAAGGATGCTGACGGTATTTGTTGTTTCCATCGATTCAGATGACAGTGAAGTTGCCTGTGGAAAATCTGTTCATGTAGCACTGCATTTGCCCAGCTTGAGGAGGGGATGCCAGCTGTTTTAATGCCAGGGCTCCTGGAATGATAGCGAAACCCCAGGCCACACTTGTGCCGTTCCATGAGGATTTCCATGAGGCCTGACCCTGTAGCTGGCCACGGAGATCCCCTGGTGTGACTTCCCTGTGCAGAGAGCCCGAGTGAGTGGTCTGCTGGTCCTCACCCTATTCATTTGCTCATTCATTATTGCAGGAAGCACCCTGGGCTCCTGCCTAGCGGCCAGGACAGCAGACGGAGGCCAGGTGCTGGGGGCAGCTTTCTGCCCTGTGCAGGGCGTGCTGCTCAAGGGCAGGGGGGAGGCGTCAGTTCTGAGAGCCTGAGAAGAGTGCAGAGCCTCAGGGTGGCCTGCACTGAAGCTGGGGGAGGCAAGGGGCAGCGCCGGGGGCTGCATGGCGTCTGCATGGCCAGAGGGGTGGGTGCCCTCCCTGGGAGTGTTCCTTCCCTCTGCCACCCAGAAACAGCATCAGGAGAGAACCAGATTGCAGCTGAGTCTCCAGCTGCCAGCAGCAGCGTCCCAGGCAGGGCCGGGCTCCCTGGGTCCCCTCCAGGAAACTCAGCCACGACCAGGTTGGAGTGGGGCCTGGGCGCACGTCTGAGGTGGGGCCCGGCTGGCATTCAGCCAGGCTGGCAGCCGTACCCCTGCCCCGGCCCTGAAAAGCCTACTAAGCCAGCCTGGGCCTCCTTTCATTTCCTCACCCGACGGCCACTTGGGATGTTTCAGGCATTTGCAGGGAACCACGGACACTGGCAAGTCGGCTGGAGGGGGAGCTTGCCTGCCGCCCCAGCAGATCCGCCTGCAGTGACCTGCCGGCCCTGCAGCCCGTATCCGTCCTCAGGACGGAGGCGGCCCATCCGCGGTCAGGTCTGAGCGCCCCTCAGCTTTGCCCAGGTGAGACGAGTCTGCTTGCCGGACCCTGGCAGCTTCCTCACAGCCCAAGGCACATGTGGCCACAGGCCCTGGGGCTGCGTCTGAACAAACTGAGGAGGCCGTGGCAGCTGCTCAGGTTTCACTCTGCCTTCTTTGAAATAAACTGCTAAGCAATGGCGGTGCTGCAGAGCAGGCCAGCTGGCGGGACGGGGACTAGCTCGTGACTTCCTGGACCACCCGACCCTAGAGGCCTCCTCCTCGGGCTGCTGCTTTCTTGAGCTCCCTGGCATTTTCCTTTTCTGCTTTGAACAAGGACTGATTTCCTGAAATAAAGGAGCAGAAAGTTGAGTTTGCAACATCTGGGTTTCAGCATGTTCAAAGAAGGCTCTCTTCTTATCTAAGAACAACCTTAGCCTCTCCCCTTCGGCACGGCTGGTTTTGCTCTGCTGTGGGGCTGCCTGGGTGCTCACTGCACGTGTCGCGCAGCATCGCTGGCCTCCAGCCACCAGAGGCACCAGCACTCCCACCCCCAACCTCTGATGTCCCCAGATACTGCCCAGTGTCCCCAGAGGCAGCATCGCCCCTGGCTGAGAACTGCTGCCTTAGAATAATTCAGGTGTACTTCCTACAGAGCTTCATTGCCTGATTCCAGCTGTTGATGAGGTGACTCTCAGCAGAGACTGCTTCGTTTCAGACGTGAGTCCCAGGATGCTCTGGCAGCGGGCTGGGGTGGGGCAGAACTGAAGGGTCTGGTGTCACAATTCAGTCATTAGGATTTCTCAGGAAGCAAACTACTGTCACTCCTGCCAGGAACCCACCTGATCAATTTAGGCTTTTAAAAACGGGTGGGATACACTTCTTCCCATAAAACTGAGCCATCTTACCTCGTGGGAAAAGGCGTTTAAAGTCATTGACCCTATTTTGGTGTAATTCTGACAGATTAACGAAAAGGAAGCTCATGACATTTTGTCCTAGGATAGGTGTTGCTGGAAGAGTAGGGATGAAGGACAGCAGAGTGCTGGCCCTGGTTTTATACTATTTTATGTACTTTGTGTATGTTAGAAATAGTTTGATAAATCTTTGTAAAAGATTGTAGGAGGGCAGCAGTTTGGAAACACTGGTTTTGAGGTGCTAGTTATATGGTGGAGGACACTGGTAAATTTGACAGGAATCTCAAGTAAGAGTCGCAGTGTGGACTGGCGTGAAATTCAGGGGGCACAGAAGGCAGTCAGTGCAGCAGGAGGTGGTGAGGCAGGGGAGTGGCGTGGGGGCCAGGAAATGGGCTCTTTGCCCAACAGGCCTGCCCCATCGCCCAAGGCTCCCTGAGACGGAGCTAAGTGCAGACCATCCCTCTGTTCTGGTCACTTCTGGGGAAAAAGGGAAAAGTAGCTAATTCCTTAGGTCATCTTTGGTTGTTTTTATTTAGACCAGTTGTTGAAAACTTTCGCTAAGGTACCTGCCCGCAGACTTACCTTCATGTAGACTTACTACCCAGTACCCAGAGGCCCAAGTCTGGAAGAGCAACGTCCTTGGCCTTGCCTTTCTGAGGGGCAGCTGGACCTCCTTTCTAAAGCCGTTCCTTTCTGAGGGGATATTTCTAGTTGAGATCCTAGGCAGCCCGAGGCTTTATTGGGGTGTGTTCGCCAGGTCAAGAGTGTACCCCCAAACTGGGGCAGAGTTCCGTCGCCACCTGGGAATGCCATGTTGCAGTTGGGAGTCTTTAGGCCCAGATGTGGTAATCAGAGTTTGACACAAATGTACCTTTATTCCAGAGGGCTAAATTTCACTTGATGGTCAAAGGTTTAGAGCCTGAAAAGGTCAAGGAGCCCCTCTGTAGGCAGTCCCCAACATGAACCCAGCTGCCTCTAGGGGCTTTAACGTGCCCCCTGCCCGCCCGCCCAGTCTCCCACTTCCCTCTGCCCTCCCCAGATCTCACCTCCTGCACCTTCCCTCCGCAGGGTCCTGTACCCTGCTCCCCAGAGCAGGCCTCTGAGCTCGCTCTGTCACTTTATGACCCCCGTTGTTAAATGCCACCTGGGAAACTCCATAGAAACAAGGACTTGTTTTTTTTCCATGGGTGACCCAGAGAAAGCACCAGAGAACTGAAGTGGCCAGAGGTCGGGGCACCTTAGGGTTGCTGGGGTGGGGGTCTGCGAGCTAGCCTCTCTGTCTGACTCTCCGGGGTGGTGTTTTCCTCTCTTGCAGATCAGCCAGTCACTCGATGGGGAGCGACGGGGGACCTCCTTTTTGTGTCGCCTTCCCACCTCTCTGTAGCAAGAAAAGTAACTTCAGCACCACTTCAGTAATGATGATGAAACTGGTATTAACTGAATGGCAATTATGGATTTTTAACTCTAATTCACAGTAAATCAGCCATATTTATAAAATTCAACCAAAAATCATTCTGTTTTGCGGCATGCCTCATCGGATCATGAGAAGTTGTGAGCTGTTTGTACAAAGAGGAATATAAGGAGTACCAGTCGGAGGAGCACAACTGAAGCAGAAAGAGAAGACGTCTAATTTATCCTTAAAGATAGCAGATAGTATTATTTATATAGATAGTGTGAAAAAATATATATATTTTTGGTGGTATGAAAATGGCTCCGCAGAATGCCGACTCAGAATCTATGCAAGTTCAAGAGTTACCTGTGGGCCTGCCGGCCCTGCAGAAGCCGGGGAGCACGGAGACGGAGGCCCATGACGAGACCCTCAGCGAGGGCTCCATAGACCGCATCCCCATGCGCCTATGGGTGATGCACGGGGCAGTGATGTTTGGCAGGGAGTTCTGTTATGCCATGGAGACGGCGCTGGTCACACCGATCCTGTTACAGATCGGTAAGTGCTGCCCGCCCCCTGCCCAGCCCCGAGGCTTGGCGTTGGTGGTGTGAACACTGGCGTGAGGCATGTAATGTTGGCCAAGAAATGTGAAGGGCCTGGGGCAGTGGTGTCCTGGTCCAGCCTGCTCTGACGGTCTTTCCTCCTGTTGTCAGCTGGGTGTGGGATGGTGCTTGGACTGAGATGGAGCTGTGGGTTTTGGCAAGGTGGTGGTGAGGCGTTAGGGGGCATGCAGTCTGCATTGGTAAGTTCTAGCCTCTTGCCTGCAGGACCGAGCGCCACGCGCCAGGCCTCCTGGAACAGGCCACCAGCTGTATCATCTGAGCGGGCTGTGTGCCTCCCTGAACCTTTCTTGGGTTCCTTCTTGCAAAGGCAAGGTAACTGAAGTCCAGTGCTTAGAACAGCACCTGGCCGTAGAGAACAGTGCACCACACTTTACTAAAACAAGTCACTGTTGACTTAAATCTGAGTTTATTGTGGACTCGTGGTGGCTGAATGACAGGTCTTTCCAGAAATACTGGAATTCAGTTACACTGGGTTAGCGTTATGAAGCCTGCCCTATGAAAACGCTGGAATCCCTTCCAGATTACCACCGGGGTTGCCCAAGGCCCTAAGACTTTGGTCAATGTTTAATTTTCCCTATTGTTTAAGGAAGTTACAAAATCTGTAATTTCCCAATTTATAAGAGATTAGGTTTGGGGCCAAGCTATTTAAAAGCCTCAGTTTCATTCTAGCATTCCACATGGGCAGAGTGAAATTTTTTTTTTAAATCTACTTATTTGGGTTGTTTTAAGAATGTTTCTTTCTCCGAAGTTAATGTTTCTTGTTGCTGAGTGCTAATTAGGCCCCCTGGCTGCGGATCAGGTGGTTAAGTGTGTGGGTCTGGGAACTGTGTCTCCCTCTTTTGTCAACCGAGGCAGCGACCCTGGAGCCCTCAGAGAGCACACAGGCAATCGCGGGTCCCAGCGGGAGCAGATGTCTAGAAATGCCGCGTATTTAAGTCACAGCAGTAACTGTACCCAGCCCTGCGTCTCATCACTTAGTACACTAATATTCTCTCCATGTTCAGGTTGCTGTAATTCGACGTGTTTCTCCTTTTGGAATCCCGTGCTCAGTTCCATTGTCCCAGGAAGGCCCACCAGGCTGCAGACGGCTTAAGAGCCGCGGTCACGAGGCATCAGCGGCAGGCGGCCCGCGTGCTCTTGCATCTCCTTGTTTGTTTGCTCAGGTTCCTTGGATGCCCGCCGTGTGCCAGGGCACCGGGGGTGGACAGGACACCGCGTTTGTCCTTGCAGGCTGGCGTGGACACCTCAGTGCGGGTGGCTCTGGGTGGCAGGTGGAGAGCTGGGAGAGGGGGTCAGTGACTTTAAGAACCCAGAAGCCTGTCTTTGTGCCAGAGCCCAGGGAGGGGGAAGTCCAGTGGCTGTTAATTTTACCGAACATGAATTATGTCCCTCCCGTGTGTAAGGACTTGGGTTCAGCACTGCAGTTGAGGTGTTACAAAAGCAGGTGTAACTGAGGTAAGGTGGTTACATTTAGGAATTGGGCGCCTTTATTCAGTTTCTAGGCCACTTCTCATGTTATGGGGACAAATACAAAATTGAGAACCTCTGGTTACTGAGAAATAAATTGATACAGGAAGTGGAGATTTGGGAGCTTAGTCCCAAATTGTCTTTGTGGTAGGTTGTGTGTGTCATGGACTAAAACCCTAGCACCAGCAACTCCTTTGGAGTTTACACTTTGCAGGCTGTGGGTCTGGATTTCCATGCAACTTAGTACATTTCCTTAACTTAGAGGGTGTTTTTATAGGTGAAAGGAGCAGAGCTTAGTGAGAACTGCTCTTGGACTGCTTTCACAAGTCCGGACACATGCTCCCAATGTATTTCTCAGGGCTGGGCTTGGCTTCCTCTCACTGGGCAATGGTGATCACAATTTTCTAATTTGAATCTGAGCCTTTAACGTGTCTGCCATATCATTATTGGCCTTTGTTAATAATTATTGAAGCTGGTGTCAAAATAAAAATACTCTTCCACAGTCAGTGGACAGTTGGATCTGTGGAACCAGCACAGTAAGACCAGGATGTTTTCATCAGCCCCGACTCCCCGGGGGCCTCCCGCATGAATCCACCCCTACCCCCAGCCACCGCCAACCGGCCTCTGTCCTGGTCTTGCCCTTTTTGGGGTTCCGTATAAATGGAATAATGCAGTGTGTGGTCTGGCACCTCACGTGGCACACTGCTCGCGTGGTGGCTCATCCCTCTGGTGCTTGGGCCGTACCTCATGCCTCCTTACTGCTGGCTAATTACCCATGATGCACATTCCCCTTTGTCTATTCATCTGTCCGATGGACTTCGGGTGGTTTCCCTTTGGGGGCCATCATGAAGAAAGTTGCTCTGAACACTCACCTACCAATCTCTGTGGATACACATTTCATTTTTCACGAGTAGAGAGACCCGGGGCAGGGCTGCAGTTGTGTGTATGTGTGGGTCGCTTGTGTGGGGACTGTTCCCTCCAGCGGCAGAGGTGGTCCCGCCTCCGCACAGCCAAGGCATATGCTTGTCCCTGACGATGCTGTGTTAAGCACTCCTTCATGTGTTTGGTGGGCACTCATATCTTTCTTAGGTAAAGCATGTCTTCAGAGTTTTCACTAATATTTGAATCAGGTTTTGTCTTACTACATTGTGCGATTTTTTTAAAATACGCTTTTGATCAAAGTCCTTATCAGATTCGTTTGCAGATGTCTCCAACCCCCCACCCCACCCCACCCCCCATGGTTTTCCTATATCTTCGTATCTTAAGCAAATGCTTCTAATTCATATGAAATTTAGTATGTCAGTTTTTTTCTCTTACTGTTTTTTGTTTTAACTAAGAAATCTTTGCCTGACCCCAAGTCATAATGATTTTCTCTTATGTTTTCTTTCATGTTTTATAGTTTTAGCTCTCACATTGACGTGTCTGATCCATTTTAGACTAATTTTTTGTACAATTTGAGTCACAGGCCCTCTCCCCTTCCCTTTGGACTATGAAAGTCCAATTTTTCCAGCATTATTTGTAAAAAAAAACTACCCTTTCCCACTGCATTCCACAGCACCTTTGTTGACGGTTAACTGGCCATATGAGAGTCTGTTTCAGACTCTCCCAGTGACCCAGTCATCTGTCCTCAGCATCAGCATCACAGGCCTCCACTACGTAGCTTTGTGCAGTGTGCCTTGAGATGAGGAAATACATGCTGACTTCATGTTGTCTTTTAAAACTTGTTTTGGCTGTTTTGGGCCCTTCACACTTCCATATAAATTTTATAATTACTGATTTCTACCAGAAAAGCCTGCTGTGTTTCTCTTGGGATTACATGGAGTCTATAGATCACAGAGAATTGACACCTTCACAGGGGTCTTCCAATCCATGGTGTATCTTCTCCATGTATTTAAGACTTTAATTTCTCCTAGGACTGTTGTGAAGTTCTCGGTATGTAGGTCTCACCCATACTTTGTAAAGTCCATCTCTAAGTGTTTAATTGTATTAATGCTATTGTACTATTTTAACTCCAGCTTCTGATTGTAAATCGCTATATACAGAAGTGTGGAGACTTTCATATATTGATTTTGTATCTTGCAGTCTTGGTAAACTCACTAATTAGGTCTAGTAGCTTTTAATGTCTGTAAGATCTGTAGTTATGGTCCCTCTTTATTGGTAATAGTTATCTGTATCACCTCTTTATTTCTTGATTAGTCTGGTTAAAGATCTACTAATTTTATTGATTTTTCAAAGACCCAGTGTTTTATTCATTTCTCTGTTATTTGTCCCTTTCTTATTTCATTTTATGCTCATTTTTTTCTTCTGTCTGCTTTGGTTTTATTTATTTATTTATTTATTTTGGTTTGTGAGTTATATTGCATTTATATTCTTTAAGTGGTTTCCTTTAAAATCTTAATATACATACTTTGGAAAATCTCTGCTTTGCTTTTTTTATATATATATAATTCATTTTGGTATCATTAATCTACAATTACATGTGCAATATTATGGTGATTAAACTACCCCCTTCATCAGGGCCCCCCCACCAACCCTATTACACTCACTGTCCATCAGCGTAGTGAGATGCTATAGAATCATTATTTGTCTTCTCTGAGTTGTACAGCCCTCCCCGTGCCCCCCCAACATTACATCTGCTAATCATAATGCCCCTTTTTCCCCCTTATCCCTCCCTTCCCATCCATCCTCCCCAGTCCCTTTCCCTTTGGTAACTGTTAGTCCATTCTTGGGTTCTGTGAGTCTGCTGCTGTTTTGTTCCTTCAGTTTTTTTTTCTTTGTTCTTATACTCCACAGATGAGTGAGATCATTTGATATCTGTCTTTTTCTGCTTGGCTTATTTCACTATCTGCTTTGGTTTTAAATTGTTCTTTTCTAGTGAATCCCAGGGCTGGTGTCTCCAGACACAGACATGGTGCCCTCCTCCCAGCAGGGAGGGCACACATGGATATTCACTGTGAGGTGATGCTCAGAGTGGGGACTGCGTGTGCAGGGGCCCCCCATTCCCAGTTCCCATAATAGTTTTTACTGTGGTTCCCAACAAATGATGGAGATGAGGGCGCTGGTTCCCTCCCTGCTGGCTCTCCACCCTGCACAAGTCAGCGTCGGTCGAGAGGAGAAGCAGCATGCAGCTCTGGGTGCCGTGCCCAGTCAGAGGGACTGTGGACAGGCCACACTAGCCGGCACTGCCCTGTTTGTGGGGCAGTCACACTTACCTTCTTGGAAAGGGCCGCCCCACCCTCTCAGATTCTCACCAGTCTCAGGCAGATGGCATGACACACTCTGTTGCCTTCAAAAGGGTCCTTGTGGGACTGACGTGATAATCACGTGGCATACTGAAGAACAGTGGTGTTTTAATGTGTTTTCTATTTGGTTGAAGTAATTCTCAAAATTGAATGTGTCACTAAATCTAAGTGGCTTCTCTGAAAGCCTGATGTATGTGACAGGTGTTTGGTGCCTGAGGGGACCGTCTCACAGTGGACTCGCTTGGCTTATAAAGTCCACCTCTCTCAGGAGAAGTTCACACTGCCTGGCCCAGGGCCTGGGCAGACTGCTGTGTATGCTGTAACTTTGTGTCAGTGTTTTAAGATGAAGTGATGGCAACTGGGACCCATATTTAAGTCAAACTCAGTCTCCTACGGTGTTTGTTGTCTGTGTGCCCTCAGACCAGGGGTGGTGGGGTGGCAGTGCTGCGGAGCACAGCCCCCCAGCCAGAGGTGCAGAGTCCTGCGTCCTCCCAGCAGTCCCGGGAGCCGGGCCTGGGGGCCCACACTGATGAGCAGATGGACAGCCTGGAACGGGGCCAGGTGCCCTGTTCTCTGGGCCCTTGCGCCGTGCCATGGAGCTTGGGCAGGTAACAAACCAGGTGACTCGTATTCCGGTGAGAATCTCAAGTTTTTTCACTGAATCAGTGTCAATTTCCAGTTCCTGACTCGGAGGCACGTGGAGGTCATTTCTTCAGTGCTGGATCCCACATTTTTAATCGCAGCTGTTTTTTCTTGTGCTGATCATCCTCTGTGGGAAAATACTGCGGAAATGTCACAGGCAGGAGCCACGCTGTTTGTGGTGTGGTATGAAGTCAGCTGGGCGTGGCCTGTTGCATTCCTAGGCTTTAGGAATTAAAAATAATCCCAGTGCTTTTTTTTTTATCCCTGTTCTGCAGATGAGCTGGGTTAATCAAAAGAATCTAGGCCCCTCGGGAGTCCCCCAGTTGTCCCTCCTGGAAGTGCAGGATTTTGTTTCTCTTTCACAGTAAATGTGAGTCCTGGGGTTTATTTGGGGTTTGCAGGTTGTGTCCTGTGATCCTCAGCTAAATACACACGTGATGACAGATAGACTTGGCAGCATGTGTCTGCTTTGGGGACGATGGAGCTGTTCTATTTCCACGTCATTCTGGCAAGGCTGGGGTCTGTGTGCCTCGGCCTGCCCGCCTGGTGGCATCTGTTTCTGGCCATGGAGCTGAGGTTCGGTGGGACCTGCCTGGCCCGTTTGCTGCTGCCTTGGACAGCACTCTGGGCGTCTCTGATAGGGAGTGAGATGGCCACACTTTCCTGAAGAGGAGAATCATTTTGATGCATTGCGGTTTAAACCCAGATGCTCTGAACTGATTGTGTTTGTGAAGAGTGTGCCACAGTGCACTCAGGTCCCGGCCACCCTCCCCACGGGAGCCTCTCCCACAGCAAAGCTGTCATCCCAGTTCACCTGGCCGGGTTTGGGGCCTGGATTTAGTTCTCTTGATTCCAAATGTCCACCTCTTTCTAAAAGGAGCCTTTAAACTAGAAGTAAATGTCACTCTTCAGTGCATGAAAGGACATCACCAAATTGCTGGGCTGAGCAGGAACAGAGGCTCAGAGATGGCAGAGGAGGCAAGAGAGCAAGGGCGTGGTGGCTGTCGTGGCCCCCACCACCCTGGTCCTGCAGGCCGAGACCTCTGGTTGGTTGCAAGGGGGCAGAGCATCAGCATAGAAGAGACATCGCCTCTGCCAGGAAGACGCCAGCCGCCGTCTCTGGGCGCAGAAAGAAAGCGGCAGCAGGCCTACGCAGCACATAGATACGCCCACCGTTGTTCTGAACCTCACACCTAGGGGAGGATTTCCTTAAAATATTTATTTCTACTTCTTGAATCGATAGCATTTTTACCAAATTCAGAATTCAAAAGTCGCGATAGTGTAGTCAGATGATTTCTGTCCTTCTGCTGTCCCCCAGTCACCTGGTTCGAACCCTGAAGCAGCTAGTTTCTTGAGCCTTCTTCCAGAAATTTCATGCATCCACAACACACTAGACAAGTGGCTCTGTGCCTTGGCGCTGCCTGTAGCCCCGGCTCTTGGAGAGCATCCAGAGCAGAGAACCCAGTCTCAGGCCGGCATAAAGCCCGTCGGTCCCTGTGCAGGCTGCTGTCCCCCTGCCTGGTGGCGGGGCCTCCTTGGCTCCTGTGGGAGTTTTCCTGGCTGACCTCGGGGCCCGCCCCATATACATGCCTCCAGATCCTGTTATCACTTCCTCACCTGTCTGCAGGCCATTTGTTACAGACTAGATTCCCATATCCTTTACTGAACAATTCAGCTTTTACAGGAATTGTAAAAAAGAAAGTGCCTTCTTAGGCTCTAGGCTCAATGGTTCAAATAAGGTCAGAGTAGTACCTAAAAACAGGTGCCTTGGCTTTTATTTTGTTCATGCCAGGGTGGGTTCTGATAAAGACCCACAGCCCTGCCCCAGAGAGGAGGGCAGGGCTGTGATGTGCTGGGTGAGGTGGTCCTGGGCCCGCCTGCCCACCCACGGTGGTCTGAGGGCAAAGGGGGCTGCCAGGCCGCCTCTGCAGACCTGCTCCTGACGCGTGCCCAGCGCACAGGCGAGGTGCTCGCTCCGTGTTTAGCTGATGTGGCAGCCCTCCTGGGCTCGGCTCCCCGGCTGACGCGGTCTGTTCCAAGCAGCACTGTTCCCTTGGAAAGGAGAAGTCTGCCCCCCCCTCCCCACTTACTGTTTTCCTCTGGGCTCAGGAAGTACCCTCAAGGGAGAGGGAAAGCTCTATAAAAGAGAAAAGCGTGTCTGTCCCAGCTTCAGTCATGAGTCAGAGCCAGTTAAGTGCTGAGACCCTAGGCTCTCCTGCTTGTCCAAAGCAGAAAATGCTGTGGCATCTGAGAGTGAGCAAAGGTGTCTGTAGATTTATAGGAAAAGTCAGATTTAACCTCCCATTCAGGAGGTGGGTGAAGCTTAACATTCGTTTTGTACATAGCTATTTAATTTTAAAGAAACACCAGACTTTTCCACTTTCTGTTGTAGCTTACAGTGATCCTCGGATTCCTAGGATATGATTTGCAAGAACTTGAGCTCACCTTTTCTTCCTGTGGGCAAAGCTTGCCCTTTAGAAGCTGTCTTAAAGAAAACACTAGAGCATAAGTACCTTGAGAACGAGTCACTTCCCCCTACTCCCTGGGCTGTGCCAGGAAGTCGCCATTGGAGGCAGGCGCTGGTAGGAACCTGAGTGGGAACGTGACCCGCCAGCAGCCTCGCCCAAATCCTCTGCAGAATCAACACCTCCTGAAAGCCGAGCAGTGCAGGGGTGGGAACCCAGCACACAGCTCCCAGGCCGGCTGCCCTCTTGCGCTGCTTACTCAGTTTAATGATTGAAACCCAGAGGCAGGCCCCTGTGAGCGTAAGTCTTTGGTGAGAATTGAATACGACAGATTCATGCTGTTTCCAGAGTGAAAATGCATCTCGTTCCCCTAGGTGTGTGCGTGCGAGACACGTGCTCACAAGGACTCCAGCTGTGTGGTAGCAGCACGTGTGCCTCCTGTACCTCCACAGGGAGCATGGTGTTGCTGGACAGGTGACTCATTGTGCATTGAGTTACCGTCTTTCTGCATCTAACTAGGACCTTCATCAGGAATGTTTAAAAGCCAGGAAGAAACTGTGGCTATTACACTAACTCCTCTTTCCTGGGAGGTAGCAGGCTGTCCAGACACAGTAGCCATCTTGCTAAGAACTCCCTTTGTATATGACACGTTGAAAAGGTCCAGTGAAGCCTTTGTATTTTGTCTGAGGGTATTGGTGCCTCAAGGGCTATCAGCAGATAGCACTCCACATGGTTTTCCGGTTTTGAGAAAGCAGGCTCAGCAGCTAGCTACCCCCAGAGTTTCCCTTGATTGGGAAGAATTCCTGAGGCCTCTTGGCCCAGTTTCTGCAGCTCGTGTGGCACCGCTTATCTCAGTGAGATTCTGTAGCTGCGGTTAGCCCTGCGGAAGCCCAGTGGTGTGCTCGCTCCCCAAGGCCAGGCGGCCGAGCCTGGGCCACGAGAGGCCGAGACGCATAGGCTATTGCTTCTGCTGAGTGGGGGCCCCTGGTGTGCAAAGTGCTCATGGTGGCGGAGATGGGGGAAAATGATGCCATTTAAGGGACATTGCAAAGAACCCGCCAGCTTTGTCGGTTTGAAGTGGTACTAGCATCCCTGAAAACTCAGGCAAGTGCAGAGGCTTGAAATGGGACTCGGGACCAGAGCCCAGGGGTAAGAGGCACATTGCCCAGCTCGTGGCCGACCACACGCTGACCACGAGGTGATGCCCACAGGCTCTCCGGCCCCCAGGGCAGGAGGCTTTTGGGCACCTACCCCACACACAGCATGAGGTGTCAATGGGCAGGAAGTCCTGGGGCCTCGGAGTCTGTGCCTTTCCACACCCTTCCGTGGCACCACCACCGGCTGGGACCCCCCCTGTGTGGAGGGTTCATTCCCTGGACTGAGAACAGGTGGAAGTTTTGGGTTTTAACCCTGCATTCAACTCCTGTATTTTTTCAGTTGAAAAACGGACGGGGCTTGGCTGTTCTCCCCGAGGCAGTTGAGGTTTCTTTGCTGTGCTGCTTCTCTGACAGCTCTCAGCTCGCTGGAAGCGACACGGCACAGGCCTGGAGAGAGTTGTCATCAGGCTGCCCTGGGTGGGTCTCCCCCAGGACCCACTGTGTGCCCAGCCCTGGGCTTAGCCTGGGGCTTATCTTCAGCTGGAGGGCTCGTCTGCCCCTGAGGGCTGGGGCAGGTGCGCTTGTTCTGCCTGGTCCCCATGGCCCTGTGCTTGACGCGCTCACCCAGCATCCTCCTGGTGCTTGGCAGGGTGGCTTTGGCTGTGCCCAGCTGGGACATGGGGGACACTTGACACTTGTCCAGCGGTCGGTCCTTCCCTGCAGAGAAAGAGCTGGTTCAATGCTGTCCTGTCTCCCCCCCAGGAGCTCCACTGAGTGAGGAGAGGTGTGCCTGGCACCACCTGCAAGGGCTGGGAGCACCCAGGAGGAGGGGTGGCAAGTGGCTGGAGGGGGGTGGTTAGTGTTTAATGGGGACAAAGATTCAGTTTTGTAAGATGAAAGAGTCCTGTGGGTGGTTGTGGTGATGGCTGCACCACGGTGACTGTGCCCAGGGTCATGGAACCAGGCAGTTAAAAATGGTAAAACAGCAAGTTTACACTGTATCTATCTTACTGTGGTTTTAAATCATGAGAAAGCATTGGATGGGCCCTACAGAATACCCAAGTGGATTTCTGCTGCTGAGAGACTGAGGAAGCCTCGGGGGTGACACTGGGCCTGCGAGGGACTGGCTGGCTGCCCGCTCTCATTCAGGGGGAGGGGATCCATAGTGCACGGGCGGCATCCTTGCCTGGAGCCCTGATGTGAAAGCCCAGCGTCGCAGGGACCTTACCGGGCTTCCCACACAGTGAAAACTGGCTGCAGAGGACAAGTGGTACTCCAGAAGGGTAGGCACATATTTAGGCAGGAGTTTGTGAAAACACCTGAATTTTGAGCAGAATAATTGAAAAAGTGTTTGTGTGAGGCTGTGTTGTTTGGATTGGGAAGTCTGGATTTCCTCACGTTTCAGATCTTTCTATTTTAGAAACAATGAAATGTCAGCATTCGTCATTTTTCCCAAGGAATCCTACTCCCGTTGTTCTCTCACCAAACACTGCCTGAGCCTGCCTCCCTGCCAGCTGTGGGGCATGGCGCCACGTGCAGGAGGCGAGCTGAAGCAGCCTGCGGCCAGGGGTCCTGACAGGGGCACGGGCGTGGGATGGCACCGTTTAGTAAGGGAAGAGGTCTAGGAGCAAATGTGGGGATGCTGGAGCCCCAGCCCAGGCATCTCGTGGTTCCCACCAGGGAAGGCCTGGAGGGAGGTTATCCGTTACATGAGCCCGTAGTGGGGGGTGTTCCCCGTGCTGTGCGCTCTGCCGGGGCCTGGGGCGCAGGTCGCCATAGATGGCCGGGAAGGACAGTTAGAGCATGAGCCATTGCCTGCCCTGCTGAAGGCAAGCAGAGAGCAAAAGGGAACAGGACAGGAGGTGCCCCAGCTGGCCACAGAAAGGGGACAGGAAGTCAGGAGGCTGTGCAGAGGTGGTGCTGGGCCCCTTGTTGCAAAGAGTAAGTAGGGGTCAAATGAGTTGAGCAAAGAAGCGAGTCGGTACATTCCAGGGAGAGGCACAGAAAAAGGTGTGGTGACTTAGGGAAACCATGACTAAATCCAGCATGGCAGAAGTGCACAAGCTTGGTGCAAACTGGCATGAGAGGAGACCTGGCCCCTGGTAGGCAAGGATCAAATCACAGGAGGCCTCCTGTGTCACTCCAAGGAGGTGGTTTACAGAGAACCCTGGGTGATTCTGCCCTTTTTCAATGTTGTGTATACATACAAGCACTGGTAAAGCGGCAACAGTTTTCAGAAGTCTTAACAGTGAGCGGTTTTGTCATTAAAAATTAACTCCTTAAGAAAGGGGAACCCTCCTACACTGCAGGTGGGAATGTAAGCTAGTTCAGCCATTGTGGAAAGCAATATGGAGGTTCCTCAAAAAACTAAAATACAAATACCATTTGACCCAGGAATCCCACTCCTTGGAATTTACCCAAAGAATACAACTTCTCAGATTCAAAAAGACAGATGCACCCCTATGTTTATCGCAGCACTTTTTACAATAGCCAAGATATGGAAGCAACCTAAGTGTCCATCAGTAGATGAATGGATAAAGAAGAGGTGGTACATATACACAATGGAATACTATTCATCCATAAGAAAGAAACAAATCCTACCATTTGCAAAAACATGGATGGAGCTGGAGGATATTATGCTCAGTGAAATAAGCCAGGAGGAGAAAGACAAGTGCCAAATGATTTCCCTCATTTGTGGAGTATAACAATGAAGCAAAACTGAAGGAACAAAATAGCAGCAGACTCAGAGACTCCAAGAGGGAACCAGTGGTTACCAAAGGGGAGTGGTATGGGAGGATGGGAGGGGAGGGTGGCAGAGAGAAGGGAATTGAGGGGTATTATGTTTAGTACACATGGTGTGGGGGTTCAAGGGGAAAACAGTGTAGCACAGAGAAGGCAAACAGTGAACCTGTGGCATCTTACTACACTGATGGACAGTGACTGCAATGGGGTATGGGTGGGGAGTTGATAATATGGGTAAATGTAGTAACCACATTGTTTTTTCATATGAAACCTTCATAAGAGTGTATATCAATAATACCCTAATAATAAAAACAATTAAGTAATTAAGTCCTTAAACCCTAGGCACACATTCATGTAAATTATGTAGCAGTATGTCGATAGGACTTATCTTTAGGTGCGGTATGGGCGTTTCCGCCTTTTAAATGAAGAATGGATGTGGCTACGTCTTACTGCTTGTAAACTATTTTAGGAACATCACAGGAAGAAACAAACCTGAACCCAGTATGTTGAATCACACGTGCCTTTGTTAGGAAGGGCTACCTGCAGACCTAGATGGAGCTGCTCAGCACGGAGGTCGGGACACTGGAAGTGGGAGTTTTAGTCTGAGGTGGTCTGGGCAGGACAGGACGGGGTCCAGGGGTGGCTGTCCGGGCACCTGTGTTGTGGGGAAGGCCTGAATCTCACCGCCTGAGAGATGGAGGCAGCAGGGACAGGCTCTGCTGGGGGGGGCAATGGGTATCGAGTCGAGGGAGAGGTAGTGACATTCGATCAGGTCCAAGCAAGGTGCCTTTTGCTTTAAATGCCCTTTGGCCTTGCTCGCGTTGTTTACCAGCGCTGATGGGCCTGCTGCCTGGCCAGCTCTTGACCTTCCTCTTCCTCTCGCAACTCCCGTTCTCACACGGGCCCGTGGCTCACTGCTCAACGGTTCCTACAAACAGGCTTCCAGCCACTGCAGGGTTACTTTTTCTTCACCTTTTTCTTTGCTAAGTTGTGACAGCGAAGCACAACTTAACCGCAGCCAGACGGGAAGTGTGGTCATGTGGCTGCAGTGGAGGTTCTGGGCCTGTAGTGCTTTGCAAGGCCCCACTTTGAGGTGACACTCATGATTTACCAACAGGCCCCTGTGCATCTCCTGAGTCTCAGTCTTTGCCCCGAATGAAGACTGGAGAGGCCTTTGGACAGAGTAGGTGTCTCCCACCATGCTGTCATGGGGATTGGTGTTCAGCAGTCTGCCGTGGGCCCGGGTTCCTCATGTGACTTCCGGGGACGTGCCCAGCCCTTGCGCCTGCAGGTCTGCTGAGCAGAGCACGAGTGTGCAGATCACTTGCGTCTCACTGGGAAGTGAGGCAACACGCACAGGGCCCCACAGACAATGAAACAGCTCCTGCTCTCGGGGCAGGGAGGGGGGGCAGACCACCACTTAAAGGAGGGCACACACACTCAAGCAGCTAGTTCCACAGTCACCACATGGGACAGCCACCCCAGGCTGCAGTGCGGAAGCCCTGAGAGCCTGCTGCCGGGAGGAAGGCTCACAGCTGAGCCTGGCATGGCAGAGCAGGCCGGGAGAGCCAGCTTCCCTGTGTCCTCAGGTCTGGGGCAGTGTGGAGGCCACACTGGGGCCAGGGCAGTCATTCGGGCCCTGGCCACGGTGGTGTGTGTGGAGGAGTGTCCTAGTGGTGAGCTGTCCAGCTGGTCAGGACCTGGAGGCCAGAAAGAGCAAGCACATCCCCCAACCGCCTCTGAGCACACCCGGCCACACGGGGCCCAGTTTGGGGGGTGACAAGCTAAGAGTGATGACAGGGTGGGTGTTGGAATGGGGACTGGTAGGGCCTAAACTTCACCGTGGGGATGGAGCGCCGTGAGAGCGGCTACCGTCCATGCTGGCCAGCGCTCTCCTGCCTCCCCGAGGTCCTAGACGAGGCCATGTGTGTACCAGTGCATCTGGTTCAGGAGGGCAGACGTGCCCGGGGGCCCATGGCCAGAAAGCATAGCATCAGAACGGGAGCCGCTCTTTCTCCAAAGCAGGCCTTCTCTGTCAGCACTGCACTGGGCCAGGCCTGAGCTGCAGGTGACAGTGACGGGGGTAGAGAAGTGCAGACCACAGTGGCAGCCCCCCCACCACCACCACAAAGTAGCTGTGTGGACCCCAGTATGATTGTGCCAGCAGTGAGCTGCTCCAGATGATAACATTCCTAGGAAAAGCCCAGAGGTGGAGCTATTTTGCAGATTTTAGCAGGTGAGGAAATTGACCTGTAGAGCTAGCACACGGAGGAGCTGGGATTCTGACTCAGGCCTTAGCCTCCGTGTGAAGCTGCAGCGCTGGGTGCTGCCCACATGCTAGACTTGAAAGCCTGCTGGGGTGGGCAGAGGGGCTGCAGAGGGGGATGCGTGCTGTTGGAGGCTCTTTGTAAATACCAAGAACCTTCACTGATACCAGCTAAGAGCGACTTTTAATAAGAGTTTAATTACTCCTTTAATTTCCAAACCCTTGCTAGTTTTCATTGAAGAGTGTTTTTGAGCCACTTCAAAATCTATCTGGTGGAAGGAGCCAGGGTATGATTAATTATATTAATAATTAATGGATCCTGACGTTTCCAGCTGTCTGTAGCCCAGGGGCGTGCTAGAGCTGGCTCCTACTGGCTCGTTGAGAGCTGGCTGTTAAATTTCCAGGAATTTTGTGAGCAGTGGTTGAGCACATCTGTTATTAAAACTTAATTACACACTTGCAATCACGTGGACGATGAAGGTAACAAATACTCACCTTTTCTGGTTGTTTCACTGCGCCTTCCTGCCGTCCGTGCCCCTGAGCTTATTTGCGTGTAATGTGTCTGCACATGGAAGTGTGGTGGCAGGCTCTTCTCTCCCCAGCGCCTTGTCCACCGATGCCACTTGGGAGTGTGAGGTCAGCCACAGGGTGAGCATTTAAAGCTACAGAGATGGCCTGAGACTGCCCTCCCAACCCAGCATGTTTTCATCATTGCCCGGGAACGCTCCACGTGGTCGTATACAGACTTGGATTAACCACTCCCCACTTGAGCATTTGGGGTGTGTTGCATATAGGGTGGTGGTGGGTTCTTTTTCCTCGACCCTAACTCAAGCCACAGACCCGGAGGTGGAAGAGACCTGTGCGGTCCTGGAGTCCAAGCCTTGCACATGAGTCAGCCCTGTGCAGAGTGTGCCTAGTGGTCATCTCGAGACTCGGAGGCCCACGTGTGGTGGGCAGGCTTGTTCTCCCGGCCCCTCCCACCCCTGCGAGCCCTGTGACCTTGGCCATGACCTGGCCCGCCATCCTCCTTGGCCTCGGCAGCCTGGCCTTTGCCTTCCTGACTCAGGCTCTACTTTCCAGCTCTCGTGAGGGAGGAGGAACTCCTTCCTGGAGGCTCTGGAACAAAGCTGTCATCTGCAGCTTCCCGTACCTTCTCCTCTTTTCCTTCCTTTCAGAGGTGACTGCATGTTTGTCTCCATGAGAGGTTCATTTTGTCTCCATGAGAGGTTCACAAACCAGAAACAGGAACTCACGAGTGCAGCCGGCAGCTCTGGACCACACGCCTCGAGAGTGTTTCCTACCTGGGCACTGGGTATTGCAGGAAGGCCCCCATCCGTGTGCACTGCATTCTTCTGCAAGATGCAGGTGTGGGCAGCCCCAGGGACTGCGGTCTAACCCAGAGCTCCGTGGGGTGGGGTCCCAGACTACATGGGGTCTCAACCTGCCTCCTGGCACCTTGGGCATTTTCCAGCGTGGTGTCCCGCACAGGGCATCTGCAAGAGCATCCTCTCCTGACCACACTCCATTTGTTTGACAACCTCATAATCCAGCATATCTGGCTTTTGACCGTGGAGATGCAGCCTGTCCTCGTCTGAGTGTTGATGAGCCCCACGAATCGGCCTCATACACCTGCCCTCCACCCTCTGCACGAGATGCAGCCAGCAGCTCCGGACCACACGCCTGGAGAGCGTTTCCTACCCGGGCACTGGTCATCCTTCCTGGCCGCCTCCAGGGTGGGATCAGCTTCCTTATCCTGACCCAGGGCTTCCCGACGGGGCCACACCTGCATCTTCCCAGCAGTGCCCTTGGCACCCTTCAGCCATCTCTCTGCTCACCACCCTCCCACCCCCAGAAGGCACTCGGTGCCAGCATGCATCCCTCAGCCTGCCTTCTGCATGGTCCCAGGAGGCCCTGCAGGTCTTTCTCTTCTAGGCGGCCGAGAGAGGTAAACAAGGTGATCCTTCGGGAAGGCATGGAAGTCTGCCTGGACAGTGAGGGTGGAAGCTCGGAGAACTAGCCCAGATTGTAGATCACAGTGGGCATTGCCTCGTGAGCTGTGCTCCTGGGTCCTGGGAGTCCCCAATGTGTGATCCACACTGCCCAGAGCTGCCGCTAGCTAAGGTGGTCTGGGCATGCACCCACACCCCCTAAATGGGTGTGTCTCAGCAGCCCCTTCTGGAGCTTGGCCTCACCAGGCTATTGGATGCTGTGCCAGGTGGCAGGAATGCCATCACAGCAGCGTCCTCAGAGCAGAAGTGCCCACCAGCGTGCCCATGGCATCGTGCTTCTGTCGGCCCCCTCCAGGCATTGAGGAAGCTTCGGTGTTCCAACCTGGGTGTCTGACTGCACAGGAGAAGGCCAGGTGTGGCGCCCCAGTGAGGGGAGAGCTGTGATTTGAGGCCAACCACCATAGGCATGCTTGGGGGTGCAGGCATGGATGTGGGGGGCTGCAGTCCTGCCTCTGGCCAGCACCCCTGTGCTCCCCACATAGCCTTTCTCACTGATGGTTCAGGGCTCAGCTTGTCTGGGAGCTGGGCCCATGTGGGGCCTCACAGGCACCCTCTCAGCTGTGTTTGTCCATGATATAAGGTCCATCCTGTGGGTGTGGGGCCCTGCCCAGCCAGTGCCAGGCGTCTTCCAGTGGGACCTTCCCTAGGGACCGAGGCTGCTTCATTTGTGTGTCATTCTGGTAGCCTCCTGAAGGAAGGGTGGGTGCCCTGGTTGCAGCCTACAGCCAGCTGAGAGTGCCTGTCAGTAGCTGTAGCATAGAGGACGTGCTTGTCTGGTGCTGAAAGGTCCCCTTGGGTCTTCCTGGAATTGGCGATGCAGAAATCAGGCTGTGCACCATTGCCTTCTGGGACACTGCAGAGTGCGCCCCTGGCTGGGGCTGTGGGCTGTGGAGGGGGTCGTCGTGCCAGCTTTTGCCTGTGACCTGGTTTCAGAAAAGGCAACCTTCTTGAAATCATGTGACCGAGCCTTGGGACATCTTCCTGAAGCTCTGAGCTCGGTGCCCACTGGAATCATTAAGAGCGCTGTGGCCCCAGAAAGGCAAGGAGGGAGGCGTGTCCATGGAGCGGCCCGCGTGCTGAGCTGTGCTTGTGGTTCTCGTTCAGTCCTCAGAATGCATCACTGCGCTCACGTCACACTGGGGACCGAGTGCCCGAGGCCAGTCTGGAGCCCTGCAGCTGGGGGCGGACAGGGTGCTTCTGTCTGCAGACCCCACGTGGCCCCCCGGTGCTCACGGGCTCTGTCCTCCAGGCTGTGTGCTGTCAGACCCACCCACCTCATGTGGAAAGGCTGCCACTGTCTCCACTTTTGGGGTCCCTGTCTAGTGAGAGTTGTGCCGGTCACACTGGTTCCTCGCTCCACAAGCGTTTGTTGAGAGCCTTCTGAGGCAGGCAGTGGGCACGCCCTGACAGACAGAAACAAATGAGGAAGACGTGTTGAGATAGCGATTGGCACCATGGGTGGGAGCATCTGAGCAACAAGGGGAGTTACCCCTGCACAGGGGAGCTTCCGTGCATGGGCAGTGGCTGGGGCTGGGGGGCTGCCGTTGTCTACATTTTCTAGAAACAGAAGATGCGGAGGGACAGCTGGAACCTAGTGCGGGGAGAGAGGAGTCTGGTGTGGGGCTGGCCTGGCAGTGGGTAGGCAGAGCCTTCAGGCCACAGGCAGGCACTGGAAGAGGGGGTGTAAGAAGTCCGCAACATCCTCTCCTTTAGAGTGTTTAGAAGACTGTTCTGGCTGCAGGGTGGTGGGTGGAGGAGAGATGAGGGGGAGCAGGGGACCAGCTGGAGGCCTGTTGGGCTCGAAACCCAGCTCTGCAAGGCCACAAAGGGGCTAGGTGGCTTCAGGACGGGGGTAGAGGGACTGACAGGGGAGCTCTGGGGCAGGAGCCAGGGGTCCATGTAGACCACGGCATGTGTGGGTGGCGGCGCTGACAGTGCCTGGCTCTGGGTGGGGACAGGTGAGAGGTGACTCCCGGGCTCCTGCTAGCATGATTGGGTGGGTAGTGGGTCTTTTTTCTGAGTTAGGGGACTCCAAAGTAGGTCTAAATTTGGAGGGACAGATCAAGAGATAGGTTCTGGACATGTCAGTTCTGAAGAACCTTTATCTTCCTCAAAGACCCGAGTCTCAGAAAAAGCAGTCCACTCCGTGGGTGGCTGCTGGCCCTTGGGACTGACTAAGCCGCAGACAGAGAGGCAACAGGGCCTGCAGCTGACTGAGTTCAGGCAGGGGCTGCGGGACTTGGTGTGCATTTTGTGCTCTTAGGAAGCTTCTGGAATCTCAAGCTGGGAGCCATGCAGTTTCTCTACAAGGTAACATTGCTCTGTCATTAATAAGATGTTTGCTTATTCAGTGTCTAGTTTAAAGAGTGATAGTTGGAGGGGAGAGCAGCCAGGGCTCCAGCCTGCAGTGGGCCGCACTTGTGAGGTGCTGCTGCGAAGGAAGGGCTCTGGCAGTTAGGCACTGGAGAGGCAGGAGGTGCCCCCACCCACCCGGCTTTCCTGAGGCCCAGCGTCCTGTTTGCATCTGGCCTAGTGTGTCCAGCTGGGCTGTGGAGGATCCTCCTTGTTTGAAAATGCTACCAGTGCCCCAATCACCAGGGTTGGAAAGCCCCCAGTGCAGGGCTGGTGGGGGGTCTGGGCACGTTCATTCTCTGGAAACTAAGCCTGGCCTTAGGTCCAGCGTAGGGGGCTGGAGAATGTTTATTTCACCAGAAGAAAGACCATTATGAGTCTACTGGAATTAAACTAATGGAGCCTTAAGCTTGAATGGCACCATTTCTAAACGGTTTTCTTCATCCTGTAACCCATTCTAAGGCGGCCCAGTAACCAGAGAGCCTTCGGGGCTGTCTTCACTAGCTGACCTGCAGGCAGCACCTAGGGAATAAACTGGATGAACTCAGCCATTTGGGCCACACCTGCATCACGCAGCTCCAAGGGGACCCACCCCAGGTGGGGACCACATCTCCTGTGTCCTGCTCTCTAAGGTTGTGATGAGCAATGCCATGTGGGGCACACAGCGGGGTGTTCCTCAGCCGGCCCAGGACTCCTCAGGGAAGGGGCTGGGCAGCTGTGCACCCCAGGGCCTGCATGCACACCCTGGTTACCATCCTTCTCACCTAAGAATGCCAGAAATCGCTGTTCCCAGGGGAGCCCGAGATAAAAGCATCTGAACTTGACTCTTTTTTTCATCCTCTTCCCTAACTCCCCAAGGCTCTGGGATTCTGGAATGTTCTTTGCAGCTCTGTGGCCCTCCATCCAGCTGGAGGAGGTGTGCACATCCTTTCGGCCAGGGGCCCTGTGCTATCCCTGGACGGCAGGGACTGCTTCCTGTTCATGCCCGCAGCCTTAACGAGCTCCTTGGTGATGGGCTCCCACAGGGCCCCTTGACTTAACGTCATCAGAGGTCACTGGAGGCTGTTGAGTGTTTCCCACAAAGAACTCGTTCTCAGGAGCGTAGAGTTATCATGAAATTCTTGTCTAAGAATACAAACATATCTTGATGTGGAAAGCTTTGTTATTGAAGGAAAGAATGTAAGTTCCAATTCCCGTTTCAGATCTTTTGTTAAACATTTATAGGCAACTTTCCCGTTCCCCGGGCCCCCTCCCCACCAAGTGCCAGTTTATCAAAAGAGACGACGTGTTGAATGGGAGCCACGGCGCGTGACCGAGCGTGGCTGCGGTTGCCCGTGACCTCACACAGCCCCGGAGCCGTGGTGACACACTGAGTGTTTCCTGTGAACGGGGAGCCTTCCTGGTCCCACCATTGTTGTTCAGCTTTTGCCTGGAAGAAAACAAAAATTATTTACTAGGGGCCAGTGTTGTGTTTGTTTAGAGCCTTGCTGGGAAATGCCCTGTCAGAGGCGTCCCAGCGGCTGACTGGGGGCAACAGGGACGCTGTTCCCACCGCCGCGCAGTGCCAGCTGTCTCATTTCGCCCTGGAGGGCTGCTTTTGGGGTGAATGGGAAATGTTCATTGTTCTTGCCACCATGCAGCTGCTGCCCAGTGTCCTGGGCCACTGTGGTGTGCCCGGCGCTGGGTGCCTCCAGCTGTCCCTGTGCCCTGACCACCTAGCATAGGCGCTTGCCGGTTCTTTGCAGACTAGACTTTCCCTTCAGGAGAACTGGGGAGAAGAAAGAGATGCTGCCACAGGGCTGTCCCTCCTTCTGTGGCCCAACCAGCTCCTGGTCTCTGCAACCTCTGCTCTCTGGCTCCCTCTGCAGGAGGCCTGTATGTGTAGACACTTTGGGGTGCCCAAGTTCCCGGGACAGAAGGAGAATGAAGTCCATAAGCTGCTGGGCCTGGCAAGAGTTTCATCTGAGGACCAGATCCAACCCACCCCCTGATCCCAAGCTTTAAAGTCACAAACCATCGAAGGCTGCTGAGCATGAGGAGCTCACCTGGCCATTGGAGTGGGGGCCTCAGGAGGTGGTCTGGTGGGGACTGGGGCTGGCAGCACATATGGAGGGACAGGGGCCCAGCACCTGAAGCTCAGATGAACCAAGCACTGACCTGAAATAGGGATGGGGAAACGGTGCAAGCATAAGGGAGGGACCTGGCCCAGGTGGGATGAGAAGGCCAGGCCCGCTGGTGCTTGGTGGGGGCTTGGGCACTGCTGCCCAATGACATCTTCACCCAGCATATGGTGTTGGCACTGGCTGGAGGTGGGCACCTATGCTAGCACACTGCCCACGTGGGGCCTATGGCCAGGTGTAACACATGAGGACCAGTTGGGCTGGCAGGTGGTGACCCTGGTGACCTCCAAGGGGGCAGCTCTGAGGGTGCTGTGGAGTAGGCCAGACTGCAGTAGTTGGGGGAATCGGAGGTGAAGAGGAGTTTGTAGGGGCATGAAGAGGAGACAAAACTGCCCCATTAAGCGGGGGAGATACCCTGGCCCAGCACAACAGCTGTTAGCTTTGTACAGGCAGGAGGGGAGTGGGTGGCGGTATGCTGGGTCCCAGGGACTCTGGAGCAGCAGGTGGGCAGAGGCACTGACTCCCAGGCCAGGTGGCTCAGCCCAGTCCCTTTCCCTTGGTCCTTGGAGGACGAGAGCCACCGCCAGGCCCCAGGCGTGTGCCTCCTCGGCCTCGGCCCTCTCCCGGCGCCAGTGGCCCGGACCTGTGGCTTCCTACGTCGTGTCAGCTTAGGACAGTGCACAGTTGGCCCCTGTAGCCCTCTGCAGCTCTCAGCTCCCTCCTGAGGCTGGTCAGAGCTCTGGGCAGCCTGATACCTGCCAACAGTGGTTTTTCTGGGCAAGTAGGACACAGGTGTTTGGGGTGAATTGCTGACCAGCACCAGGCTTGACAAATTTCTTAATGTGTTTCTAAGATTTGGTTTAAATTGCATGACTTGTTTTTGTTCAGTTACTTGCCTGTTTTCATAAAGGAATGACAGACATTCCCAGGCTGTGCCTGTCAACCCTGTCCCTGGAAGCCATCCTCAGTACCATTGCTGAAGGCCGGGGCTTACTTGACAACCAGGGGCCTTGCCCCCCAGCACAGGCTATCTCAACAGACCCCACAAGCCGCTCCACGAGGCCCCAATGCTTCTGCTCGGGAAGGTTACCTTTAGCAAGCTTAGCGCAGAGAGTAGCTCACTGAAAAGCCGTTTGGGGCAGAAGGCGCCTCCAGTCTGCAGGGGACCGTGACTCGGAGTCTCACTGGCTCTGGGATGCTGCATTTGAGCTTGAGAAGCTGGCGCTTTGGGGCGAGCGTGTGCTAGGCATGCTGTACCTGTGCAGCCATGCCAGGGCACCCAAAAGCATAAACATCGCCTCCCACGGCTCTGGCTGCAGCACGAGCTATGGCAGGATGGCACCTTTGGGCCCGGTGCCACCACCAGGCGTTTCAGGGGTCCTGTGGGCACAGAGAGCTGTCCCACAGTCGTGGCAGGCTTCTGATCACTCCAAGGTTCTATTCCCCTGGGAGCCAGAAACTGTGTTTCTGGGGGGGACCTTTGACAGAGACTGCTTTCTTCCCTGCCACCTTGCATGGCAGCTTCTCCACACACGTCCAGGTGGCAGCATGGATGGGGGAGGAGCCTGGGCTTTGCGTCAGCCAGACTCTGCCATCCCATGCTCGCCAGCCCTGCCTAGGGCAGTATCCTGGCCTCCTGTTGGGGAGGGGTGTAGTGGACAGTTGCTGACAGGGGCAGGGGCCAGGGCACATCTCCTACCACGGATGGCGTTCTGCACAGAGCCTTGCCCCTCATCAATGCTCAGGGATGTCTGTGTGAGTCACCAAAGGGATGGTGCTGGGTGGGCAGGCCCTGCAGCCTCAGTGCTTGGTTGAACTGCGATAATGACTGGCTGTGGCCAGGGGGCACTCGGCCACTGCTTATGCCTCCAGCCAAGGCCGTCTTCAAGGAACAGTTCTTTCCAGCAGTTTCTGCTGCCTCCCATCGCAGGGGAGACAGTTACGAGTTTGAGTCCAACCAGGTTAATTGTTTTTAAAATAAAAGTATCAGCACTCCTCAAAGGAATATAATATAATGTAGAGTCTCTGTAAGATGTCATTAGCGACGTCTAGGGTACAACTCAGTATTATTAGACGTGTGAAAAAAGTAACCTTTACTCGAGAAAAGCCAACAGTGTAGACGCTGCTAAGATGACTCAGGCTGAATTGCAGACAGGTGTGTGTGACCTGCTCAAGGGCATGAGGGAAGAGAGGAGATCGCCGTAGAGAGCAGACGCTGTTAAAAAAGGGCACCAAATGGAAATTCTGGAACTGCAAAGCACAGGATCTGAAATAGAGAATTAACAAGGTGGGGTTTAGAGCAGATTGGACATGATGGCAGAAGGATGCAGTGGGCCGAGGGGACTGGTCAATAGCAATGGTTTAATATCAAGAAGAGAGAGAACAAAGCTGGAAAGGGAATGAATGGAGCCTCGGGAAATGGTGGAAAGGCAGCAGAGGTCTGGTGTACGTGTAATTGGAGTCCCAGAAGAGAAGAAATAGGGAATGGGGCATAAAAAATTTGAAGAAATAATGGAGAATTTCCTAAATTTGGTGAAAGATTTAAATCATGGAGCTCAGTGAACCCCAAGTGGGATAAATGTTAAGAAAACCTTGCTTGGGCTCATCACAGCCAAACACTGAAGACGACAAGAAAGAACGCCGTGAAAGCACCCAGAGGGGAAGAGGCGTGTTCCACACCCACAGTCAGGTGGGGTGTCACAGCCTTCTCCAGACAGGGAGGCCAGCAGACAAATGGGGGGATATCTTTGGGGAATAAAAGTAACCCAGAATTCTGTACCCAGCAAAGTTATCTTTTAAGAGTAAAAGTGAAACAAGAGATTTTAGATAAAATCTGAGAGCATCTGTCATCAGATCTCTCAAGAAATGCTGGAGAAACCAAAGACTATTCTTCAGGCTCCCGGAAGGTAGTCCAGGTGACCACGCAGATCTTCGGGGAGGAGCGGAGAGCCCTGGAGGTGGGCACGTGGGTGGGCGAGAACAGAAACCAGGCACACTCATCTCACTGCAGAGAGGGGGTTTGTCCGGAAGGTTTGGTAACGGGGGCAGACTGCAGGCTCTGCAGTGAGGGGTCTCCAGGAATGGCTGGACCAACTGCAGTCGGAGACTGGACCAAGGAAAGGTCAAGGGTCAGCATCTCCAGCCCAGAGTTGGGTCAGCAGGGGTCCGGGTTGGATCGTCCAGCTGGCCCTGCAGATGCATCTCATGGTTTGATGCAGTTCAGGAAACATGAACCCCTCTGTGGGTCCTGTACCAGGCAGGGAGGAATAACCCAGGCCCTGTGTTCAGGGGTGTACTGTTTCTTAGGAATGCACCTGGGGGTAGGAATGCTCTCTGTTGTCTCTCAAGCTGCCTACATCACGCGCACTAAGTGGTTTTGTTAGGAGCCATTTTGGAGGAACTGGGGCTTGACGATGTGTATTACTGGGCACGGTTAGTGTTGGTGTGGCCTGTCCCCACTGCCTGATGATGAAAGACAAGCAAGCAGGCTGCCATGGAAACCATAGCTCGTTTATGGGACACTCAGTGAGCTTCTCATTTCCTGAAACATTACGTGTTCTGTTGACTTGAAGCAGGAACAGAATTCACCCTTCCTAAAGTTGCATGTGTGTAACGGTAGAAACAGACATCTTATATTCCAGACTGAATGCATCAGTGTTTTAGTGGGCACATCAACAAGGATCTTGAAAGGTGCTTTCCTCCTCTTACGCAAGGTTATTTTCCTTAGCAGTTCCACACATTCCCTTTCTCAGCGCCTTCGGCCCTGCGGAATGTTGGCCAGATGACTGGCTGGCGTGCCAGAGCACCTCTCACATGTAAGCTTTTCCCTGAAGTATACGGGGGCTTATCCAAGTCTCCAGCTGGGTGAAGTGTTGCCACTGACTCCATTCAGATCAAGAATAAAATGTGCCAGCCCTGCCCCTCCCAAGGCCACTCGCCACCTGGCTGCTGCCCACAGGGACCCCTTTAGCCACTTTGGATGTCAAAGAAATGGAACCATGGTGCGTGCACTTCTGTGCCCAGCATGTGCAAGACTCAGCCCGTGCGCACCTGCTTTGTTCTGTGCTCCAGCGTGCGACCGTGCTGGACTCAGCTCTCGGCCCACTGGCGACGTGCGTCGGGTTTGGGGGTGTGGACTTTGAGATCAGGCAGCCCTGGGCTTAAATCCTTGGAATCCTACTTTCTCACTGTGTGACCCAGGGCGGATTACCTGATCTGAGTCTCAGATTCCCTGTCCATAGGGTCATGAAGATCATATGGGAGCGATCGCCAGGTGCCAGACACGATCCCTTGGTTCCAGCTGGGGGCGCACTGGGGCTTCCCTCTTGCCACCCCTCAGCACCTCTCAGAAGCCCACTGCTGGATTGTTCAGCTTGTCAGTGGCCACGTGGCCCCTCTCTGGGTCCCTGGTGATGGATGCCAGCCAGTGGAGCCTAGGGCGCTGGCCATGGGTGCTCGTGCTCTCTGAACTGCAGGCCTCATCCTGCCCTTGTTCTGGGCGATGCGGCTCAGAGCCTGCTGCCTGTGGGGTGGTATCAAATAGCCTGAGAGACCCTAGGCCCAGGTCCGCACCAGCCGGAGGGTCTCAGCCTTGAGCCACTGCCACCCATGGGTGCCTGCTGTGTGTGGGCCCTGGCTGACCCCCTCCACACGTGTGCGGCCTGCCCAAGATCCCTGTGTGTAGTGTGGGCCTGTGGGCAGGAACGCTCACCCAAGGGTCTGAATGGCACCCATGTGCACACAGTGGCACCTGTCTCTGTGCCGTGGGAGCGGACTGGAGTGCGTGTGCGTCTGCGTGCCTGCGCTGATGGCCACGTGTCTTGCAGGCCTTCCGGAGCAGTACTACAGTCTCACCTGGTTCCTGAGCCCCATCCTCGGCCTCATCTTCACACCCCTCATCGGCTCTGCCAGCGACCGATGCACCCTGAGCTGGGGCCGCCGGCGGCCCTTCATCCTGGCCCTCTGTGTGGGCGTGCTCTTCGGCGTGGCCCTGTTCCTTAATGGCTCTGCCATCGGTAAGTGCCCTGCCGGCTGTGCGCCCTGGCTGTGAGCTTCGCACCCAGCAGAGTGTGATGTTGAAGGACTCGGTGGCGTGGGGCTCCTGCGAGCCCAGCCCCCTTGGTCCCAGAGCCAGGCCCCACGTGGGAAAGCCGCAGGAACCTGTTCACAGGGAAGCGCTTCCTGTTGTGACCCGTTTGTTTTTAATGCGTATCAGACACCACGTCCTGTTTCCAGCATTATTTCACAAATTATCTTTTCTTTTTTCTCCTTTCTTAGACTTGGTATTGAAAACATCCAGACTTAGTTCTATACATGTTTTTATATGTCATTACCAACGTTTTGTTTTGCCTTTCTGTTGTGTTATTCTTAATGAAAGCAACCATATGTGGGAAAAGAGCTTTTGGCCTGAGGGTGCCCTTCAGAGTGCTAAGAAACAAAACCTTGCTTTCTGGCAGTGACATTTCGAGACGGGCTGGATCTTTGCACTGCTGCCTGCCAGCCTGACCTGTCTGCACCCTTTGATGCTCAGCCACGGCCGCAGGTGACCTGGCGTGGCAGGCGCCGCACTCAGCACCTGGGGGCCCGCGTGGGGACGCACCAGGGCCAGGGGGCTGCTGTCTCTCTCTCTCTGGCTGTCCTCTGGCCCTGGGGAGCAGCTGCCCCTTCCCGCTGGTACCTGGGGAGAACAGTGGCTCTCTCAAAGCCATCCTCAGGGTGGTCCCACCCCGGTCGGGGCTCCAGCCCATGCCTGCGTTTCTGCTCAGGGTCCAGGTGGCCAACAGAGAACTCCAGTCAGAAGCCCCTGCCTTGCGCCCCAGATGGGGTTGGGTTTGTCTGCATGCCAACTGCTCTGTGGCACTTTGGGGCTGGCCCAGAGTGTGGGCCCACGGGTGGCTGAGTCTAGTAAACCAGCTGTCGCTCAGCTACTGGGCTTAATTAACAATTTGGCCTTGGATGCAGGGATACACTCATCTGCAGCAGATGGGGCTTGGAAGGTGCACAGCCTACTTACGGAGGAATTGTGTGAAAAGTGAGGCCGTTTGCCTCTTCCTCTGTAGATGACATACTTCTGGACCTGGGCGGCTCAGGCAGTTAGCCTGGACAACTCCTCGTGGAAGGGATGCATTTAGGCCTTATTTCCTTCCGAGGTAGACTTCCCACAGAGAGCGAGTCAGCACGGAGGCCTGGGTGGGTGCCGCCCATGCAGTCTGCCTCGCGTGACATTGCGAGCTCTGGCCCTCCAGGGTTAGTTCTCTGTGAAGCAGATTGGGAAAAACACACGCTCAGCAAGTCGCATCACTAAGACGTTCAGGGTCGTCCTCAGGAAGGCCTGTGAAACCACAGCGTGTTGGCAGGGAGTGTGGCTTCCCTCGCGCCAGCCCAGAGAGGGGTCCTGCAGGTGGCTGGGTGGGGCCCCTCCCTTGTGAGGCGCCGGCACAGAGCCCCACGTCAGTGCACATGCCTGAGTGTGTCGCTGCCACGCTTCCCTTGCCGATGCTCAGGCGGTGCTCCTGACACGGCCCCCGGCCCCGGGAGAGGCGGGTAGAGGTGCCGCTTTCCTCTTTCCACACGCAACATGTAAAGGTGAGTCAGCTCTCTGAGGTTCATTGAATGTTACTGGGGAGGAAAAAGCCTTCCAGACAGCACATCTGTAGAGGATATCTCCTTCTATGCCGAGGCTGTGCCCAGAACGTGCCCCCTCGGGCCTGTTACCAGCCCCACAGAGGGGACCTGTGCTCAGGTCAGCTGAGACCTGACTGCCGCATGTGCTCCGTCAGGTCTATCTCTCGGCGATGTCCCCACCCGGCAGCCCATTGGCATCGTCCTCACGGTGCTGGGCGTGGTGGTCCTGGATTTCAGTGCCGATGCCACCGAGGGGCCCATCCGTGCCTACCTGCTGGACGTGGTCGACAGCGAGGAGCAGGACATGGCCCTCAACATCCACGCCTTTTCTGCCGGTGAGAGCGCACCCCCGCCCTAGTCCCCTTCCCTCACCTGGCTTGTCGAGGGACCGCTGGTGTTGGGGGGCTGCTCCCAGGGCCAGCGCCTCAACAACGTCCCCAGCGTTCCAGGACATCCCCACGGCCTGCTGGGGCTCCACCTCCGGTGCCGGTGGCCAGGGCGGTGAGCAGGCCCTGTGCCAATCGTTCCTGTGGCCGGCCCCCTTTCTCATCCCTTGGGAATGTCACTTTCCTCAGCGCAGGGGATGGCAGTCAGTGCCACCAGGAGTCAAGGTAGCCCCTTGTTCCCCGTCCTGAGGGTCGCCTGTTCCTAATTTATAGTGCAGGAATCTCTGAGGCCAGACGTCCAACCCGAGGTCAGCAGCAGTTTGCTTTTCTTTTCCGATTGTTTCGTCACTGTCCATCCCCAAATCTTGTGTCCCAATTCGTGACGACCTAGCTAGTGCTGGCCCTGCTCCCACTTAAGGGTGGACTCCCCTCCAGATCTTTCCTGGCCTGCCTTCCACGGGGGGTCGAGGTCCCTGCACCACTCACTGGCTGCTTCTGTCTCCTGCTGCCTGCATAGGCCTTGGCGGGGCCATCGGCTACGTGCTGGGGGGCCTGGACTGGACCCACACCTTCCTGGGCGCCTGGTTCCGCACGCAGAACCAGGTGCTCTTCTTCTTCGCGGCCATCGTCTTCACGGTGTCAGCAGCCCTGCACCTGCTGAGCATTGATGAGGAGCAGCAGAGCCCCCCGCAGGAGCGCAGCGGGGAGGTGGCCGCCACCCTGGCTCCCGGGGCCCGCCGCAGCACCCTGTTCCCCGACGAGGTGCAGTCAGAGCACGAGCTGCCCCTGGACTACCTGGATGTGGACATGGTGCGCAGCAAGAGCGACTCGGTGCTGCACGTGCCGGACGCCACCCTGGACCTGGGGCCCGAGCTGCTCTTCCTACATGACATCGAGCCGTCCATCTTCTACGACACCTCCTACCCCAGCACCCCGCGCAGCACCAGCCAAGAGCTCACCAAGGCCAAGCTGCCCCACCTGTCCTCACTGCTCAGGGAACCCACCAAGGAGGATGAGACGCTGCTCGATAATCACTTGAATGAAACCAAAGTCCCGAATGGAAGCGGCTCCCCACCAAGAGAAGGCCTCAGCGGCCCCTCCAGGGCCGACGGGAAGCCCTCAGCCACAGCCAGCACCATGAGGCGGCGGAGGCACATGTTCCGCCGGCAGGCCTCCAGCACCTTCTCCTACTACGGCAAGATTGGGTCCCACCGCTACCGGCGGGCCAACGCCGTGGTCCTGATCAAGCCCTCGCGCAGCATGAGTGACCTACATGACCTCCAGCAGCGCCAGCGGTACCGGCACCGGAACCAGAGCGGGGCCACCACGTCCAGTGGGGACACGGAGAGCGAGGAGAGCGAGGGCGAGACCACCGTGCGGCTGCTCTGGCTGTCCATGCTCAGGATGCCCAAGGAGCTGATGCGGCTGTGCCTCTGCCACCTGCTCACCTGGTTCTCCATCATCGCCGAGGCTGTGTTCTACACTGATTTCATGGGCCAGGTCATCTTTGAAGGGGACCCCAAGGTGAGCCCCGGGCCCTCAGCAGTGGTGGCCACTCCCGGTCTGCCTCCGCTTCCTGCCACCCACTGGAGCCCCAGCACCCACGTGATACGGGGTGGGAGGCGGGCATGGGCAGCTGGCCAGCATGGTGCCCGTTTGTGGGGCCAGGGGTCCGCGGTGAACAGCAGACACCCCGAGGGCTTCAGCCAGGGCAGGAGCGCTTCGAGACCGCCACCAGGTGTTGCTTCAGCTGTGCTGTCGTCCTGCCTGCCCCTGAACTTAGTGGCTTCAACCAGGGACCTGTTCTTACTCGTGGCCGGACTCAGCGGGGTACTGCTGCTGTGCCTCGTGGTATCGGCCCGTTCACACCTGCGGCCCTGTGGGCAGTCGGGCCACAGAGCCCCGATGGCCTCAGCATGTCTCAGGCCTCCTGCTCTGTGCCACCCTCGCCTCCGTTTCTTCGTGTGGCCATGTGCCCCAGGAGGGCAGAGGTGGGAGCGGCAGGTCAAATCAGCCCAGACCCAGGGGAGGAGCGAGGCTGGGAGGGAGCAGACATCTGCTCGGAGCCTGAGCCAACGGGGCTGGTTGCCACTTCAGTGCAGAGCTTATCAGCTCTCCTGACACGACAGGTCACCTGCAGTCCAGATGTAAAGTGCTCTTTTTTGCCCAGAGGGTTGGCACATGGTCCCTGCCCCCTGAACCCTACTGTCGTTTCTGGAACAGGCCCCCTCCAACTCGACGTCCTGGCAGGCCTACAACGCCGGCGTGAAGATGGGCTGCTGGGGCCTGGTCATTTATGCGGCTACTGGTGCGATTTGCTCAGGTAAGTGACAGGGAGCGCCCAGATACGGGTGAGGGCATCCTGCTGTCAGGCAGGCCCTGGCGACTAAACAGGGCCACCCGTCAGGGACAGAGGCCTGGGAACATGTGTGTCCTCATCTTAGGGAAAGGCCACCATTGCCGAATGCCAGAACTGGGTGTTCCATACCCCTGCCTGCCCGGAGGCTCTTCACAAAGGGGTTCTGACCAGGAGTGGGCTCAGGGCGCCAGCAGGACTGCAGGACCTGTGCCTCTGAGGCCAGGACGAGGGTCTGGGTGTCGGAGCCAGGAGGGCAGGAGAGGTGGTGTGGGCATCCTGGGCGGTCCCTGAGGGCACGTGGTGCCTTGGGGGCCTGCCAGCAGTGAGAGTGGCTGCGGGAGTGGTCAGCTGTGGAGAGACCTTCCCTTGAGGCACAGTTCTATCCTGGAGGGTGTGGGTCGGGGCGACAGGAGAGAAGGCAGCACCCCGCTCGGTGGGCTTGCCTGTCGGTCACTGTCCTGTGGCCATGCTCTCTCTGCAGCCCTGTTGCAGAAGTATTTGGACAACTACGACCTGAGCATCAGGGTCATCTACGTGCTGGGGACTCTGGGCTTCTCCATCGGCACGGCCGTGATGGCCATGTTCGCCAATGTCTACGTGGCCATGGTCATGATCAGCACCATGGGCATCGTCTCCATGAGCATCTCCTACTGCCCCTACGCCCTGCTGGGGCAGTACCATGACACCAAGGAGGTGCGTGTGGAGCAGCTGGGGGCTGGGCACCAGGGGCAAGGCGGTGGGGCACAGGGTCACCAGCTGGGAGCATACCCCCGGGCGCAGCATGAGGCGTACCTGGCTCATTCTCCACTCAGATCCAGACAGGGCTCCATGCCTTCCACGTGGGGGACATGCGAGACACAGATGGTCCCCTGGGTCTGGTTCTGCAGAGGCCCCCGGCTGGCCAGCAGCACTGCCACCTCCCTGGCTCAGTGGGAGGCATGGGCTCCTGGCCACAGAGGGTCTGCCCCTCCAGCCCCCTCTGCTGGCTCCTGCCTGAAGGCTTGAGGTGCACTTCCCAGTTTGGTTTGGGGCTGTGGGAGGCTGCCTGGCCCCTCTGGTCCCCTTCCCACTCAGCCAGGCCCCGGAGGAGGGGATGTTGGATAGCACTATCCTGGGGGATAGAATGCAGACCACTTAGGGAGGCACACTTAGTAGCTACATTTAAGAAGTGAAAAGACAGGTAAAATCAATTGTAGTAGAATATTTTATTTAACTCAATATTCAGAATTGAGGTGTTTTGCATTCTCACCAAGTCCTTGAAATTTAGGTTTATTTTATACCTACAGCACATCTCAATTCAGACCAGCCACCTTTCAAAATGCTCAGTAGCTACAGCTCAGGTATAAACCATGCTCCTTAGACCTAAAATATGACCCTTCAGAGGGAAAGGGAAAAACACAGAAAAGCCTGTCTCTTTCTTTCTAAACCTAAACTATGTTTAATTTTCTAATCTCTTACACAATCATTAAAGCAAAGTAAATTTGCTGTGATTAAGTGCCTACCAAATACTAAACTAATGAATATCTAAATAATACCATCATTTTTTAAGTAAACTTTTTAATCAAAAGTATAACATGACTACAGAAAAGTACAGATTGCAAACGAATGACTTGACGGATGTTTGGGGAACATACTTGTAAAACCAGTGCAGACCCAGAAACAGCACGAGGGCTTCTTTGTCCTGACTTCTGACCCCACACGCCTGTCTTGCCAGCCTTTGACCTGACGTGAGTGGAGGTCTGCTGCTTGTCCTGCACCTCCTGTCTGGGTCCCCCTGTACTTGCACGTGGCATGTCATTCCTTTCCACATCCCACGGTGTGGCTGCCGTTTGTTTATTATTCTGCAGCTGCTGGCATTCAGGTTCTCCTTGTGGGGTCAGTGCCGGTAGGGCTGCAGGGGGCATTCTCGCCACGTCTGCTGTGCACTTGCAGCCCAGCTGGGGCCGATTATGTGTGCACGTGTTGCAGTAGAAGAACATGACTTTGTTTCCCCGTGTGACCCTGTGCCGCTCATTGTAAGAGCACATGTTCCCCTCCCTCACTGCCACACCATCTTTGTCAAAAGCCAGCTTCCATTGGTCTGTCCTGGGACAAATGTTCCACTGTCCTAAATAGTTTTATCATCAGCCCTTGGAGCCTGGTATGTAAGTCCTTCAGCCTTGTCTTCAAGGTCGTCTTGGCTGTCCTTGACCCTTTTCATCTAAATGTTATAATCAGCTTCTGGGCATTTTTATTGAAAACACATTGATTATATAGTGTGTAGATCAAGTCGGGGAGAGTCACAAACTATAGTACAGGCACACCGCGGAGGGGCTGTGGGCTCAGTTCCAGACCGCTGCCACAAAGTGGGTCAGAGGAGCGTTTTGGTTTCCCAGGCCATGTAAAAGTTAGGCTTTACTATACTGTAGTCTGTTAAGTGTACAATAGCATTATGTCTCAAAAATAATGTACATTAATTAAAAGATGCTTTATTGCTAAAAAATGCTAACCATCATCTGAGTTTTCAGCAAGTCATAATCTTTTGGTGGTAAAGGGTCTTGCCTTGATGTTGCTGGCTTCTGACTGACAGGGTGGTGGTCACTGTCATGCATGGCTGTGGTTTGTAGCGCCCCAGAACAGTTACAATAAGAGCGTCAAAGTTCACTAATCACAGATCACCATAACAAATACAGTAATAATGAAAATATTTGAAATATTGTATGAATTACCAAAATATGACACAAAGTGAGCAAATGCCGTTGGAGAAATGGTGCCAGCAGGCTCGCTTGACTAAAGATCGCCGCAAGACTTCAGTTTGTTTTAAAAACAAAAACAAAAACCAGTATCTGCAAAAGTGCAGTAAAATGAGGTCTGCCTGTATTAAGCCTTCCTATCCACAAATACCACATATGTCCTTCTCTTACCCAATAGCATGTCTGTAGATTCTTTTGGACTTTCTTACATACACAGTCACATCATCCATGTATAATGAGTTTTATTTCTTCCTTTCCAATCCTTAATATGTTTTATTTATTTTCCTTGCCTTATTGCAATGGCCAGAACCTCCAATACAATGTTGAATAGAAGTGGGACGGGGTCGGGGAGACAGGCTGAGTGGTCGCCAAGCAGCTGAGTGGAAGGCAAGTTTTGTTTCCAGACTTCTGAGCTAATATTCAAACCACGTGAATATTGCCTGACGGCTTGACTGCCCGCAGTCCTCAGCGCACGCTCTCTTCTCTTACAGTACGTCCACCACAGCCCCGGGAACTCCAAGCGTGGCTTTGGCATAGATTGCGCCATCCTCTCCTGCCAGGTCTACATCTCCCAGATCCTGGTGGCATCCGCCCTGGGGGGCGTGGTTGATGCCGTCGGAACTGTGCGTGTCATCCCCATGGTGGCCTCCGTGGGCTCTTTCTTGGGCTTCCTCACAGCCACGTTCCTGGTGATCTACCCAGAGGTGCCAGAAGAGACCAAGGAGGAGCAGAAAGGCCTGTCTTCCCAGCCCTCCGGGGAAGGCGGGGGCAGCAGCGAGAAGCCCACCGTCCTGAGGCTGTCCCGGAAGGAGGGCCTGCGGGGGCCGGTGGAGACAGAGTCAATGGTCTGAGCCGCATGCACACATTCCAGCGGGGCGGGGAGGGGGCAGCACAAACCAGAGTTCCTCCACAAAGGGAGGGGAGGCCCCATAGTTGTAGGGTAGCTTTGAGCCACTAGGCAAAAATACCACACTAATTACTTTTTCCACAAGTAAAAAAATCATTTGCATTTTTTTATTTGAAATCTTTTAATTTCAGCTCTATATTTTATTCTGCATGATTTTTAAATTGCAAACCAGATTTACAGTATAAACAATAAGCAATTTAGAAAATAAGAGTTTGCATTTCCAAAGCTATAATTGAAAACAGTACCTGGTGTCCTTTGCTCCATCTTACCTGAACACTTGAGACCCAGTGGCGTTTCTGTCGGGTTTCCCCCGGACCCCTCCGGGTGTTTGGGTGCTCGGTCAGGCCCCGCCACGGCTTGCTGGTGCTGCAGCTGTTGGAGACTAGTACGATTATTTAGGAAAAAACTTTTATAAACTGAAGCTTTCTTGGAAGAGTAGCATCTGCTCTTCTCAGAGTCCCTGGGCAGCAGTGGGGGCTGCCACGCACCAAAGCTGAGGGAGGCAGGGCCCCAGTGCCTCTCCTGGGTGGGAAAGGGCGATCTGCAAGGGCCGGCCCCAGACACCCCACCCGGGGGGCACCAGCCGGGGGACGTTACTTCAGGGACTAGCGATCTCCTCGTGCGCACGCAGCGTGTGCGTGACTGCGCCTGGGCCCCTGGCCCCACCATCCTGTCTAAAGCTCCCCGGAGAGGCTGTGGACTCTTCCATTGCACTTTGATTCGACTTAAGACCATTTCTGGGGGCATAATGAGGGCAGAGCTCAGAACTGCCTCTCGAGCCCCACTGCCAGGCCTACCTCGGGCATGTGTGGGGCAGCAGCCCACACGTGTGGACACACGCTGGAATGCTTCTGAATGCTGATCTCTCCGCCTGCTCACCCTGCCTGGCGCTGCAATCAAACAGGTGCATCGTGAGGCCCGCATCTGGGTCAGGAGGGTCCATGCGCCCAGCAACTCAGCGCAGTGTTTCCGGCGCCCAGAGAAGCCGGACTTGGGCTTCAGGGAGGTGCACTCATCAAATGCTACAGCTACTGGGAATGTCATTCAAACCACCACCTCGTCACAGCTGAGCAGTTTCTGCTTCATTTGGAGCTGCCAGGCTAAGCTTACTGGTGTCAAGGAGCAGGCGGCCTGCGCGTCACCAGATAAGGTCAAACGGTTGTGAAACTTTGCTGCCTCAAGCCGGCGTTTTCTTAAATAAAGTACTTTAAATGCATGAAAATCATGCTGCAATATGGTCACTCTAAAGCAAATATATATATATATATATATATATTTCAAGATGAAACTAAGCAGTTTTTAAATAAATTACTTGAATTTTCTGGGTATCTGAAGGAATGACTGTGTTTATGTCCTTGACCGCCTCTGTCTTACCATGTCTCTTAGCTGCTGGTGGCACTTTGTAGGCTGTGTTCTGTGTCTGGGCACCAGGGGCACCTGTCCACCTCAGACACATTCCACAAGCTGGGAATCCTTCCTGGAAGCCCAGCATCTCAGAGAACCAAGATGTGAGCGTTTTCCATAACTACGGGAAGTTGAGATGGCCACGTGGTCAGGGGCCGCCCTTCCTCCCCACAGCCCCGCTGTCATCCCCACGCACCTCCAACCTCCCCCTGCCGGCGTGACCGGCCCCTGGGCATCTGCTCTGCCCACCCCCCGACCCCCAGAGGGCACCCTTGGCAGGTCACGTAGGTGCAGCCCTGTCCCCTTAGTGGCTTCATGAGGGTCCTCTTCTTCTCTGGTTCTCGGGACCACCGTCAGTCTCAAGTACCTGCCTCCGTTTAGCTGGTTTAGTCCTCCAGGGGGTCTCCTCACTGCTGGAAACGGGGAGCCACGCACATGGAGAACACGGGACGGGTTGGAACAGACCCAACCAAGATCTGAAAGGCCCCAGACACATCCTGCTGGAGCGGCTGCCACTCTGGGACCCAACCAGGGCATGTAGGAAGCTAGTCCTGGAGGGGCCTTGACTTTAGGAGCGAGGGGGCTCGGGGCAGGGACCACCAGTGGGCGAGGGCTTTAACCCTTGAGATCCCAGCCTTAACTCTCATGATCTGAAATAGCAAGGACATCAAGGCATGCCCTGTGGGGACATGGGTGCCAGGACCTTGGGGTGCCAGGCACTCTGCGGCTCACAGCAGAGACGCTGCAGCACTCCCCATCCCCCAGCCCCCCCTCCCCCCAACCCCAGCACCAAAGTCAGTAGATGTGCTTTGAAGTTTCCAAGATTTTGAACCTTTTTGGATGTTGGTGACCGAAGTCTGCTTCACTGTGGGTCTGGTCAGCGTACAGACCCAGCAGGCGGGGCACATGCCCTGTGGATTGGATCAGAGGGTGACCCATGGGGCCAGCTTCGGGAGCTGCGCCCGGGGCCGAGCATGGCTCCAGGAGCCCTGAGTAGCAGGATCCTGGCACCCAGGCCTGTCCTTGCAGTGAGGTGGTTTCAAGGTTGCGCTGACTTGAGGCCTGGGGTGTCATCACCTTATGTCTTAAGCTGAGAGGAAGGTCTGGCTATTGGCACAAGGTTGCAGGTAGGCTTGGGTGGGTCTGTTTTCAAACTCTGTGCCGGACCCGTGGGGGTGCAGGAGAGCTGTCTGGACAGGTCGTGTGTGGCCTGGTTACTTGGAAACTTTTCTGCTGGTGAGGGGCTGGTGGGCTGGCCGGGGGGCCCAGAGCCCCTGAGCAGAGGGCTGGGGGTGTGCGGCCGGGTTTGTGTTGGCTGCTGTGGGACCTAAGTGGGCTTAAGTACAAACAGGGTGACATGGGTCTGACTGGCATCTTTGGTTCCCTGTAGAAGCCCACTAAGTGAGGAACCTTCTCAAGATGCCCCAGCCCTACGCAGCCTGACTGGCCTGCGCAGGCGTGTGCATGGTGGCAGGGACGTCAGAGGCTGCGGTGTGAGGCCAGGCAAGCCTGCCCGGCAGCCTTTCTGCCCTGCTCTGCAGGCGGGGTGGCATTGTGAAGCTCTGCAGTGGTAGAGGGGTGGCACTGGTGGCAGGCTTGCACCGAGCATGCCAGCCACTGTCACTGCCCTCCATGACTGCCCTTGGAGGCGGGGCCCTGCGAGGGCCAGCAGTGTCCTCACCCTCAGAGCCAGAGGCTCCAGCAATCCTCAGGGGCATTTCTTAAAGGTATCTGTGTGCAGAAGTGGGTCTCTGGCCTCCTAAAACCCCGAAGTGGAGCCCTGGGTGGGGGGCTGCAGGAAGGAGTGGCAGCGCTCTTCTCTCCAGCCCCCCAGGTGCCTTAGGCCTCTGTGGTCTGTGATATGGGGGGCGTGTTTGGAAAATGCTTTAAAAGGGGCCAGCTGTCTCCTGTGGCCAGCGGTTCACGTGGGGACAACGATGGCCTGTCACAGACCAAGTTTGTAAAGCACACCGGTTCACACCAGACAGACCCACTTCAGGGAAGACCACCACATTCCTTTCCCAAGCTCCTGGCTTCTTCCTAAGCTGCTTTCCGTCAACAGCCCCAGATCTGTGCATGAAACCCAGCTGCAGTGCATCCCAGGAAGGTCGCTGCTGGAAACAGACACACCTGTCTCTGTGTTTCATATGCAAGCTGCTGCTTCCGAGCCAAACCACCCATCTTCCCGCCTGCCCCAGGGCGCCCTTCCTGAGCGTTCGTGGGGTGTGACTGTGGGGGACCCACCAGCGGTGGTGTTGGCTCAGTGTGGCCCTGGGACACACAGCCAGTTTGGAGGCCCAGCCACCGCTACGCTCTGAACCCTCAACCTGGAGAGAGAGCCCCTGGGCCAGCCCACCTCTAGGAGCAGGCTGGCCCCCCCAGAGCCTCCAAGAGCGTGGAGTGCCCATCCCTGCCTGCGGCTGGGCTGCCAGGAGCAACTGTGTACCATGGACCAAGACTGCCTCTTGGGGGCAGAACGGTCCGTTTGTCGGCGGTTTATTTGTCGCCAGAGAAACTCCCCAGGCGTCTCGGAACAAAGTGATTTTTAGTTCCACTGTGGACTGGCTACAGGACAATTTTATCAACCAACGCAGTTGGGCCACTGTAATCGCTCTCGCTGATTTTAACAACGGTGTACATGTGTGTTACATATCGTTGTATGTGGAAAGGAAATTACAAGGAAGATAATATAGCACAACTTAATTTTTCATTAGGTGGGCAGAAGTGCTGCGTGTCTGGGTGCAGCCCTTGGTCGGCATTCAGCTCTGGTGATGTAGCTGTGGGAGCCCCCGCTTCCCTCTGGGGGGAGCACGACGGCCTCACCTCCATGCAAACAACCTGGATTGAGACCAGGGCCCCATGTCTGCCTCTGCGACTGTGTGGCCGAACCTTAATAAACCTTCCCCCTCCCAAGTGACAGCATGGTGTCTGTCACTGCCTCTCTGCTCTGCTGTGACTGGGCTGGACCCCAGGCCCCACCCCTTCCCTGCTAGAGCCTGGGGGGGTCCGGTGGGGAGGGCGGAGACCTGGCTGTGGCCAAGGCTTACCAGTAGGAGTGAACTAAGTGTGGGCCCTGAAGTCTCCCCAGAGGCCTCCCCTGCTCACAAACTGAGGGCCCATGTCTGAACCCCAGCACCGGCCTCCTTCAGCCATGGCCCCTCTGCCTGCCAGAGGTGAGGGGGTCTCAGCTGGCTTCAGCAGGGCTCAGAGCCAGCTGGGGGTGATGCCCACCCTCATGCGGCACCCCATTACTGGCCCTCCCAGGGACCTCAGAAGGCATGCCCCAGTACCTCCAACCAGCACACCAGGAATGGCCCAGCTGGGCTTAGGCATCGGATGTGTTCCCCACGGCCTGGCCAGGGCCCCATGTGAGGGGCTGCTCTCACCCCCCACCCCACCCACTGGCAGCAGAGGAATGAAGAGGGTTGGGATGTGCCCAGGTCACAGCCAGTGGGCTCTGAACCCGGAATGGGTTACCTTGTTCAAATCCTGTCGTGGAGGAGCCGTTTGTGGATGGAGGTGGGAAGGAGGAGGGGCTGCCTCGGATGGCCAGGGAGGTGGGGGCACAAGGTCACCATGGGGGCCAGGGGATCCCCTGAGCACTGTGGCCCGAGCCCCGAGACCTGGGTGGTGTGCTGTGACAAGGCCACTCCCAGGCAGATGTGTGCGCACTTCCCTGTCGGGATGGGGTCTGTGCCGCCCCCTCCTGCAGCCGTGACTCACCGACCCAGGCGCCTCTCCCGGCCGGCCGGGTGCCCCTCCAGCGCTGGTCCTGCCCCGAGGAGCAGGTGCGGCAGCCCCTGGCCATGGAGTAGCCGGGAAAATGAGAGGCCCCACATGGGCTGACGCCAAGGCAATTTTTCTTTGCAAAAATTGGAGGTTGCATACTAAGCAGAGGTTGCATACTAAGCAGGGGTTGCAGTTTACATTTTTTGTTTAGCAAAAAATTTGATTGTCTTCCCTTCTTTGTACCTTGTACAGTATTCTTTTGTACTTGTACAGTATTCTTTTAACAGTATGTACAGAGGTTTTTGTTTTGAGGGGTGTTTTTATTAGAAAATAGAAAACATTTCACTTAATCTATTTTATCTGGCATCTATCTACCTGTCTACCATCTATCTATCTAAAAATGCAGCACTAATTTGCCTTTCTGGGAATGCACTTTAGGATTTTTACCGGGAAGAATGTGACATAGGTCGACAAGGAATTTATTCACAGAGTTGAATTCTTAATGAGAAATCCCATGTTTGGCTTTTAAATCAGTCTAGAGGGCACACTGGCTTTAATTAAAAGTCTTTTATTTTCCATGTGCACAGTTCTTACACTTGTTATATCGGTCTCCCAGCAAAATGGAGAGAAGACTATATTAGATCAGGAAATAGCCCTGAGAGATGCCAGGTGGATATATATTCTGTTCCACGCCCTTAAGAAGGGATAGAACACACACACACACACACACACACACACACACACACACACACACACA
>JAQQAC010013450.1:64069844-64086744 GCA_029783875.1 Phataginus tricuspis | reverse complement strand
CACACACACACACACACACACACACACACACACACACACACACACACTGTCCCAGTGGACTAGACTACAAGGAACCCTGGAAGGGTGGAGAGCAGAAACCCAGTTGGAGATGCTCATGGAGTGCTTCTGAAGCAAAGGGTCAGAGAGGTGGACACCTGAGGAGCAGGGACTGGAGGCGCTGACCCACCCGTCCTGTCTGGCGGTGTGTGATGGTGCCAGGAGTGAGCCTGGGCGGCCCGGAGGCTCTGTACGTAGCCAGGTCTACCCAGCACAGAGTGAGCAGAGATGTGGCATCTTAACTTAAGGGCCCCGCACGGGCAAAGTCTCGTTTGGGGTTGATCATGATTTGTTTTTTTCTTCCTGTTTAATTTCAATGTTTTTTGCTTTAAAAATTAGCTTTGAGACAAGTAGTGACTCTGTGGCCTCTTACGACACTGATGTACACAGGCTGCAGTGGGGTGTGGGGGGACTTGATAATATGGGTGACTGTAGTGACCACAATGTTTTTCATGTGAAACCTTTATAAGAGTGTATATCAATGATACCTTAATAAAAAAAAATTAGCTTTAAGGTATAACTCAAGACGTTAAGTATACAGTTGGGTAAGTTCCGCTAATGCAGTTTACCCACCCTTGCAATCACCATATACGGTTCCTATGAAACTGAACTACACACAATACAACCCAGCAGTTCCAGGGGTGGACGCAAGAGAAGGAACCGTGTTCGCACGGCAGCTGTCCACACGTCCACGTCACCCTGCACACTCCCTTTTCGTCACTGTAGTTTTTGCCTTTTCTTGAGTTTCACCTAAACTGAATCACACAGCAGCATGCATTTTGTGATCAGTTTCTCATTTTGCATAAACTTTTGAGACCCATCCACATGACTGCAGGTTATCAACTTGGTTTTATTGGTGATTAGCATCTGCTAACCAATATGCTACAGTGCTTATTCATCCAACAGTTGATGGGTACTGGGTAGTTTCCTGGTTTTGGCTGTGATGAATGAAATGGCTACAAACAGTTGAGCAAGACTGTGTAAATGTACATTATAATTTCTCTTTGATAAATACCCGAAAGGGATTTTGCCGAGTCATGTGAATGTTCATAGCTACATTAAACTGCCCGGCGCCTTCCACTGGGGCTCGGCCATCATGCACCCACACAGCGGTGACCGGGGCTCTGGCCAGCATTCCGGGCAGTTTCAGAATCTTTAGCTGTTCTAGGGCTTTGCAATAGTGTCTCACTGTGGTTTTTAATGTGTATTTCCTTGTATGTTGGACATCTTTTCCTGTTTCTTTGCCATTTGTGTATCTTCCATGAACCGTCTAACCTAATTTTTGTCTAGTTTTTTAGTTTTCAGTTTTTCTTACTATTACTGAGTCTTAAGAAAACCCTTTATATTTTGTAAAAATTTTCTCCCAGTCTGTGAGGTAAAGAAGTCTGCCTTGTTCTCGATTTTAGAACAGTGTTCTGTCTTCTGCTAAGCACCATGTTTGCTGTCAATAGCTGCCCCCATCCAGTTGAGGCATTTTCTGTTCCTTTGCCAAAACGTTTATCATGAATGAATGAGGAATTATGTCAAATGCTCTTTCTGAATCTACTGAGATGAATGTGGGGTTTCTCTTTTCCAGTTTCTTAGTGAATGAGGTCAACTGGACTTGAATATTGTACAACCTTCCATTCCTGGAATGAATCCCACTTGGTCCTAAGGTAATTACCCTTTTTATGTATTGCTGGATTTGATTTTCTAAGACTACCATTTGCTCAAGATTTTAATGTTTATGTTCATGAGGGAAACTGGCATCTTTTCTTTGTAATATCTGGTCTGGTTTTGGCAGCAAGATAATGTTGGTCTCATAAAATGAGACAAGCAAGCCCCACTTCATTTTTATGGAAGAAATTAGCATTTGACTTGTATAATTTATTCCTTATATGTCTGGAGGAATTCATCGGTGGATTCTCTATGCTTTCTTCATGTGAAAGTTTTAAACTATGACTTAAATTTCATTACTTAAATTTAATAGTAAATAAGCCTATTCAGGTTATCCATTTTTTCTTGAATGAGCTTTTCTTGGTTATGTCTTTCAGATTAATTTTCCACTTCATCTAAGTTGTCAAATTTATTGGCATCAAATTCAACATGTTCCCTTGTCATCTCTCATGACCGCTTCCAGTTCAGTCTGCCCCATATCAGCAACCGCTGATAAGAACCCCATCACCGTGGATCCGTTTTGTCTGTTCTGAACTTCATGTAACTGGAAAAATACAGTTTGTAGTTCTTGTGTCTGGCTACTTTTGCTCACAATAATGCTCAGAGTCATAAACATCACTGCATGTGTTGTCCAGCTCCCTTTCCTTGCTGCATAGTATTCCACTGCGGGGGTGTATCACATCCTTTTTCCAGTTGCTAGGTGTTTCCAGTTTAGGACTATTACATATAAAGATGGCGTGAACTTTTTGATAAACATCGCCATAGCCACGTTTTCATTTCTCTTCAGTGAAACACTATGTGGAATTGAGTTGTAGGGTAGGTGTGTGTCTATAAGGAACTGACAACAGTTCTCCCAAAGTAGTTATGCGATTCTTATTCAGAAGTGTATGAGAGTTATATTCATTCCATATCATCTATGTTTGCTATTGTGAATCCTTAACATTAGCCATTCCAGTGAGCATCAGGTGGTATTTCATTGTGACTTAATATGTATTTCCCTGATGACTGATGATTTTAACCACATTTTCAAAGTGCCGATACTTCTCTCTTCATTGGTGAAGTATCTTTTGCCATTTTTTAATTGAGCTGTTTGTCCTTACATTGATTTATGGGCATTCTTTATGTATTTTGGACACAAGTTTTTGTCGAATATAGCATTGTAAATGTTTTCTCCCAGTCTCTGGTTTCTCTTTTAGCTTCTTAATGATGTATTTTGATGACGTCCAGTTTATCCAATTGTTTTCTTTTGTATTCAGCATTTTGTGTCCTCTCTAAAAAATCTGTGTCTATACCAAGATTGCAAAGACACTCTCTTATGCTTGTTTCTAGAACTTGAAGCTTATGATCTACCTTGAATTAAATTTGTGAATACTAATTTTAACCACCTAAAATTGTGATATCAGGGTTGAGCTTCTCTTGTCCATACATTTATTCAGTTATTGTAGGACTATTTGTTGAGACGACTTTCCTTATGAATTCTTAGAATTTTTGTTGAATATCGAATGTACACTTGTGTCGAGACACTTACATTGTGTTCCACTGATGTTTATCCTTATGCCAAATTCCACACCCTTATAATCTTAATTATTGTAGCTTTTTAGTAAAGCTTTAAATCACATAGTGAGTCTGCCATTTTTTCCATATATGTATGGGAAATACCCAGTATAGTCAAGATAACCTATATATAACCAAATTGTCACACACACATATATATATATTAGATGATGTTGGATAGGGATTAAAGTGAATGTGTTGGGTTAACTTGGAGAGAACATCTCTACAGTATTTAACCTTCCAATCCATGAACATGGTATATCTTTTATTTAGGTCTTCTAAAATTTCTCTCAGCAAAGCTTTGAGTTGTCAAGTGTCCAGGTTTAGCACATATTTCACTAATCTATTAATCTATTCCCTATTCCCATTTGAGGTACTTTAATTCTGTTGTAAGTAGATTTTCCAATTGTTTGCTATTAGAATATAGAGATGATTATTTTATATTGACCTTGTATCTTTTTTAATTTGATTACTCTAGTAATCTTAAAAGTATATTTAGAATTTGTATACACAATCATGCTGTTTGTGAACTAAGATAGTTCTGCCCCTTCCAGTCCAATGTTTTATTTTCCTTGCCTCATTGCCATGACTAGAACCTCCAGTAAAGTGTTGAACAGGAAGGATGAAAGTGAACATCCTTGCCCTGTTCCCAATCTTAGAGGGAAAGCAGCTAGACTTTCACCCTCAAGCTTGCTACAGGTTTCTTGCAGATGCTCTTAATCAGCTTGAGGACATTCCTTTCTCTTCTCAGTTTGCTGAGATTTTTATCATGAATGAGTATCTTATTTTGCCAGATTTCTCTATCGAGATGATGATCATTATGGCTTTTAGCCTTTATTCTACTAGTATATTGAATGATACAGATTGATTTTCAAGTGTTAACCTTGCATTCCTAAAACAAACCCCACTTGGTCATGCTATATTACCTTTTTAAAATACTGCTAGATTCAATTTGCAAATATTTTGTTCAGGAACTCTGCATCAGTGTTCATGAGGAATATGGTGTATAACTTTATTCTCCTCTAAGAGCTTTGCTGGATTTTAGTGCACGGTCATGCTGGTCTCCTGAAATGAACTGGGAAGCATTCTCCTCTTAAGATGGAGTTTCTCTGTAGTTCTCTTATTTCATCCTTAAGAGTTTGCTAGAATCATTAATGAAATCAACTGGGCCTAGGATTTTCCTGTGGGAAGATTTATGACTAAAATAAATTACCTTAATAGATATAGGACTACAGAACTTCTACTTCCTCTTTCACTGGCTTCATAAGTTGTTTTCTAAGAAACCTGTACATTTCAACTAAGCTGTCAAACTTATTGCCATGAAGTTGTCCTCTTTCACTCCTGATATTGGTAATTTGTTCTTTTTTTTCCCTTGACCAATCTTGCTAGTTTATGAATTACTTTAAAGAACAAGTATTTTGCTTTGCTGTTCTCCATTTCACTGATTATTGGTCTTTATCATTTCTTTTCTTTACTTATTTTGAATTAAATGTGCTTTTACTTTTCTATATTCTATAATGGAAATTTACTGATTTTAACCCTTTTTTCTAATCGAGGCAGTTAAAAATATAATTTTTCTTCTAAGTACCACATTAGCTGCATCCCACAAATTGTTTTCTAATTTCCCTTGTGATTTTTTCTTTGACCCTTCAGTTATTTGGAAGGATGTTTAATTTTCAACATAATTTTCATTTGGGGAATTGTAGGTGACTGTTGCTGTGGATTTCCAGTCTGCGGTGTGGCCTGAGGGCATATCCTGTAAGGTTTCAATCTTTTCAAGCTTATTTTACGGCCCAGCACGTGGTCTAGCTGGATGAGCGCTCCTGTGCACTTGCAGGGTGGCGGGCCTGCAGGGCCGTCTTCTGTAACACGAGGCGCGGCCATTGGCAGCGGTGAATCTTCCATATCCTTGCTAGTTATTTGTGTTACTTGTTCCATCAGTTAGTGAGAGAAAGGCGTTGAAATCTCCAACTACGAGGGTGCATCTGTCTTCCTCCTCCTGTAGTCCTACCAGGTTCCTTCATTTACCTTGATTCTCTATTAAGTACATTCACATGTAGGATGATGTCTTCTTCTTGATGAACTGGACTCTTTGCATTATTTGTAATCCCTGTTGTTTCCTGTGCTGCACCTGAAATCTGTCCTGGCTGACACCAATGGCACCAGCTTTTTAATGCTTATCGTCGGCACGGCGTACAGTTTTTCATCCTTTTGTCCCATTTGTATTGTGATATTTAAAGTGCATCTCCTGTGGGTGACATGTAATTTGGTATCTCCCCAATGTCTGTCTTGGTGTCTTCTCTTCTTCTAAGGACACTTGTCATTGGACTTGGGGTCCACCCTAATCCTGGGTAATCTCATTTGGGAGCAGGAGGGTCATGATCTGCAGTTAGAGGTGGCCCTCCTCCTTAGAGCCACTGGGCAGCCCACTGTAGCAGCTCACACACCTTTATTTGCTCTTTCTTAATGTTATCACAAGAGCCCAGCAAGTTCAGCTCGGGATGGGGTGTACTCTGAGCTTTGCCAGGACTGGCAGTGGAGTGCCCTGCTCTTTCTCCAAGCCACCCCCATAGGAAGGAACCATCTCCACTCCACGGGGGTCAGGTCACATGGGCAGGTCCCCAGCGAGGCCTGCCTTGGGCGCCAGTCCCCTGCCTCCTGCCGAGTCCCAGGCTGCCTCTGTTCCAAGGCACAGAAACCCAGAGCCGCCTGCATCCTGTGCATGCTCAAGGTCACACGGCACCTGAGCTGCAGCAGGAGGGAGAAGCCAGCTCTCAAGTGTGCGCGAGCCTCTGCCTCCCCTCTGGGGGCCCCCAAGGCATTGCTGCAGGGGACAAACACCTGCAGGCGGCAGTGGGCACCTCTGCCTGGCTTCCGGTCACGCCCCTCCCAGCCATGGGGAGAAAGCACCCCACCTTCCTACGAATCTTCTAGAAATGGACAAGTCACACACTTTTCATTCAGATGTTACAACCATAGTCGATGCCAAGAACATCATTTGAGAGCAGTAATGCATTCACGTCTTCTGAGAACAAACTGTAAAAATGGGGCCCCGCGATCATCTCATGACTTGAGCAGTGACAATGGGGATGGGGGCTTTGACTGGCACTGTGGAGTGGCACCGGGACCCAAAAGCAAGTTTTCTTGCCTGTTGTATGAAACAGCTGGAGAGCTGAAACTGTGTTAGAGTGGCTTCTAGTTCAAGATAAACACCTTTGTGGTACCAGTTTAATTCAGGTTTCTGAAGCTGAGGCAAGGAAGGCGTCATCTTCTATGTAATGAATTCTGGCACGTTCAGGGTCTTCCCGTGACGAATCATTCCTCGTGGAGGGAGTGCTGGTGGTGTGAAAGTGCCCTTTGTGTCTCCACGAGCCCCACCGGCCAGCCACTGTGTGCACTGCCCCGCCTGGCCTGCTGCCCCTCCTAATCCCGCTGCTTACCATTCCTGTGTTCAGTATATAAATGGCCATTTCCCAAAAGCCTCTGGCTTTTCTGCACTGTTTTTAATGCAATCACTATCAAATGGATCCGGAGATTCACAAAAGGAAAAGTGCACATTAAAGTTGACGGGCACCTAAAATGAACTACGAGCAAATCCAGGTCCTGCGTTATCGTAAGGATCTCTCCCACCAGTTAACATTGGATAAAGGAAGGAAAGTGGACGGTGTTGTTTACGAAGATGAATTAACTTAAACTAAAACAATTCTTTATTATGGACAAGGGAAAACACCTGGTTACGTGTGGGCTGGCATTAAATAACGGATGTGTATGCCTTTTACTGTAACTTTCATGTGTTTACAAAAGCAGAACCCAACCGTCCCCCCTCCGCTGCTGGCTCCGCTCCCCCGCAGACCCTCCAAGGGGATACCTGGGGGATCCGTACTGCATTCTGAGAACACCCTGAAATGTCCCATCTGCATCTTCCCAAATGCTTGGCCCCTGTGGGGGCCAAAGCTGCTTCTGGAGACACCGAAGAGGCTTTGGGAAGGTTGGCCCTGCCGGGGGCCGGACAGAACCCCCTCCGAAGACCTCTCAGGGTGAGCAAGGCCTGGCATGGTGTCTGTCAGTCCTGACAACCCAGGGCAGGAGCAGCCCCTCTGCAGCTGAGCTTATAGTGGGGCCACGGGCCCCCACGTGTGCTAGCAGGGTGCGCCCCCGACCACGTCCAGCAACCACACCCAGACATTCCTTGCTGAGCAGTTAGGAAATTAAATCTCAATGTAGTAAAAATGTGCAAAAGGTCTCCTCTTACAAATATTTAGTTATTTATAGCCAGTAAGATCATCTTTGGTTGATGATAAGGCACTGCATACAAAAACACAGGGTGTGCACACAGGAGCAAGCGTGGCTGAAATGGACAGTCATATCTGGCAAGGGGCTTTATGTAGCAGCGACTTTACTGGAAAAGTAGGTCACACATCTGTTATCTTTGGCTGAAGAAGTCTTCCTAGGTGTCTTCATTATGAAAGGTCTGCACTGATTAAAAAGAAACAGAAGACACAGAGCTCGGGCAGCTGGCCCAACCCCGGTCCAGACAGCCTTGCTGCCCAGTCAGTCGCACTGTTGTGCCCCTCCCTGAGCAGGCCTTGGGCACCTGCTCTGACGGCAGACAGCAAGGGCAGGTGCAAACGTGTCCAGCCACAAGTGGCCACTTTAAAATGCCCTTTGCTGCAAGCCTGGAGCGTCGTGCACACTTGTTCAATGAATGGAGTAGAGGAAAGGCTACACCAGAATCCGGGGTCTGTGGGCACGTGTGATGAGGCAACGCTGCTTCCAGCTGGTGGCAGTGCTGGTCCCTGGACATGGATTCTGGAACTTTCCAGACAACACACAGGGTAACTTCTCAGCAGAGGTTATCACAAAGCTGACCCAGCTGCCTGCCTGAGACACACCCAACCGGAAACACTGTTGGTACAGTTTAATCAGGTGAGTCCAAGAGAGGAAGGGCCTTATTGTCGGTTTCGTAACTGAAGCCGGAAGCCCATACACCTGCAGGGGACCCCCCCCCTTGGCTGACTGTCTCCCCACCCCACCCCCCTGGGATGGCCGGTCACAGGCATGTGGTCTCTCTCAGCACAGCACTGCTCACAAGTTACCCACAGTCATTCAACTTTCCAGATGGCGACCTTTCCTTCCCCGCTGCCTGACCCACTCAGCACGTATCTGTCCTCCGCTGAGCAGAGAGTCTTCACTGCGTCCAGGTGGGCCACCAGCTCCTTCTCCACCATCTTCCTCTCGGCATCAATCACGTAGATTTTCCCTTTCAATTTCCCCTGCGACAGCCCTGTGCCGCCCACCCAGATCTGCCCAGGAGAAACGGGGCGTCAGCCACACAGCCTTGCTCAGCCTGGGAAAGGGGGCCCCTCCTAGGTGTGCCGAACTTTACCCGTGTCCTGGGTGGAGTGATGCATCCCCAAACCCAGGTACCTCCCAGACAGGGCTGCCAGCCAGGACAGAGCCTCTGGTGGCCAAGGCCAGCGCAAGGCCCAAGCCAGATGGGCCCACTATCCAGACAAGCGTGGCACCTCTCCGTACCTGTCTCTTCACCCTGATCAGGCAGCTGACTGCAGAGCAGTCCTGGAGGTGAATCCTCGTCGGGGGCTGGGCCAGGTCCTGCAGGCTCCAGATGTAGATGTCATCGCACCCAGCACACGCCACCCAGAGCTGCTCCTGCTGCAACAGAAACGACAATGCGGGCGCTGGCGGCCTGGGGCCACGCATACAGCACCGATGGGCACTGGGATACCTCGGGGAGGAGCTGGAAGCTGAGAAAGGAGGTGCTCTTATCTTTAAAGTTCTCATTCAGCTTCAGTTCTCGATGAAGAAGTCCATCCGTTGTTACCACCACAATACTGTCACTGGTACCTGTAGTAAAAAGCAGCTGGAATGAGGGACAGGCAACCGGGTTCACGGTGTAAGAATGAGATGCCTGGGGAAGTCACAGAGACCGACGGGGCCCCCAGTTCCCTCCCCGGCTCTGGCTGAGGTGCTGGCAAGTGGGCCTGGTGAGCCATGTAGCGCTTCCAGCTGTCCCCACCTGTCCCTATGGCCATGCTCACCCCACAGAGCAAACCCCTCACTGAGGCTTCACAGGACACAGCTGCTTTCAGCATGTTCCCTGCACAGTCATTTTGGATTTTCTATCACTGGAAGCAATGGCTGCCTGACCCCGTGGTGGCTGCAGAACTTGAGGGGCAGACCTGCCTCTGTGGATGCGTGTCGGGCACTGTGCTCCGGTTGGCCACTCGAGGAAGTCCTCTGCGATCCAACAGCTCCATACCGTGAGAGCTGCGGCCACAAGACTGGTGCCCTCGAGGGCTGCAAAACCAGGTCTGCACGGCAGGCAGACAGCGGGTGCCAACGGCTGTCCCTCCTGGTGTCCTGGCACGTGCCCCATGCCCACATGCTAGAGCCAGCACACCAGCATCGTGGGGACAAGGACGGGACAACACAGCCTGTCTGTGGGGAATGCTGGCCACACAGATGGGGCCTGGGCATGCCAGCTGGTCTTCAGTCACAGAAAGCAAGCACCTGCCCCATCTCCCTGCACCCATGCTCAGCTAAGTGGGGCTTTTCCTGAGACCCCAACAGGCAAACACTAAGCACCCTGCAGGATCATCCAGACGCGTGTGCCACTATCTGCCTGGGCTAGCCGGCAGCCCCTCTGGGTGCTGCTGAGTGTCAGCAAAGCAAGGCTCTTCCCACGGGAGCACTTCTGCTCCTGGGGCCGCGGGGCTGTGGCGGCTCTAAGCTGCTCCAGGCCCCATCCAGTGCACCAGGCACACTAAGCCCACCTGGCCCCGCTGGCAGAGTTCAAATACCGACTGTGGTGATGCAAACATAGGGGTCTGACCGCTGTCCCTGACGTGGGCCCAGCCCACAGGGGGAGGGGCTCCCCTTTGGCGGCAGCGAGGCCCCCACATCATGTGGAGGAAGGACCTGGATCCTGTCCAGGTGGTCCCCGTGGGGGTGGCCCTCCCCTGCTGCCCCACTGCTCACACCCTTTCACACCTCGCCTGTCCGGGCCAGCCCTGTCCCGGGGCTACTGTTGCTAGCCGCCTGCTGGTCTAGCACTGAGGAGGGGGGATTTTGCCTCTTGCACCTCTTCGCTGTTAGCGCCCTCTCACCGGGAAGGGTGGCACCCCATCTCTCACCTTCCAAGTGAAGAGACTCCGAGAGCATGAGGGACAAGCCCACAGCGACCAACCGTCTGGTGACAAAGCCTGGATTTGAGCCTTCATGCACCCCAAGGCCACAGCCTGAGCCACGGGCACCGCTGTGACCTCACGTATGCGAACCCCTGACCACAGATGCAGGGAACAGGGCTCCCCTTCCTTCCTAGGAAACCCAAGCACACATCCTGAAGGGCACTCCGGCCGGTGGCCCGAGCCAGGGCAGCATCCCAGCCGGCCCTGAAAGAGCGTGGCGGGACTGGAAAGTCGGGGACCCCCAGCTCACCTCTCCGCGGGGGGAGTCAGAGCCACTGCCGAGCCCGCCCCCACGCTCCTTCAGGCTGTGCCCACAAACATCTGAATGGGAGGAAGAAACCCAGTGGGGTCCCAGCGCCTGGACTAATGAGATCTTTTGAGTGACCAGGGTTTGCCTGCTGACATAAGGACTTTGAAAATACTGAACAGGCAGTTCTTCATTACCCGAGGAAACCCTACTTCCTCGTGCGCTTCTCACTGCTCAGTAGGAAGACAACTTAGCATTTTCTATTACCTTGTGAAATAAAAGGGGCTCCGTCCTTACGGCACAGCTACCACGCCCATTCTAACCTTGGTGAGCTCCCTGCTCTGTTTAACAGGCCCTTCTTAGCCCAAGGTTTGGTTGCCTCTGTTTATCCACAGTGCGTCCACGGGGGGACACCACCCCACCCCCCACCATCCGACAGCTGAAGGCGGACCACAGCGGGCCTTTGAAAGCAAAGAAACCCAGCAGGCTGCACAATCACCATTTTTCCCAACAGTACTTCCTAGTCTGTGGGGCACCAAGCAGCAGAAGTCACAGCAGGACGTAGCCATCCAGCTTGGATGAGGTTGCCAGTGTGGCTGGAAAGAAGGGGAAGTACCCCCAGATTTTATGTATAAATTCTCCTCGACTCTGGCTGAATCCTAAGCTGTGTGTAACTCAAGGAACTGGAACATTCAAGACGAGATGTCAGTGCTTCAGGGCCAGAGAGAGAAGTTAGAGCTGTAACTCATCTGAGCTGGAAAGGCTTGCAGGTACCTCAGGCCTTCCCTTAAAACCCCAAGAGGGTGATGCTATCGGAACAGAGGCACAGCAGAACTAGGGGTCACGCTCTAGGATGGAGGTCAAAACTGATATACTCACTGCAAAAAAAGCCTAAAGCCAAGTCTCTACACACAATCAAGATGCCCAGCCGGTAATTTAATGGCCTTCTAGAACAAGACATGATGCTCTCTAAAGGACATAATCCGGTCTTCTCAATGTGTCACCAACACGTACAGGACCCAGTAAAATTACACCCTTGAAGCATGAAGATGCAACTAAAAACCAAGAGAAAAAACAGCAGACAGAAGTAGAGCCACAGATGACCCCGTGTCCCGCAGACTAGGACATTAGACCAACAGTTACAAATAACTGTTAAGACTTAAAGGAGGATAAGGAGGGGATGGGTAAAGAGACGAAGAAATTAGGGGAGAAATGGAAATTTTTTTTAAGTTAAATAAATAGAGGTTCTCGACCTAAAGTGGAAATTTGTTGGAAGATTTAACAGCAGAGGAAGAAAGATTCATGTCTTAGCCATACTACAGCCAGAGAGAAAAGAATGAAAAGATGACAGCCACACCTGTGACCATCACTAAATGGCCTGGCATATATAATGAGAATCCCAGGAGATGTGCAGAGATACTGGAGGGGAGAATGGTTCAAAGTTTGCCCCAAATTCATGAAAGTAAACCAAAATCAAGGCAAACACAAAGACCTTCCTAGCTAAGCAGTCCAACTCACGAAAACCAAAGACTGAACCTCGCAAACATCCAAGGAGACCAGAGACCGGGCGAGCTTCGCACCGGGAGCAAAGTCAGGAGACAGTGGTGTCTCTAAAGCATGTGGGAGGAATAGGACTCCCAGCCAGGGTTGGGTACAGCGGCCTCAGAGCGTGAGAATCACTACAGGAAATACCTGAGGCTAAGGGGAAATGATGCGAGAGGGAAATCTGGATTTTAAGAAGGAATGGTGCTCACAGGAATGGTAGTTATATGGGCAAAAATTGTTGTTTCATCATTTCCTTGAAAGACCTCTGACTGCATGAGCAAAAATTTTATGAAGCTTCTCACAGTTGTAGAAATAAAATGCTACATTTGACACCAGCACAGGGGCAGAAAGAAAAATGGAACTGACTGTGCTGTCACGAGCTGCCTACATGATAGCAGAAGTGGGGCAGTGGTTTAGGCCAAATGTAGAGCTAAAAAGACAATAGAGGAAATTAAACCGAATATAAAAATAGTCCAAAAGAAGGTAGAAAATCAGAAAACAAGAACAGATGGGGAAAATGGAAAAGAAATAAGGATTATACCCACCATGTCATTAGTGGCATTAAAAGTGAACAGGCAGGGAAAGGATCTGAACAGACACTCCTACAAAGATGAAAGAGAAAGGGCAAAGAGCCCACGGAGACTGACACCGTCGTGGGTCCCAGGGCAGCGCGATCAGACCCGCAGGACCACGGCACAGCTGCCAGGGCTGCTGCAGTACAACGCCAATCCTGAGTGTCGGGAGGGACAGGAACCTCGCACACTGCTGGTGGGAACATGCTGCGGTGCAGCCTGGAAGAGGGCCTGGCGGTCTCTCCCGAGTACCCCAAGTACCGTAACCCGAGTCCACCCGCAGGAGGACAGCTCACCAAACTGCAGCAGCCGTGCGATGCGGTTACTCAGCAATAAGGTGAATGAGCTGTTGATACTCAAGTACCAGATGGATCCTGAGAGCACTGTAGGCTGGAGAGCCAGAGCGCATGCACGGCAGCACCCACCTGAGCGTCCAGGCATGGGCACACACATGCACGGGCACACACATGCACGGAGATGGCATCCGACTGATGGGCCGCAGGGGGCGTGCAGGTGCTCTCGGCCGTGCACGCATGCTCATCTCGGGCCCTGGATGCCACGTGCCGTATGCTTTCACCAAAACAGCAAACTGTACGCTGACGCTTGTGCGTTATAACATGAAATATGCTTCGATTAAAAAACGCACTTGTGACCGTTACCCGTGTGACCTGGCACATGCCAGGAGGAGCTCCATGTGTGGTCCGCCGCGGCACTCTAGGAGGCTTGGAAGTGCAGAGCCTGCGTCACCAGGCACGGGACCCCGGGGGCCTCCCGCAAGGAGCAACGACAGCTCGGGGGGCATCTGGGCTGCGTGCGAGCAGGGCAGTGAGCACCGCCATGAGGAGGGGCTGGCACGTGCAGGACGGCAGGCACCCCGCTGGCTGTGCAACAGAGGCCCAGGGGTGGCACGCCAACTGGGGGAGCAGCCGACTCGGGAGGGGAGCATGGAGTGGGGAGCACAAAGCAGGAAATGGGTACGGCAGAGGAAACGGGCTTTCAGCACAGGGCAGGGGTCCGGGTCCCGCTTTGATGGTGGAGGGTGGAGGACTTACAGCACCAGAGGTGGCTGTTGTGCAGTCTGAGGGACAAAAGCCGCCCGTTTGGCACTTGGAGCCTGCTGGTCACCCGCAGAGTGTGCACATTCCACACCAGGACCGTCCCGTCCGCGCTGCACGAGTACACCTCACTGGTGGTGCAAACACACGCATTTGATTTTGGCTCCTGCAAACTGTGTCTGCTTTAATCCAGAGAAGAACAGAGTCACCGCCAGACACAGCATCCCCAGCATGGACAGTAAGTGACAGGCAAACACCATCAGCGCAGCGGAAACAAAGCTGAGCTAGGAACAGCCGAGACGGCAGGAGAGGCAGGTTTCTGAGGGCGCCCCTCACCTCCCAAGCACGGTTTACTGCCCGCCCCACTCCACACCGGCGAGCGGAGTGTGAGCGGAGTGACTGTTGGCTAAGGTCTGGCCCCTCACACGGGTGCCCCCTGGCAGGACAGGTCTGCACCAGGGGGCTGGCAGCTGCAGGGGAGGGGCTGCGGCTAGGGCAACGTGTGGCTCCCTCCCCTTCTGACCGTTATTTCCGGGTCAGCACCTTACATCCTCCTGAACTGCCTGGCTGAGCACAGAGGCTGCCGTGACGCTGGGATAAGGAGCAAGGAGGGTGGCATGGAGGAAAGCGGGAAAAACTTCAGAGCCATGCCCTCTCATCCAGGGCTGGGGCTGCCCGTCCCCACACTCTGAGCCTCTGCCTCCTCAACAGAGGGAAACGGGGACCCACCTCCTCCTCATCTCCCCTGGGCACCTGCCGTGGGCCAGGCTCTGTTCCAAGTGTGGGGTGCACAGCAGAGAGCAGAATAGATACGCTGCCTGCCCGCAGGGAGCGGACATTCTTCATATGGTAAAGGCAGCGAGCAAATGAGGTGAATGCACTGCATGGGCTGAACTGTGCCCCATAGAAAGCTATGCTGGAGTCCAGGCCCTAGTCCCTTGAGTGCAGCCTTATTTGGAAGTAGGGCCTTTACAGAAATCTGGTTAAAATGAGGACTGCATGGTGGACCAAATCCAGTCTGCCTGGCACCTTTATAAGAAGGGGACATGTGGACAAGCAGCACACAGGGGGTGGGGGGACACTGTGAGAGTGTCTGTGGGCCAAGGACTGCGGGCCAGGCAGGAAGGCTGAGTGCCAGCCGCCCCGACGAGCACGCTTACCTGGGGCTGGTCTGCAGGAGACACCCTCCTCTGTACCCATGACCAGAGATGGACGAGAACCTCAGCCGACTTACTCTAGTGCCTGCCTGGCCCCTGCAAGCGCTCGCCCACAGCCACGGGAGCCCTTCCCTCTGGGACCAGGCCCCCCCAGCCACGCAGTCCCTCCCCTCAAGGGCATGGCCGCACCTGGGCACCCGCATCCTGTCACGCACAGCCAGGCCCGTGACGCTGGAGCGGTGCTCGGTGAGCTGCTTGTTGCAGGACATGCTGTGGGCGCTGATGATGTAGATGACTGAGTCCTCCGAGCCGGCCCACACCTGGTTCTGCTCCACCATCACCATACAGTTCTGATGGGGGCAGGAAAATGAGACCTACAGTCAGACCTCCGTATTCATGGCCGTTATGTCCTCTAAAGTCACCGCAAGTACTGAGTCGGCAAATCCTGACCCTGCTCCATGGGGACATCCAGGGGTAGGTCCTGAAACTGGAAATAAGGGGTTCGAACACTGAGGAGCTATAAAAGCCCCCAGGTCACTTGTCAGCCAGTCAGTACAGAATCTTGTTTCATGTTCAAGGTGTTTCTGCTTAAAGACATCTCACACGTACTGTAAGCACCACACCTGAGTGAAGCTCCTCTTAACACTGTGTCCTCGGGAGGCCTGGCACGGCCTTCGTGCACTTGGAATGCGAGCCTAGAAGCACTTCAGCTGTACTCCGGGGGCCAGAATGTGAACAACGTGTGCTAAACAGGCCGCGAAGAGGACACTTCCTACAGTATAGGCTCAAACAACACAGCTAGCGTGGCCTCGTTCAGCCTCAGCTGGGGGCTGCTCGGCTTCCCTGCTCACGCACATGTGTCTGGATAATCATGAAAGCACCGTGAGAACTGGTTTTGGAGTTACAAATACATTTTAGCAAGTAGGTAAATTTGGAAATACAGAGCCTGCGAATACCGAGGACAGAGAGCAAACAAGACTGCCAGGGATCTGAGGCCAGAGTCCCAGGGACCCCCGCAACGATTATCTATAGACTTTGTGAAACTGGAAGTTAGGGGTTCGAACACTGAGGAGTTACAGAAGCTCATGAACGTGCGGAACCCAGCCCCGCCGTCTGTCCGTCTTAACCCCACCGTGTCACTGAGAAGCCGCCCCGACACCTCCCCTCCCTGACACTCGCCAGGAGCCACTTTGTTTTGTTTCATGGCCGCCTTTCCTGTCCTCACCTGTGAGGTGGACACCTTCCTGGTAACTGAACAGATGTCTCCAATTTTCAAATACAAGTTTCAAAGAGTAAAAGGGCTGTGGGGTTGAGGGCCCAAGGCTAGTCTGACCCAGACGTGATCAGTGCGGTCGGTGGTGAAGCGTTACTTCAAGTCAGAGGAAAGAGCTAGAAAGAGGGAAGTTTCTAATTCCACCAGTGAGTATTCCCGTAGGTTAGAAAAAGATGCTAACTTGCTAATTCCGGAATGAAGGAATCATTTAGAAAAGCCCCTTCTTTTGAGGCATCTATTTGAGAATGGGTGTAATTTTAGTTTGGTGGCCCAAAGAAACTGTAGATTATTCAGAGGTAGCAGCATTTTCTTGATATAGTTATCCAAGTGTCTTGTTGAGTGGTAAAAAGTACCTCTGTGAAACTGGTAGGTATTTTCATGTAATTGAGGTAACTTGTTGCTTTAATTAAATGTTACCTGGCCTAACTGGGGGGCGGTAGTGATGGCCAGCAAATGCAGCTTTTTCTATTTTACTTCAACTAGGCTTTTAAAAGTTATTCTAGGAATTTACCCTAAGAACGCAGCAGCCCAGTTTCAAAAAGACAGATGCACCCCTATGTTTATCGCAGCACTATT
>JAQQAC010013450.1:64014243-64069344 GCA_029783875.1 Phataginus tricuspis | reverse complement strand
AAAAAAAAAAAAGTTACTCTATTATTAAAGTCTTTGTGATGCTTGTAACCGAGGATCAACAGAAGAAAATTAAATTGAGAACGACTTCCTTAACTCCTCCTCCCTGTGTTTCTGGTTGGTCTAAAGCATTATTAGATTTCTGTATATATCTCCACTCAATGGACCTCGGATTCTGTTGCTTTATCACCTGAGGCTCATTATCTGAATATGGGAGAAAATGATTTAAGGACTTACTATCTCACTGACATGTAAAGTCTGCCATGCAGGCATTTAAGAGTGACTCCTATCCTCCCAGCAACGTGTGTCTGAGTTCACAGTATGTTTCACAGCGGTTCTGAAAGCATAAACCGTACCACAGATGGTCACACTGTTTTTAGATGATGGGACACAGCCATCAAAGCTGATGCTAACACGTAGGTGTGTAAACTTCAGGAGACACTAAACATGAAAGAAATGGTTTCGTGTTAGAGGAGTTGGGCATGAGGATTTCTTGAGCATGACCCCTTGGGACGGTCACTTCTTTTATATCCTCAGAGGGTCTTAAACAGGATGAAGCCCACCAGGTGGTGGATGTGAAAAGTTTTGAATCGCAGAATGACATCGTAATAAAAGATGCCCCGGGTCACTGAGTTGGAGGTGAGGTAGCCCTGCCAGAGTGGCCACACCTTCTGGTCCCAAGGCACCTCCTGCCTGGAAACACCACCATTCACGTGGAAAATTCCAGCATGGTTCATTTTAAGGCCCTGGTAAGTGGGGGTAACTGAAACGTGGGATGGAATATGGGAAGTGGTTTTCACAAGGCAGTACCAGGCCTCGAGAGGTCTCCAGATAGCAGTGAGCTGACGTCCCTAGAGCATACGCCATGCCATACGTCTGACGGCCACAGGTCTACAATATGACCCTGGATTTGTGTGTGTTGTCGGCGGGGGGGGAGTTGTTTTGCACAAATGTAGTTGACTTAAAAAATCAATCAGTCTAAAAGCTCAAAGAATTAAGATTTCTCAACCACAAGATAATCCTAATCGAGCAAATCTGATTTACAGTGTTCATAGTTTCCAACCCCAAATATGTTAAAATAATTACAAGTGTCTGTTTTAGGTTACGACACATAAATGTGAGAATCCAGCAGTGCACTTCACTTTACAGAAATCCACTTTTAGGTTTCAGAGTGCAGAGTGGCTAAAACCATTACCTACTCAACTGAGGACATTTAAGTAAAAGAACAAGCTTACATTTAATTTAAAAACTCAAGATAAAAATTAAAGACCCACTGTTTACAGAATTGCTTTCCAGATACAGGCTGTGGGCTCGCTTGGAACCTATTAGCATGTACTGCATACAGATTGACATGTTCATTTTTCCAAAATCACAGCTTGACCTGGAAGCGTACTTAAAATCGCTGCATTTAGTGGCACTGTCCACTCACCAGTTTAGAGGCGCCCACTTTGATGCAGTGCTGGTGAGCGGTCCAAGAGGAAGCATCGAACACGGCCACTTTGCCTTGGCTTAGAGCACACCACAGTTTAGGGCGCGCGTCTCCAACCTTCTCTGCCGGGTCAAGATGCCCTGAAGAAAGAATGCAGAACCGTTTAACGGAAACCTTTCAACACAAAAGCATGTGATGCCTGCCATCACTCGGATCCTGCCTGGGTCCCGGCTGGGGGCTGGAATACACAGGTGAGCACCCGGGAAGCACGGTGCCCCCTGGAGCTAACAGCCTTGGGCGCAGGCTGGCTCCGATCAGGAGGGTGCCTGACCCGGAGCTCAGCACGGAGACTGGGGCAGGAGCCTCAGTGCTTGGACAGGAACCCCACACCCCGAGAGCGCGGCCAGAGCACGACTCCACACCTTCACCGGCACGTGGGCTGCTGCCTCTCACTTTGGCCATTCTAAAGGTAAGAAGATTCTGGCTTTTTAACTGTGGTTTGATTGCATTTGCCAAAGTGCTAACGAGGCTGATGCTCTAACCGGCCATGCGGACATCCTCTGCTGTGAGCTGCTTGTGTCTCCTGTCATCTGGGCTTGGGCTGCCTTGATCCGTAGCCCTTCTGTCTGTTGATAGGAGCGCCTCGTGGTTCTGTTGGGTTGCAAATAACCTTTCCCAGTCTGTGACTACCATTTTCATTCTCTTCAAAGTGTCTTTAAAATCCTTATCGTAGTCAAATGCATTAAGCTTTTCTTTATGCTGGTATCTTTTTCATATAATTTTTTTCTTGTCCTGAGGTCATGAACACGTCATCCTATATTATCTCCTAGGAGTTCCCATGCTTCATTCATTTGCTCGTGTTTCTGCCTCTACCTTCACCTTTAGAATTCAGTCCGTTTGGAAGTGACAGCTGTGTGACCGGAGGCAAGGCCAGCGTCACTTTCTCCACGTGGATGCGGTGGCCCAGCGCCATTTATAGTGAAGAGTGTCCTTCCCCTGCGACCCTGCCCTGTGGCAGCCACCCCACCCACCCACCCAGCCACAGATCGGGAAGTACGAATGAATCTGTGAGTCTCCCAGGATGTTTATTCCGTGGTCTCCTGGCCCCGCTGAGATGCACTCCTCAGTCCCACCAGACTGAGAGGCTCTGAGGGGGCCTTGAGTGCCTGAGGGCTAGTCCCCTAATTCCTGCACCCAGTGCCAAGGGGCCTGACCAGTTTTCTGCCTAACTCCTCAGGGCTGGCCAGAGCGCTGCTCAGCATAGCCTCTTGGCCACGTCTTCCAGAACCGGCAGCCGCCCCACAGGAGGGGCCTCCCATTCTCCTGGCTATTTTTTACTTTGGCCCCTCCGACGTTGTCAGAGGACGGCTGGTCTCAGTTACCTAGCCCATCGTGACGGGCAGCCCAGGGTCTCAGCAGTTTTAATCTACAGGAAACTAATTTACATTTAGAGAGAATCATGTATTCAGATGCCATGCATGATAAGCGTCCTGGTCTGTGGGGTCACCACCTAGCAAGGCAACAAGACCTCCTGGTGGGACAGACAAGGCGTGCACCAGGGACAGTGTGCCCGGCTCTGCTCTCACCCTCCCTCAACGCCTGTGCCAGGACTCCAGGACGGTCTCAGGAGGCAAAGCTCTCCTCCGGTGGGGGAGCGGCTCTGTGGCAGGGCTCCGATGGGCCACCTGAACTGTGAGCTGCCGGGCTGCGAGCCGAGGCCCTGCGTGTGGGCGAGGACAGTGCCCTGGGGCACCTCCTGGCGGCGACTGCTCACACCGGTGAAGCCACAGCAAAGCCACAGGACCTCAGGCTTTTTGCCCAGAAGCGCATCTCTGTTCCCCACACTGTAAGCCCTCAGAACCACCCTGCAGCAAGTCTTCAAAGTCACCACCAAATAGCGCCCAGGACAGTTTCAGACCTGGGACACGCAGGCTGTGCCCAGCCCCTCCTCGCCCTCACACAGCCGAGGGCTGGGGAGCCGGAGAGCAGGGAGGAAGACTGCCGCCCGTCCCAATGGGAGGCCCGGGCCCACTGTTTTTAGCACGAGATCTCGAGGGGTGCTTTCCTGCAGTGACCACGGGGGGGCAGGGCAGGCACAGGTGCCCTATGAACCAACAGCTCACCTGGGGGCCCGCACGGCCTGGTGCCAGCAGCCGCCTGCACCGCTCGGGGTCTCGGAAGGCAGAGGCCCACCGGGCGCCCCATCACCCTTCCGCCTGGATCCAGGCTGACGGACCCCAGGTCCGAGGTCAGCACGCCGTCGCCCACAGCAGCGGCCGGCGAGGGGGCGTCGCCTACCTGGCGTGTACAACAGGCTGTCCACGGCTCGGGGGGCCGCCTCTCCCGCCGAGGGGTTGATCCTGTGCTTCAGCGCCTCCGAGGTCGTCCTTGGAACTGCCGTGGGCACTGGGAAGCAAGCACAGCGACACTCAGCTTCCTGGTTCCCGGGGACCCACGCCGCTCAGCAGCCCCCTATGTGCCGCGTTCATCTCTAGTTTTGAGGTAGGACTTCCTAATTTGTGAAAAGGGGCTCTTTGAGACCAGACCTCAAAGCAAAACCGTGCCTGTTTGGGGTCCCTTCTCCCACGCGTCTGTGAGCACAGCCCTGGCGGGGATGAGCATTTACAGGCTCGGACCCTCTCCTCGCGGGGTAGCCGTACAGCCCGAGCCGCCTCACACTGGTCCTCCCGTGCATGCTGGCAGAGAAGATGCGAGCCATCTTTCAGCAGCCGAATCTTCCCAGGACGAAACTGAAAGGGCTGACCCACGAACGCAGCTCCCGGCTTGGGTGCTGGACATCTGGCCGCAGCCGCCGTAGGGTGTCCTGTGCCTTGCAGGATTTTTAGCGGCATCCCTGGCCTCACCCAGTAGATACCAGTAGCCCCCCAAACATGAGCAAATATGTCTCCAGGTGTTGCCAAATGCCTCCCCACAGGATGGGGTGCAAAACTTGCCAAGTGTAGTTGTGGACCATCCATCATGAACTAGCCCTAAGCTATTAACTAAGCCCAGGCTGTGCACCTTTACCTCGCGAGGCTTCACAGCAAAGCAGGGATCAGAACAGGGCTCCGGCTGCCCCCATGTGCCACCAGCAGATGGCAGTTACAAGTGGCTGCCTGTCACTTTCAGGTGCCGCCAGGGTGTCTGCAGCATTCACAGAGGAGTTAGAAGGCCTGTCTGTGAACTCTGACAGAGCTTAGGTATGAGTTTGGAGTGATACAAACAGCTGAAGTGTACTGTTTGATTTTGTTCCTAATTAAGGCAAGAAAACCAGCAATCAGCATCTGTTTCCAGGACTGCTGTCGAGAGCTATCTCCAGTCCTCCCAGCAGGCCTTGTTACCGAAGCATCCTGACTGCTCCCAGGAGAGAGGGGGAAACGGAGGAGGTGGGGGTTGGGACACGATGGGGGGGACACGGGAGGGGGTGTGGGACACGGGGCGTGGGACATGGGAAGGGGTGGGACACGGGAGGGGGTGGGACACAGGGGGGTGGGACATGGGGGTGTGGGACATGGGAAGGGGTGGGACACGGGAGGGGGTGGGACACAGGTAGGGAGGTTGGACACAAGAGGGGGTGGGACACGAGGAGTGTGGGACATGGGGGTTGTGGGACACGGGAGGTGGTGTAGGACACAGGGCATGGGACACAGGAGGGAGTATGGGACACGGGGTGTGGGACACACGAAGGGGTGGGACCAGAAGCGGCAGAGATCTCAACAGTGACAAACGTGAAAAAAAGCAAAACAGGCTCAAGTGACTAAACATGTAGTTGAGGTTCATTTTTCCTAATTTTGGGAAAAAATTTAAAAACCAGGGTCTCCCAGCTGTGTATCCCCAACAATGAAAACACATACCTAAAGAGAAGCCTGTGAGTGTTCACAGCAGCATTACTAGTGACCAAAAAGCAGAGACAATCAGGTAGCCGCCTGGCGGAGGGGTGCAAACTGCTCTAGCCGCCCGGGGACGTTACTCGGCCCAGAGAGAAGCGCGGTACTGGCTCTGCCGCCGGGAGGGACTTTGAAGACATGATGCCACATGGAAGAAGCCGGACACGAAACGACACACACTGTCGGGTCCGTTTGGGTGAGAAGCCCAGAGCAGGCAGGCCCCCCGGGACGCACTGGGGAGATGGGGGGCTGCTTAGGGGCTGGGGGCCAAGAAAATGTTCTGGAATCCACGGCGCTGCGGGCTGCCCGTGAAATGGGTGTGAGAGTTACTGGCCCACTCGTTGTGGCGCGTAACGTCAACAGTGACAAGTCCTCCGCATTCCCCACTTCATGCAAATCAAAGACAAGTAGTCTTAGGAGGTCGTTCGAGAGTCGAAACGGAACAGAAGTAGCCACAGTGGTGCAGAGAGTCACCCTTACCCATCTGCCACTTCCCAGACCCGAGCTCTCCGCCAGCCTCTGTACGGTTCCCACGGGGGAAGCCAGATTCAAAGCCATGTGAAGGAAATCAGACTACTGCCACCAGGAAAACCGACCAAGTCAAGAAAGGACAACAGCAACTGGGACACCCAGGGGCCTCCACCCCTCATGCAGGAGTGACGCCCATCTGTCTACAGGCCAACTCTGCAGAGGCCCCTACAGCTTTCCCGGGAGGGAGGGGTCCCTGTTGGCAGTCGGGGTGACCGTGCTCCAGGGACCGAGCCAGAGAGTCCACGAGCCACTCAACAGCCTTCCACAAATTTCTATTCCACTCAAACCAGCAAGTGGAAACTCTGTTGTGGCCACAAAGAATCATGACAAACGCTGCCCAGCATAAAGTGGACTGTCACTCAGATGTCACAGTTGTGCAGCACCTCCATGTCCCTGCTTAGCAGAGAGCTCCAAGGTGTGAGAAAGGGAAGATGCAAGACCATGGGTGACATTTATACATAAATTTAACGGCATCAGAGAAAAACATTTGAGAAATTTGGGATTGGTTCTAACTGATAAATATCAACCAGATAAAAATCACGAGGTATTTAAGACCCATGACTTTGTCAAATAGGTGCTTATCTTACTTTCATTCTTCATCTTATCAAAATACGATAATTTGGAAGCGGCATAAATGGCACTGGGCGACTGCAGTGTGCCGACGACGGCGTCCATCAACAAGACGTGGGTCAGTGCCTGCTGGACATACTGAGGGTCCTGCCAGAGAAACAAGTTCCACTTTAACAACCAGTCACTGAAGTCACTTCACTGTCAGCCTCTATTATGATACATCAAACGTGTTTTCAAAGCACTAGGAGGAGTTTGGATTCGATGTCATAATCATTTTTCTCAGTTATGATAAACTTTGTCATGTAAGCCAGAGGTCAGCAAACATTTCTGTAAAGGGCTGGGTAGTAAGTGCTCGAGGCTCTGGGCCATTTGATGTTCATCGCAACTATGCAGCTTGAAGGCAGCCACACACCTGTGTGACCAGTGTGCCGACAAAACCTCCCTTACGGGACGGTCTGCAGGCAGGGTTATGCTAAGTAAACCAGGGGGCACAGGATCCGACGGCTCGCCCAGAAGTCACAGAATACCAAAGCATTAGGAAGGGCCCAGTGCCCCCTCCCACTCCCGACAGGAACGTGGGCTCGGTGCTCACACCTCGGGCTCCTCCAGCAGCGGGACGTCCCGTCCCCAGTGGGAGCTGTACTGCCGCCGGGCAGGCTGTCCTAAGGTCTGCCACCGTGGGGGGGTGCTTCTCCCGCACCCCCCAAGGGTCCCGTGGGCAGTACCTCTAGTGGTGTGAGCTCTGTTACGGGGCCCCCTGCCTTACCTGCCAGACACCCCACACTGAGCCCCCCACCCTGACCACTGTCTGCCTCTGCCCATGGCTTCACATCTGAATCTTATCTTGGCCCAAAGTACATGAAGGTACAGAAGCCCCTAGGTCATAAACGTAAACCCTGTCGAAGGAATGTGACGCACCCCTTGCCAGCACTCTAACCCTGTGAGGTGGTAGAGTGGAGAGCCAAAGCGGGATTCGTCTGGACACCCACTCCACCTGCAGGGCCCAGCCACCATCCCACCACCGTAGCATGCCACCAGAATGGGGAGGGCACAGCCACCACCCCCTGGGCCCCCCGAGCACACACGGCCCTGCCGGGGACACAGCGGCCACCTCCTCGGCCCCCAACATGGCCCTGCCGGCTTGCTCACCACGCCCTCCCCAGGCAGACCTCATCTGCTTCAACGCTTCCTGCTCCCAGGACCACCCTGAGCCCCCAAGCAACAAGGCTCAGCATCACTACAGGGGCGGGTGCGCGACGGCACGAGCTCTGACTGAGAAAAAGGGCGCCCCAGGCCCCAGACCTTGTGGTCATCGGCCAGCTTCCTCCCAGCCCACATCTCCTTCACCATCAGGTGCCACAGGTCACACTCCGTTTTTAGATTAGCTTCAAAGGTTTCTTTCTTGGACACCACTTTGATTTTTAAGGTGGGTATTCTCAGGAGCAGAAAGGCTACTGTGGTGCTTCTGACTTCCTGGAAGAGGCAGAGAAGGGGGAGGTCAGTGCAATGACACCCTGAAGGACACGGCCTTGCCAGCGAAGGACCCACCTCTGCTGTCCATCCTCACAGGCCACGGGCAGCAGAGCAGGCTCGGGCCTGCGAGGGCACACGGCCGATGCCCTCACAGGAGGGCAGGCCCCAGGGGATGGGGAGCTGTCCCCGCGAGCCCGGACAGAGCTGGGGCTGGTTGGGGTGCAGCGGGCGGAGGTGGAGGGTTCCCACAGGACACGGGAAGACCCTGACTGACCCAAAGCTGAGCCCTGTCCCAGGCAGGAGGACAGGAACGGGGCCACGGGGGTCTCCATGACTCTGCTCTCGGAAACATACGGTGGAGTCAGAGCTGCAGGCCACTGCCTGAGAGCTCAGCGAGCCTTCCTGGTAGAGCCGGGGTACCTGCTGTCAGCAGCTACCCAGGTGGGGGAGGCGAGCCGAACAGCCAGCGGTGGGATCTAGCAGCCCGGCTCTCACGGGGTGCCCCCAGCCTCACGGCCTCTCCTTTCCTCATTCAGTCCAGACACCACTAACACGCCTCTTGAAAATAAGGCTTAAGATGAGTCAGTGACAAGGGAGATTTCCTCCGTGGGGAAGGGACCACCTTTAGAAAAAGCAGGTGTCTGATGCTGTTGTGAAGTGAACAGGGGGTGCCCGCCGGGTGAGTGAACAGGGGGTGCCCGCCAGCCGTGACCGTCTCACCTCTATGTTTCTGAAGGTGGAAATCTCCACGTATCCAGGCCTCCCTTCCGTGAGGAGGAACAGGCGCTTCTGGGTCAGAGCGATCTTGCCCACGCCGTGGTTCGTCTTGACAGAGCTCGACAGCTTATAAACACACTCATTTTTATCCAGGTGTTCCATCACCGACGGAGGCAGGCTAACATCTTGGGCCTCCGCTTCTGCCTCCTTCCAGCAGTTGTAGAACTCTTTGAATGTTTCCGGGTCAATTTGTTTCTGTTGTCCTTAGAGGTACAAAGAAAAAAGAGATTTCTCAAAGCCACATACACAGCGGTGTCAGAGCTCGCACTACTGGGAGAGGCCACGCACTGCCCGAACGAGGCAGCAGGTGGCGCCAGCACACACACCCCGGGTGGAAGATCCAGGAAGGCGCTGGCCAGCCTGGACCCTGATCTGGGCCGGCCCGTCTGCCCTCTCCAGCCAGACTCTGGGATGCGGACGTGTGACTCACGCCAGGTCGTCATACCAGCTTGGAATGCAGGTGGGAGCGCTGGACAAGGATACTCTTTCCCTGGGGCCACGAGGGGAGCCAGTCCTTGGGCAATGCCTGGGGACACTCCTCAGCACTGGGCCGAGACTCGCCTGAAGCCAGCTATCAGTATTCTTTGGTTACATGAGCAAATTTGTAACCGACATGGCCTTAACTAAAGCAGGAACCTTCCCAAACAGCCGGTATTTGTGGGCTCCAGAGGCGCACAGACACCAAGGGTGAAACCCAGCTTTGCTGAGGCCGACTGATGGGACTTGAGGCAAAGCGGTGGCCCCTGCTTCCTTATCTGTGAACGGAGGTGGGGCCACCCACCTGCACCCACCTTTCAACCGGTCAGCCCTTTTCCACCCCAATGTTCTTCTGTATCTGCACCTGCCTTGGCCCTGTTCTGCTCTGTTCCACATCCTACGTCCATCTGTCCTCTCTCTGCCCGCCATCCTGCACAGGAAGACAGCCCTAAATGGCCCTACCTTCAGGGCCACCCGTGCTCGCAGCCTGCTTGCCTGGTGACCTTTCTAAGACACAAGTGTGAGCTCTTTCCCCCTTGTTCAGGCACTTCGGGCTCCTCGTCTACTCCAGGTCCCACATTCCTCCGGGATCCACCTTCTCCTTCACATCCCCACATTGCAGTCCCACCAAGTGTGTCCTGAAACAGGCCGTGTTGCAAGGCTCTGCCCACGCCAGTCCAGAGTGCTCAGGCCAGGAAACTGCCTATCCTTCAGGAACCGAGGAAGCACCTGGCAGCCTTCCCTGAGAAAGCTGTTATCCTGGCCAGGCAGCTGCCGAGCCACGCACGCGCCCCTTGCAGCGCCACGGCAGAAGTCTCCAGCTGGTGGCCGGCCTCTGGGGCAGTTCTTTACTGTCGCTCACCTGTACTTCCTAGTCGGCTTACGATGGCTGCATATTTGCTTAAAGCTTTAAAGTCACCGGGTCCAAACAGAAACACAACGTGGGATATCCGTACGCACTTGTGTCATCAGTCACTGAAGCAGCGCAGGCATACACCCTGGTGGGCAGGGCCTGGGGCCCCTGCGCTAGGCAGCCAGCACCAGAGAGCACGCAGGTTGTGCGTGTGACCTCACACAGCTGTTGGTGGAAATGCCACTCAATGCAGCCATCCCTGCCCAGCCTTGAGCCCGACTTCTTGGTGGTTCTGGGTGACCGTGCTCCCATGAAAGCATTTGCCACCTCAGTTCTCAGTGGACCGTCGCGCAAGGAAGGGTCTACAGGGAGGGGCACACAGCCGTTGCCTCCCAGACGCTGCAGTGCAGGGCTGAGCCAGGTGTCCTGTCCCCTCTGCCACTCGGGAAAAGCCCTCCCGCTCCTGGGCCCTGGCAGAGTCACTGAGGCCACACAGAGCAAAGCGTGTCAGCAGACCCAGGACAGCACCCTCACACGGACGTGCAGGGCCTCGGACGTGAGGCGGCTGAAGGGTGCCAGAAAACCCCAATAACGGAGGGCAGAGAGCAGGGACACCCCTGCAGGGAAACAGCGCCCACTGCACTCCAGCTGGCTGTGCACATGGCACCCCCAGGCTGCTGCAGAGCTGAGCAGTGCAAACCCGAGGCTGCCATGCACACCCATGGCCACGCACACTCACCTGTGGCCACTGCACACATCCATAACACCCATTCTCCATTTGTCTCCAATTCCGCACAAAAGTACCAACTGCTCACTCTGCACCCTGCTGCCCACACTCCAGCAGGACCCCTCCAGCCTGTGTTAGGGGGCGGCAGTGTCTGAAGCATCCAACAGATGCCAGAGCCCTGCGCACAGGGGACGAGATCATGGGGGCGGAGCCCAGCGGACGGGGGAGGCCCTGCTGCAGCTGCCTGGTCTCCTGGCCCCAGAGAGCAGTTTGTCGGGGGCAGCCAGGGCAGGCATCTGCACGGTTCGCAAGGCTGACCTGGGGTCGGGCGCCCGCTCCAGTTCCTGCAGACGCCCAGAGAGGTGGGAAGCCCTCACTCACCCACCTCCCCGGACAGCCAGCCGACTTGTCCTTAGGCATGTAAGTCCCATGACCCCGGCACCTGCCTCTTACCCACAGTCAGTGCCTCAAACAGCCGGTTTATGGTGCTGGCGTCCTTCACAATGCCCGACTCCTGAACCCTCTTCACAAAGTCGTCCAGCTGCATGTGCGTCTTTGGCAGCTCAAAGTTCTTCACACGGTCATCGGCCTTGGGGGCCTCCCCGGGCTTGTCCATGACCTCGCTGATGAGCCGCCTCAGCTCGGGTTTGTGCTCGGCCTGGGCGCGCTGGGGGGCCGACAGGGACCCCACGGTCCTCCTCACGAGATCAGCAGGGAAGATACTTATGTCGGTTTTGTACAGACTCTGGAAATCCAGGAGGGCTTCCAGCAGCCGCCCCTCCATCAGGTGGATGAGGCCGCGCAGGTAGAAGTACCTGGCCAAGAGCACAGAGTTCCCGGGAACCAGGAAGCTCATGGCTTTGCTGAGCAGGGAGATGCAGTCGGCGTAGTAGGCCTGCACGCACTGGCTCATCAGGGGAAAGTGGACCTCCGGGATCTTGAAGGTGTACGTCGCCTGAGGGGTCACACTAGGGACTGAAGAGTCAAGGGAAGGAAAGTGTATCAGCAGCACAGGCCTAAAAACAAACACGTGTCCCCACCAGCATCTCATCCCGCTCCATGTCTCTGTGCCTCGGGCGCACCGCACAGGGAGACCCTGAGCGCCTCCCCCAGGAAGCGCCAGGCCTCCGGCTGAACGGGGCCTCACTTCACTTCCATGGCACCCGGAGAATGCTGATTAAGTTACTTGCTAAAACTATTAATGCTCGCTTGAACCGTTCGGTTGTGAGTCTTTATGGAGGACTAAGCTATTAACCCAAACCAGGAGGTACTCGGGAGGCGCAGTCACTGTCTCGTTCACCCATTGTTTACATCGACCAGCCTCTCTGCGAGGTGGGCACTGCTGTCATTCCCACCTCACAGGCCTGCAGACCGAGGCCTCTGCTTGTCCAGGCAGACAGCTGAGTGCCAGAGCCGAACCTAAGCCAGGTGTGTCGCATCGATTCCTTCACCAACTCCCACCTGCGAGCCTCTCAGGCTGCCAGGAGGCCACAGGCCAGCCCTGCAGGTGGTAGTTCATCCTAGGGGGTGGGGTCTCAGCCAGGAAGCCTGCATGGGGAGGGAGGGTCCTGGGAGGGCCAGGGGGGCTCCGGTGGAGGTTCAGAGGGCAGAGAGAGCAGAAGGCATGCCCACCACAGTGAGCAATGAGAGGTGGGGGCATCTCTGGGTTTTACAGAAAAGCAGTGAGCTCAGAGGGGTGAAGCAACCTGCCCAGGGTCACACAGCCATAAAGTGGCTGTGCAGGGGACTCAGACCCAGCAGTGGCATCCAGGATGTTTCCTGTCTTCAGGCCTTTGTTTAAACCCAGGGCCCTTCCTGGGGCCAGCAGGGGGTGTTCCTCCCTCAGCCTCCAGCTGTCCCTGCATTCCTCAGGAGGCACTGGTCAGCAGCCACAAGGGGGCCACATGGCTCACGCGCCTCGTCCCCTCACTTCTCCCACCCCAGGGACAGGAACTGCAGGTGAAGGGCCCCGAATATAAACAACCAATGTCCCAGGTGATGGGCTTTGCTGCGGCTCCCGGGGAACTGAGACGTGAGCCAACACACATCAAGGCGTGTTTTGTACCCATTTCTGTGCTGAGGAGCTCCGAGCCAAACACGCACACGGGTCGGCCACACCTCACGACACAGGAGGGGCTCTCGCCAGCCCCACCTGGAACACGCCTGCCCCAGCCCGCAGCCTGGGTGTTCACCTGCTCCTCTGCTGACATGTCACATCCACCCTCAGGGCCCCCGTCACCACCCCGACCCTGCTACCTTCCTGCCAAGACACTGAATGACCCCAGGTTCCATGTCTATCACCTCCCTTCATCCCAGCAATGTCAGCTCCTGGGTTCCTTTGCCCCCAGGATCTAGGAAGAGCTCACACTCACTGGGGGCCTTAGAGTCATCGTATCCCATTAGACGCTGGTATCTGGACACAGATATTTTATATGTATGCACACAGATACATACATGTACACAGACAGACACACACATGTACACGTGAAGGACACCAAACCTGTATAGCTGTTGTCTTTAGCAGCGAGATGGGACGATGGAAAACATGGATAAGAAACAATTTTCTATAACAAACATAGTTTGCAAAATAAATATTCTAAAAATATTTCAAATTATTAAACTGCTAAAACAAACCAACCCAGTCCTTTCTACAGTTATGGTTTCTTTCCAATGACTTGCAACATTAGAACCAAGTTCTTGGTGGGATACAGCATAGAAACGGGTGATTTTACCAACTGTGCCACCCCCGTACTCCACAGCGTCTACTTTCCGAAGTGACAAGTTCCTGGGCAGCAGGTCAGGAACCGTGATGCCCTGCAGGTTGGGCATGCTGACCACCATGCGCCTGTGGGCAACTTGCAAGGGCGAAGGTTTTCGCGAGACCATTTTCTCAATGGTTGGTCTTCTTGGACTTATGGGTATCCCATTTATTCTGGTGTGAGGAGAGAAAAGCAAGGCTTTATTTTACAGATACAATAATGACTGGAGAGTGAGCCTCGAGCGGGCGCCATCCTGATGTGTGTGACCAGCACCCAACGTTCTCATGCACACCTGGATGACAGAGTGGGAGCAACATGTCTGAGCCTCCCATGTGTAGCTGGAGGCTGAAGGGCAGTCTGTGCCCCCAGGAGAAACCACAGCATAAAAGACATGTGAGGAGTGTCAGGAAAAGCGCCACAGAGGAGGTGGGAAGGGAGAGAGGCTTTGAGGACGGGAGAACACGTGGCAGAGAGAGGGCGGCACAGCCCCAGGGGCCTGCGGCATGGCGAGCATCCAGAGCCCCCCAAGCAGAAGGACACGGAGGGGCCCGGAGATTTCTAAACAGGGAACTTTTCCTCCCAAATAAAACTATGCTCCTGGGAGCACGTGGGTCCCCAAGAATTGGTGCATAAAAGCCGCGACCAGAGTACCTGTCCTCTTCCGCCTGCATGTGAAGGTCCGCCTGAGCAAAGGCGTCCATCCTTCGGTTGAGCCGGGCTTTGAGAAAAGAATGAAACATGTAGGTACCCAAAACCTGGAACAGATGACAGAGGCAAGTCACCACGATGGGCACGTTCCCCTGGCTGCAGGGCTCCTGCAGAGCTGCCGGGCGACCTCAAAGCCTCTCACCAACCCCGGCCTTGGGACAGGAGCTCCTAAACGCGGGCAGCTTTCTAATTCCTCGTAATGCACCAAGATCATCCTCCCGTTCCTCACCGGCCCATCAGAAAGAATCGGCCACTCTTTGCACTTTGAAAATCACAGAAGTTCGAAAGCACAAACCACCTTCCCCCCCACGACAGCGGCAGCCTTGGTCTGAGTTTCGTCATGGACTCTTGGGCCTCTGGGGACCTCAGTCCTCGAGGTCACACATCCTGTCTGCTACCCACGGCTGTCGGACAGCCCGGCTTCTCCGTTACCCGCGGCTGCTGGCTTCTCGTTTTAAAAAGTGAACTCCTGACAGCCGGCCTGTTTCCACCGTGATTCCTGTGTGTGGGGAGCGGCCGGCAGCGGAGGAGAGCCAGGGGTGTGGGCACCGTGGGCATCACGGGAGGCAGGCCACAGAGCCAACCAGAGGGAGGAGGCGGCACAGGAGCCCCAGGCGGGCCTGGCCTATCATCCAACAGGCCGGAGCTGTGTCCTGGACACGTCTCTGACCTGCTGTCCCCGCCCACAGCCTGAGATCCCGGGGCTCCCGTGCTGGGCCTCCGTGGGGTGGGGCACGTGTTGGCGGCACCTCACAGGCACCACTTACGGTGCGGATGGCCGTTCACGGACACAGGCCCCTGCCTGGGTCCGCAGGAGCTGCGGGAAGTGTGGAATGCAGAAGGCAAGCAGGACACGCGTGAGGAGGCCGCAGTGGAGGGGGACACAGGCAGGCAGGAAGCCGCTGGCTGCTCCGCTTCACCCTTGCATCAGGGGACTCACACTACAGCGTGGCCAGGACGGCCCAGATGGGTCCTCAGGCCCCGCCCCGCCATAGCCTACAGGGAGGAGAGGGGAGACTGCCCCTGGCCGAGGCGGCCCAGCGCCGCCTGCAGGCGGGCTCCGGGGTGGGGAGGAGATGCGGGGCGAGGACACAGCCCAGAGCTCTCAGGCCCAGGCCTTCGGGAGTCACAGGCAGGGTTCCAGGGGGAGGGCGGCCTGCAGAGTTCTGGAAGTTTGCAGAGGGCGCTCACGCCCCGCACATGTGGCGAAAGCACACAGAACAGGCAGAGACGACCGAGGAGCTCCAAGTGGAGCAGTTCTCCGAGCTCCCCTACTGCCGGGAGACGGTGAGCCTGGTACAGCCCATGCGGAGCCGCCTACAGCCCAGGGCCACCATCACGCAGTGGGAGGCTAAGCCAGCCTCAAGAAAAGGCTGCTGTCGCCCACCAGGAAGTGTGACAGCAGCCCCACCGACCAAGCTCTGCATGTGGCTGAACCACCTGCCAAAACAAAGTCCCGGAACGCTGACGCCAATGGACAAGAACTGAAACCACCCGAGCATCAATCATGGGGACAGAAACAAGGGCGCACCTCCTGACCCTGGGAGGCGACTGGCCACAAAAAGGAGCAGAGTGCTAGCACAGGCCACGTGGCAGATGGCCCCGGCGACCGGGAGGGCATGCCAGCTGCTTGGGGTGATGGGAAGTTCTAGATCAAGACGAGGTGGTTACCCAGGTGCAAACATCTATCAAAACTGACAACACTCTATACTTATAATGTGTGCATTTTACTACGTGTACATCACACTCTAAACAGCTGATTAAAAAAATAAGAGGAGAAGACAAGTAGCGATTCTCATCTCACTACGCTGATGGACAGTGACTGTGGTGGGGTTGGTGGGGGGGACCTGGTGATGGGGGGAGTTCAATCATCACGGTATTGCCCATGTAATTGTAGGTTAATGATACTAAAATAAAATAAATTATTAAAAAAAAAAAAAATAAGAGATGGCCAAGGGATCAGAAGGAACCCCACTGAAACAAACTTTGGAAGCTAATACACTTCATGAGACATCAAGAGATGCTGAAAATACTCCGTGTCTTAAATACAGAAAAGCATAAAGGACAGAACACACACACAGAAACCCCACACGCCTCTTACCTGTTTATAGAACTGCTGGTCCCCTGGAGCTCTTGTTTTGAGAAATTCTTCACTATTAAATACTCTGTGTTCATAGTTCAGGTGATTCTTTACTTCCCTGACAAAGAGAAAGACATCCTAGTGTTGAAATGCATGAGAACATGCCGGTATCAGCAGAGAATTGGTGAGACGTGCACACGTGGCAGAGCGCTGTCCTGCAGACCCCCAGAGGGACACGGTTTGGGCACATTTGGGTTGGGCTGTTTTGTCACTTCAAGCACAGCTCTTCCAGGGGAAACATCACTGTCGCCTTCTCTCCAGGCCCTCCAGCTCTTTACACCCATGGAAATGTAATAATCAACAACCATTTGTACAAATAAAATTTAGAGTCCAGGGTGCCGGCGTGAAGGGGCAGCTGGACTCGAGGGCTACGCTGCTCAGTCGTCAGCCTGACCCCCACGGGCCACTTCACCTCTTTGCATCACATTCACTCATCTGTAAGTCTCTGGGCACTTGGGCCGACATATGGTCTCCCAGATCTAGACTAATGGTCTGCAATCCAAATCAACAACCTTACAGGGCACGTTCGGTATGTGATACATCACTTGTTTTCCTTCGGTCAGGAGGGAAAAGTACTGCATCGAAGGGAGATAAAGTTTTATAATCTATAATCATATTTTCTGCTTTTCAAAGAATTCACCAAGCTTGTAAAGTGTCCAAAAAAAAACTTGCTCGTGAGGTTTTTTTTTAAAGAAAAGGAAAACATATTTACATCCATACAAATTACACTGCTTTCAGCAGAGATAACACAACCTGTGTGTAATACACTACTCCATTTTTTCCTAATGATTTGCTTTATGTAAGTATATACACCAAAAGAATGCAGCCACTGAAGTCTGGGTCTTGGAATAGTCACAGTGCTATCGGGTCAGCAAGCAAGGGTCTAAGCTCCCAGGCGGAGGGTCCCCGCAGTGTCCCCCACAAGCTCAGGGAGAAGGCAGCAAGGAGAGATGGGACATGGAAGAAAGGTAGACCGAAGGCTTCTTCCTACGAGTAACTTCACAAAAGTTACACATTCTCCTATATTCCTTAAATGACTGCGTATTTAGGCCAGAAATAGCGAGTTAATCACTGAAATAAACACACTTTACTAGCTCCTTAACCGACTCTAGCACAAATGTAAGCTCCCAACAGCACGTGGCGGACAGCAGACAATGAAAACCACAGGTATCTGGAGAAAGAGACATCTTTCCAACGGGCTGCATCCTGAGTGCCCCAGTTCAGCTGCTCCCCACGGGGTGGGTTTCATTCCCAAAATGGTCTATCCACCCGCCCCCCCGGACTGCCTGGCCATCCACAGCACCATCACCCACTGGGGGGTCACCTGCAGGAGAGGCCCAGGTGGGATCTGAGTAAGTACAGGCTCCCGGTGACCTGCTGATATGTGACCATCACAAGATAAGAATTGGTGGTGGAGGGGGTGCTCTCACCTCCTGGTTCCCTGGGCCTCGGGGACTGCACCGCCATGGAACTGCGGGCCGGCTGGGCACCTTTCGCAGACACCAGGAATGGCCTCACCTACCTGAGGATGGTGACCAGCAGCTGCAGCGAGATCTGCTGGATCTGGCCGTTGAGGCGCTGCTGCCAGGCCCGCCTGCGGGCTCGCTCCCCATTCGGATCTGTGCTGGCACAGAGGTGGGCGAGGTCCAGCTCACGGTGCAGCTGAAGGCTCTGGACCCTGGGAAGGGGCACACAGACGCTGACCACAGGCACTATGTTACAGGACCGGTTCACCGGCAGGGAACGCTAGGAAGGGCGCGCGCTCTCGCCAGGCAAGGCCGCACTTTCAGGATGCTCGGGTACCTATCCATGACTTTCGGGGGCCATAAAAATGCATCCACTACCACCCAGCATAAACAGCTTATTGTGCAGAATTCACAAAGGCCTTGACTTTGGACCATGCACATTTTTATCAGGGCTGGATCATTCCATCCCCCTCGCTCTAACTGGGCTTCCAGGACAGCCAGGAGTTTCTAGCTCAGGCCGCCTCTCGGCCGGCAAGGTCAGGGCTGCCCCAGAAGGATGGTGCCACTCCCCAGCAGCTTCTTGTGTCCACGCCTTGCAGGCAGGACCTGAAGTACCAGACGTCCTGTGTCCCCACTCTTGACCCACCAGGGGACGGCCGCTTACTCTTCTGGAGGTACTTGGAGATAGGGATTCAGCTACCTCTGTAACCATGAGCCAACATCTAACAGAGCCCAGCCTCCCAGCATGGCCACACCTTCAGATGAGACTCTGGAAGCCAGCCAACAGGTCTGCAGTTTTAAACACACAAATAAATACACCCAACACATATCCATCCCACCAGTATTTCCCAAGCTCCTGCTACATGCCAGGTACTGTCCACGTGTGGGATGAAAAGCAAGCATGCAAAGTCCCGGTGTGGGGCTTGAGTCTGAACAGAAGAAATAGAAAAGCAGAAAATGCACACAATATGAGCTAATGGGGAGGGAAGGCAGGGACACGGCTGGGAAATGGCCAGTCTGGTGGGGGGAGAGGACAGCGCGAGGACCTTAGACCTGACAGGTGAAAAGCAGGGCCCACAGGGCCATAAGCAGACAGGGTGGGTGCTGGCAGGCCTGCTGGGCCCAACTGGCTGGCACCAGGGTATCTCAGCTGAGACCAGTTCAGGTGACCACTCGCTGGGGCCAGTGTGAGCAACCACCAGGCTCTCTCTCAGCCCCCGCTGGCCATTCGCCCGCAGAACACAGGGTACCACGGGGACTGGGCTTCAGTGAAATGCCGCTCAACTATGGGCACAATCCATCAGCAGACGGCTGCCCTCTGCCTGGAGCCCTGCTTCCCTCCCGCCTGAGCTGGCCTCTGCCCGTCAGGGACAAGGGTCCCTGTCCCTGCCCCCCGGGTAGGGAAGGGCAGGGAGGACATGGCCGACACACTTCTGATCAGGCTGAGGCAGAGACTGCAGAGAAGGGGGCGAGGAGCAGGCTGAAGAGGAGCGGGGCTCCCTGTCCCTCCTGCCAGACACCACGTGCGTGGGGACCCTGGTCATGCCTGGGTCACAGTCTCAGCGTTTCACAGCCACGCCCCCGACTGCACAGGGGCTAGTTCACGTTTATAAAACAGCCTCTCAGGCGAGATGGTAGACACAACTCCCACCATTTGGGGTCTAGCCAGTGGGCATACAACCTGCTGTGTATATTCTCAGTTGCTAACACTAACCACGGACAAATCCAGACTCCTATCTTACTGGGGACGCCCTACCAGGTGAGCACCTGACAAGTGGCACCGGACGCTGTCAAGCATCAGTTCTAGACCGTGACACTCCAAAGTCAGGTGGAACACCCGTGCTTATCAGAAAGTAAACAGGCGACAGGAATGCAGGTTTCGCCTTCTAAGTTCATGCAGGGAGACATTCCTCCCAGGACACCCCACTCAGGTCCCGAGCACAAGCCAGCAAGAGGCCACAGAGGAGAGCCTGTGCGCTCCATGCTCAAGCCTGCAGGGAGGACAGGCCTTGCACCTGTGCTCTGGCTGTGCGGCCTCGTAAATTTTTTTTTTTATAATTTATTTTGGTATCATCAATCTATAATTACATGTGCAATATTATGGTTATTAAACCACCCCCTTCATCAGGTCCCCCCCACCAACCCCATTACAGTCACTGTCCATCAGCGGAGTGAGATGCTATAGAATCACTACTTGTCTTCTCTGAGTTGTACAGCCCTCCCCATGTCCCCCAACATTACTTCTGCTAATCGTAATGCCCCTTTTTCCCTCTTATCCCTCCCTTCCCACCCATCCTCCCCAGTCCCTTTCCCTTTGGTAACTGTTAGTCCGTTCTTGGGTTCTGTGAGTCTGCTGCTGTTTTGTTCCTTCTGTTTTCTTCTTTGTTCTTATACTCCACAGATGAGTGAAATCATTTGATACTTGTCTTTCTCTGCCTGGCTTATTTCACTGAGCATAATACCCTCTAGCTCCATCCATGTTGTTGCAAATGGTAGGATGTGTTTTCTTCTTATGGCTGAATATCATAAATTTTTTTAAGATGGAAGGAACAATAAAGGTTGCACTTCTATATAATTTGCAGAAACCATCCAGGTAGAATGGATAGCAAGGTGTTAGGGGCCGAGTTGTGTCCCCCAAATTCATATGTTGAGTCCTAACCCCCAGCACTGTGGGTGGAGATGGGGTCTTTGCAGAGATGATTAAGGGAACTGAGGTCATGTGGGCAGCCCGGATCCACTCCGACTGGTGCCCTTATGAGAACAGATCGGGACACAGACCCGCACAGAAGGAAGATCAGTTGAGGACACGGGAGAAGACGCCACCTGCCCGCAAGGAGAGAGGCCTCAGGGGAGCCAGCCCTGCCCCACCCGGACCTTGGGCCTCCAGCCTCCAGGACTGTGTGTACGTGGTGTTTGTTTCGGCTGCCCCCAGCTGACTAACACAGAGGTAAGGGTCAGAGATCAGAAAAGACAGTCAGGAGACCAAGAGGAAGCCTGTCTACCTCTTGCCCATCCTCTGGGGAGTCCTCGGTTCCCTCATCTGACCCCCCAACAAGCGGTGAAGGGAAAGGTCCTTTGCTGATGGGCTCCAAACTGCATCCAAGCGTCTCCAGAAACAGCACCGCCGCTCGGCAGGAAACGCCGTGGGCGGCCTGCAGGCCAGCCCCACACCCTCAGGTATCCCCGTTCAGACTGCCAGGCCGACTGCAGTCCCGACTATCAGATCAGATTCCCAAAGGGAAAAGTGCCTGCAGAGCAGCCCCAGGGCGCACCTGGCCAGGCTGAGTGGGTCGTCACCCTCCTCCAGGGACAGCAGCCCAGTCTGGCCCTTTTGGAAGAAGTCTGCTGATGCCTGATCAGGGCCAATGAAGCTTAATAGTAGGGATGGAGCCCAGGAACCGTGTGAAGTGAGGCATGAGAATCAGAGCTCGAATGGAGCCCTGGAGGGCGGAGGGACAACAGGACAGAGGCTCACACCCTCAGGGCCGGCTGACAGCTCCTGGCAGAGCCACCTTGTCTGCTCTGCCCCTCAGCCCGCTGTCCTGCCCTGGGTGAGGGTGTAATCAAGAACTCGAGGGAGGCAGGGAGGCAGGGAGGCAGGGGCAGAGCAGGTCCCAGACCTGGGATCCTGGGGCACGGTAGGCGGGGAGGTTTCCCAGGGCATGTGACAGCCACCTGACTCTATGGGGTCCTGATCAGTGTTTAGAAAAGATCAGAGTGACGACAAATGACTTTTATTTTTAAACATTCGCAAGTAATTTCCAAAGTGATAAGCACACAAAGCACCTATCAGCAATATAAGATTGGAAAAGAGACTCGGCACTGAAGGGACACTGCCACCCACACGCCGCCTCTGCATTTACCTCTGAATGAACGTCTGCGCTGCCGGGAGGGGGATGTCGGGGATGTCAACGTCATCATCATTAGAGCAGCTGATGCTTCCGTTATCGATATTTATCAGAATTAAACCATCAGCTTCCTACAAAATAAGTTTGTAAAGATTGATGTAAGACTCTAAATTTGCATATGTGTTTGAAAACACATTTTGCAATGACGAAGATAGTGTCACTATTAATTAAATTATCCTACTTAATATGCACACAGAGCCTTATAATATCTCTGCCAAACCATGCAGTACATACCTTGAGTTACGTTAACAAGATAAATTTGATTAAATAACGTCTCTCTGAGTCAGGATTCCAGTGCATGCTGTCAGGCTCTCAATTACCCTGGTGCAAACACACTGCACATACTACTTCAGGGAGCCTGGAGAGAACATTCCAGAACTCCAATGAGAGCACCCATGACTTTCAACACGGAGCCTGTCTACTTAGCTGCCCAGCCAGCTCCACCCGTCCAAGAACTGGTGACCACACACACTTGGCATTTTTGAAATATATATGGGTTACTTGTAAGGTCTTATCTATGACAAAATACACATAGTAAGTAAGTCACACACTTGAGTTCTGTAATTCAACAGTTCCTGGAATGCGACACTGGCGCCTCTCTGAAGGCCTCCACTGCCCGCTTCATCCCTAATGCGCAAGCGTACAGACCACCACCCGGGCGGGGCGCACGGCCTGAACATTTGCGAGTCTGGCGCAAACACCCTACAGGGCACGTCCAGGATCTCAGTACCACCGACGAAAACCTCCAAACGCCAAAGCCACACAAGTCCGTGGCTTGTCCTGAAATCTACCGGAACAGGTAAATCCCTGAAAGGGCTTCCCTCAGAACTGCTGGCCGGAGCTGTAAATGTGCCCAGCAAGCGGAGGGGGTGGGGAGGGTTCCCTTCCTTCCATAAAGGGCTGAAGGGCCTCTTCTTGGTTTGTCACTTGGTGAGTCGCTCACTGTGACAAGAACACGGAGAAGCCTGACCCCTCCCCAGCAGGGGCCCTGGGCCGAGCGCAGAGCTCCCCGCTGTTCTAGGGATTCGCTCTAAAACACTCCGGGGCCAGTGGGGCTGCGCCTGACAACTGCTGATGGCGGAAGTCGGGAGACGGCGTGCTTGCCTCTCATTTTTGTGCTCACTTAGAAATTTTCACAATGAAAAGCTACTCGGAACTGCCAGTAGCACACAGAAAGGTCCTCGCCCGTGTTGTCACTGGGGAAACACACATCCAAATCACAAGCTACCACCTCTCCCGTCCCAGGATGGCTAGAGTCAAAAACAGGTAATAACAAGTGTGGTCGAGGATGTGGAGAAGTCAGGACTCTCCCACATTGCTAGTGGGAATGTAAAATGGTGCGGCTGCTGTAAAACAGTGTGGCCACTTCTCAGACCCTTCTTCAACACAGGGCGACCACCCGGCCCAGCCATTCCATTCCGAGGTATGTGCCCAAGGCACATGAAACATACATCCACACAAGACCTTGTACATGAATGCTCACAGCTGCATTACAACAGTCAAGAGGCAGAAATAACTCAAATGTCCACCAGCTGATGAAGGGACAAACTGGCAGATTCATATAATTGGATCCTATTCAGCAACATAGATAAAGTCCTGCTACATGCTCAAAAATAGTGCGCTAAATGAAAGACGCCAGGCACGACAGGCTACATATAGGATGGCCCCATTCACATGAGTTCCACATAAATGGAACAGACAAATCCAGAGACAGAAAGTAGTCATGTTCCAGGCATGGGGGAAGGACAGGATGGGGTAACTGCCGGTGTACACAGGGGTTCTTTGTGGGCTGATGAAAATGTCTAAAATTGGTTGACACACCTCTATGAAGTTACTAAAAGCCGCTGAATTGTCCATTTTAATAGGTCAAACTTTGTCATGTATACATTGTGTCCGAATAAAGCTATTATAAAAAACCAAACGTGCTCTGCCTGCTGCAAAATCACAATATTTACGACAAACCCACGTCTTCAGCCCACCATCTGAATGTACGCCACCTCCCATCAGCATTACAGTAGAAGAGCTGCCACTTACTGAGCACTTACTGTGTGCCAGGTGCTGTCCCGACTCCTCCAATCCTTGCCCTGATAACGATGCTGGCACACCACACAGGTCCACTCATACATGGACTGTTCTCAATAAATACTGTACAGGTACTATAAATGTATTTTCTCTTCCTTACGATTTTCTTAACATTTTCTTTAGCTTAACTGTAAGAATACAGTATACAATATATATAACATGCAAAATATGTGTTCATCAACTGTGTGTGACATCAGTCAGGCTTCCGGGCAACAGGAGGCTATTAGAGGTAAGTTTCTGGGGAGTCTGAAGTTATATGCCGATGTTCAGCCGCATGGGTCAGAGTCCCTGACCCTACAGTTGTTCAAGGATCAACTGTATGCCCTCTTATGACGGGGACACTGAAGGGTTTAACACGGTGCCAGGCCGTCACTCAGCGAGTACACAGCCACTAAAGGCGGCAGGACCCACAAGCTGACAACAGACTGCACGTCCACACATGTTCCAGGAAGAAGGTCCAGTCCACGGTATTAATGAACAGTAGAAGCTTCATCAAAAAAAAAAAAGGAAAGAAAAATACGAAACTGTACCGAGGCAGCTCCGTCCACCACGCCCCAGCCGTGTGCCAAGCACTAGCAGTGGCCGCCCTCAGCTCAGAGTCCTGCCCACGAGGACATGCCGGGCCCACTTCACAGAGGCAGCCACGGAGGCTCAGGGAGTAACTCACTCAGGGCTGCAGAACCAGGAAGCGGCAGGGGCGAGGCTTGAAGCGGGGTCCCTGCACTCTGACGCCCGCCGCCTCCTCACTGAAAATGTGCAGGAAGCCGTGTGAGCTGGGGTGAATTTAAGCGGACTGAGCGACACAGGGCTCTGGCCCTCAGGACGCCATGGCCGTGAACACCCCCCGCAGCCCACCGGGGATGGCACAGGGACAAGGAGATGCTACGCCACGTGTGCGTGGCGCCTGGAGCACGAAGGCACTAGGACTGCCCTCTCCCCGCGTCCCTTCGGGGCACTTCCAAGTCAACGCCCAGCAGTCTCGCCAGGCGCTCACAAGAACTTAACGTCGTAACCCCAACAGCGACACCTCACCTTGCTGACCTCCTCAAAGTGGTCGAGGTGGCAGCCCATGAGGAAGGACGTGGGCGCCATGACGAAGTCCAGCATCTGCTGGGACAGGATGGGCACAAAGGTGTGCTGCCACTGCAGAGGGTGCAGGTAGACCATGAAGCACTCGGCCACCAGCGTCAGCAGCGCCCAGCTGCAGGAGAAGAACACGACCCGCTGCTCCGTGAGAAGGCAGGTGAGGACCTGGGGGGCCAATGAGACCGTGTGCACACTCCAGGCACCCCCGCAGTGTGCCACCTGCAAGACCAGGGGCCTGGCAGGCATCTCCCTGCTTTCCCCGCTCCGCCTGCCAAACGAAGGCCACCCTGACCCCACAGAAAACCCTGTTTGCAAACAGTGCACACTGGTAGTGGACATCAGCTTTAAGCAAAACGATAAACATCCCCAGTACACTGCACACTGCGGGACATGCCCGCATGGGACTCGCCCCTGACGCGACAGGAGCTCTGATGCCCCAGTGAGACGAGCATGAGGCACTCTCGGGGGGAGAGACGCCTACCCGCAGCACCGCGCTCTCGGGGGAGGGACGCCCACCCGCAGCACCGCGCTCTCGGGGGAGAGACACCCACCCGCAGCACCGCGCTCTCGGGGGAGAGACGCCCACCCGCAGCACCGCGCTCTCGGGGGGAGAGACGCCTACCTGCAGCACCTTCTCAGCGCTGAAGCACAGCAACGGCAGGTGCAGGTCCAGGTCGATGATCGGGCTTTCGGGGTCCGCTCGTGAGGGAAACACGATCTGCAGTGGTTTCATGTTAAATATCTGCCATGGCCAATTTCCATGATTAGTTCCAGTGGAGGCTGAAACGCACTAACATTCACTACTTGGGCACAGAAAGCACCTGACTTAGAAAACTTTTTTGAAGACACGTGCCGTCACCTTTTAAGTCACAGAATAACCAGACAGTCTAGAGGTGCAGGGCTGCCGGGCAGGCTCGTACATAAAGTACTTCACGCCTTTTTCAGCCAAACCGCCTTAATTCTTCCATGGATTAGCAAACTGTTTGTTGGCAAAACAAAGATAAAATGACACCTAGATAATACATCCCAATTAGCACAAATTCTACATCAAGTGTGTTCAAATTCATCTTAGCTAGTATGCATTATTCTCAGTTACTACTTACGTATTCTCTATGTATTTTCAACTTAATAGAGCTCCTTAAAAACATGTAATTCACAAACATTTGAAAAAAAGCACTTAATTTTTCTAAATGATACTATTTTAAGATGACACTTCAAATTCGATATCCACAGAACACAGACTCCATGTTCAAGGATGCAGTGTCCCCTCCACAGAGGGGCCAGACCAGGAGCCAGAGCTGGGGCAGCAGGCTGACGCTCTGGGTGCCCACCCAGCCCTGGAACGCCGGTAAACGAGCAGAGAGGAGTGAGCTCGGTGTGAGCAGAGCACTGGGGAGAAAAGGGAGAGAGCTGCCGCCTGCGGGGTGGGTGGGCTTCCTCAGGGAGACAGAGCCGCAGGGTGCTGGGCCGAGGGACACGCCCACTGCTCACACATTCTCATGGTCAGCCAAGGCACGGTTCCAAGTGTATTTTCATGCCAAAAACACACTGAAAACAACAGAATATACTTTCTGATAGCAAGGACGCTTCCAAGTGCCTCCCAGCGTACCTGCGGCCTCTCTGCTGCCTTGCCACCAATTTGCCTACAGAAGTAAGACACACGGAAAGGCAGGCGGAGTCACTGAACAATGAGATCCTTTATACTCAAAATAAAACAAAATAGATTTAAATGTCCAAGTTGTGATGAACTATTTATAAATGTGAAGTTTAATGAAAAACCCTCCTCAATATTTCAAAAGTAAATGTGCCTGCCAGCGGCCCAATTAAAGATAAGAACCAAGCAGGGGTGCTCACCACCCACCCGGGATGCCGGCGAGCCCTGGACAGCTCAGGGCCGGGATTAGCGTTTACGGCATGAAGACGCACACCCTCTGAGACGGGTTCTGTTGTTCCACCCACTTCACAGACAGAAAAACGGAGAAGGGGGACATCTTTTAGGTAAACACTTGCCAAACTTCAGCTTGACTAGAGCCCCAGAAAAATAACAGGTCCACATACAAAGCAACATGGGAATGGCTGTGGTACAGTAAGTAGGAAAGTGTGCATCTCATGGGGCACAGCCAGCAGTGCCTGTAACTGGGAAGCAAGGAGGATCAGACCATTAGCAGGCAGGCAAGCAGAGAGGCCCAGGGATGAAGGGCCCCGAGGCCTTTGCTGTTGTGCCGAACTGGGCCCCTCACCCCTGTCAGCGCTGTCGGCGATGACCCAGAACCAGAAGTAACAGAGCTGCAGCAGGGCATGCGTGCATGCTGGGCAGAACGCCAGAACTCAGGACCATTCTCTACGACGGCCTCTCAACTGACATTCCCTTCAGTGGGCTCTGGGAAATACTGCTGCATGGGCTCCTGACCAGATGAGAACCTTGGCTTCCACTGACCTCACAAATTTCTTCGAAACAGTAAACAGCCATTACACAATATCCCCTAAAACAGATCTTGACCATTATATCAACTTGGACCCAACAGCTAACAGGGCTTCTTAAGCGTGGATCACTGTGACAAGCTGATCCAGACTCAGCTCATTCAGACAAACTCACGAGACCTCGGAGCAGACTCAAATTTAATGAACGCTACTGGCTAATACTGAAACATGATTCAATTTTTCACCCACTCACTGAACAGCTTCTGGAGCAGTGAAGTGCCGGTCACGGTAGAAAACCCTAAATGCACAGTTCTGAATAGAGTCTCTGTCCTTATGCAGCTCAGTGTTCAGTGAAGAAAATGGACATGGAACAAACACACAGCACAAGCCTCAACTACAGACAGCGCCACTCTGCAGGAAGAGCGCTGGATGGACAGTGAGGGTGGGAGATGGCCCAGAGGCCTTTCCAAGGGACAGGAAGTAGATGATCCAGGAGACGGCAGGAGCTGGCCACGAGTGAATGAGAAGGACGGTCCTTCTGGGAACAGGCGCAAGAGCCCCAGGCCAGACCCTATGAGGGACTCCCAGCTGCCCACGCACCCCGAGAACAGTGAGTAGGAGGTGAGCAACCCAAGACAGAGCTGCACGGTGACAGGGCCAGGGGCACAGGACTGGGTGAAGGCACACAGTGAGAACCACTGCAGGGTGTCAAGCATAAAAGGAGAGCCCAATTGGTAGATCTAATAATCTTTCCAGCCACTGTGCAAAGGATGAACTAATGAAAGGTCAAGAGTAGAAGTGGACAGAGCAGTGGTCCCCCGATCATGCATGTGGGAGAAGCTGGCAGCCAGAACACGTGGGGGCAGCGGACGTAAGCACTGGAAGTAAACGCTGGAGGTAGGTCAGTCCCATGGGAGCAGTGGGGTGAACGAGGAGTGAAGAGAAGGGCGTCAGGAGCGACCCCCAGTGAACTTTCCAACTGGGGACGTGAGAGAGGAAGGGACCAATAGTACTTCAGGATCTGAGATACAGAAAACTGGCACCATTACTTCGGTGCAAAGGCAGATCCCAATCCATCACAGCTACCCCTGATCTCCAGGGCGCTCGCCGCGGCATCGGGCGCTCAGTGAACACTTGCTGAGTTTACAGAACAAGAATGCAAACTTTGATGACTTCACTGCACGGTAAAAAATTACCAATTATCCACATAATAAAGTGCGTACTTCGTACAAAACAATAATCCAATGTTTCCTATACAGGCTTCTGGGAGTGGAGCCGTGCGGGCAGGCAACCTGCCCGCCCCTGGGCCTAGAACGCGTCTGGCAGGATGCTCCCCCGACGGACTTCAGGGATTAAGGTAGTATTTAAAATACACATTTTAAGTTCGTATCACGTCTCCTGATAAAATAAAATTTTCAACTGCCAATATTAAAGTGTAGAGAACCAAGATTTATACGTAGAATCTTCCAGAAGGGACTAAGGTAATGAAACCAACTCAACATTTACTATACACTTCAATGTTTATTTAATGGGTGTCTGATCTTTAAAACTGGAAGCATCCTGTGGTTAAGCTAGTTTGGAAAATGTTGAGCAAAGCATGTTTCATCATATAGCTTAGCAGTCTGACCTGTTACTTAAAAGGGGAATGTGGGCTGACTTTTTCTCTAACTTTCCTTGACCCTAAAGCCCTCGTGTCGTGAACAGCCAGGAACAGCTGAGCACCAGTCTTCCATGAGGCCCACTTTGGGAAATACTCATTTACTAATTAAATACCACAGTGGTAGTGTGGCAAGAAAAGATATAAAACCCATTATTTTTCAGGAATCACACTGGACAGGAGAAAATATTAACAAATTACATATAATTCCCAATATTGCAGACAAATAAACAAAAGGTAAATTTGTAATTTAAGTGAATTCTGTGTGTTTTCCACTTACCAAGTAATGAACTAACATGTTAACTACTAAAAGGCCTATTGCTACACGTGCCGTATCTGTCAAGAGGCATTCCGCAGAACTCAAGCATACATACTTGACTCTTCACCTTCAGAGAAAAAAAGCATATAAAATGCCTCTCTCAGGAACTTGGTAAGTGTAGTTTAAACAAAGCTAGAACTTAAGAAATAGTTTAAAACACTTAAACCCTCTTCATCGTATCACTCTTACTATCAGCAAAGAAAAACATTATTCCAGATTTAATTACCAGATGCAGTGGTCCAGGTGGCGGGCTAGGTATGAGAGATAATTTTGCAGCAAAATCTTTGATATGATTGTCAACTTCAAAATCTTTACAGAACTTCAAATGAGTCAATAAACTGAAATTAAAAAAGAAAAAAAAAAGACGAAATAGATGTTAGAATCCAGTTGTCGTCCTTAAGATTTCTAATCAAAGCTGAAATCTCTGTAAGGGGCCACACCAGCAATGCTGGATTTTTCATCAACAGCAGAAAAATCTGGATGTCAGACTTACAGGAGCCCGGCTGCTGGGAACGGGCAGGGGGTAGGGGCGGGGGTGCCTGTTCTGCTTCTTGGCCTAGATGTTTACAAGATGCATTCAATTTGCAGAGTCACTGAAATTGACACATTTTTCTACGTGTGTCATACTTCGATAGGAAGTAAACAACATTTCAAAGTGCATGAGAAAATTTGTTTCTACAATGCGTTGACTTTTTACATATATAAATTTTAAAACACGGTGGGTGAGTGGTTGCCTGGGGGCAGAGGGACTGGGAACTCAAAGGGGATGTGAGGGAAACTTGGGGGGTTCAAGATGTCCCATATCTTGAGGGAGGTGGGGTTCCTCCGTTTGTCTACGGCTGGTGAAACAGCCAAGCATACACTAAAAGCAGGTGGGTTTTACTGTATTTCAATTACACCTCAGTACAGGTAATTTTGGGTACTTTAAATGTGCAAGTACACGTAAAAGTGTGCACACACACAAAGGAAAAGCCCTAGGAAGACTGCTTTTCTAAGATTACAAAAGCAAACAGTCTTGTGCATTCTCCCAAAAAATTATTTGTTCACTCATTTGCTTTATTTGTTCACCTGACAAATGTTTTTGACGATTTACTATACATGGCAGGTCCTGGGCTGGCCCCAGGGTCCGCTGCCACGGGGGCCAATGAGACGCAGCTTATCCCTCAGCCAGGGAGTCCTGACGGGGAAGGAGGGGTGCACGAGGTCGGATGCCTCCCCTGCCCACCCAGAGCAGCCGTGGAAGGGACAGAAGGCCCAGCAGACCCCCCCCACCCAGTCAGGCAGTCCCAGGGGCTGCCCAGGACCCCCACCTTTCACTCCTCCCAAGGTAGACCCGGACACGGCTGCCACCCCCAGCATGAGACAATGAAAAACATGCCGAGCATGCAGAGACCTCCATATTTGTATCTATTATAAAAACATGATAGCATGAAGGTAAGTTTTAAAAGGAAAAAAAATCTGCTGATCATCTAATTCCCCAAAAGACTAAATACATTCTTTCCCAATTTTTGACAAGAGGGAGGCATAGTTTATACATTATCACTATAGCAGAACAAATTCTTGAAAGCATATAGTTTATGTTTCTATTCCGCACTTACAATTTCTGCCACTGCAGTTCTCTAGCAGAATTTTCTAGTCCTGATAATTTAGCAATGACCGTTAAAAGAGAAAAAACTCGAGAAGCACGAAAAATTAACACACTTTTCAAGTTAAATATACATATGCAATAATGTCACACAGGAAGATGTCTGCTGCCAATCACACCACCAAAGGTCAGTCACTGAACGAGCACATTTAAGGAAGACCAGGAAGGTGGGCAGCCACCTCCGCTCCACCTGCCTGGCAGGGGCAGACGCCACCTGGCTCTTCCCCACTCATTTCACTTGATAAAGCCTGGCTAACCCAGGTCCGCCCCTCCGGGGTGGACCCATGTCAGCTCTGCTCTGCCAGATCTTGTGTGTGTATGCCAAGAGAGCACGGACTAGACCACAACTATGTCCAAACGCCAGCCATGTTTTCAAAAATAAAACCTTTCCAGGCTGGAATTTGAATTTCGGGTTGTCAGTTTGATCAGGAAGGACTCCTGCTCAGCTCACATGGCTGTCTGCTCGCGCCTGCCATCAAGGCGTGAGGCCCGACGTGACCGTCCTCTGCGCACAGCGCCAAAGGGGCAGCCGTAGCTGTCGTCCAGGTCATGGCAGCAAGAAGGACGTCTGCTACCTACCCTTCCCTTCAATCCGACCACAAGCTAAGACCACACCTAGTGAGAACCGGAGGGCGGCGCATGCACACACCCGGTGGGGCTGGGCCTCCACATGCCACAGCCACAGTCACACTTTCAACACCAGAACCACAGCCCCCAAACGGTGTCACAGTCATAGCCCAAAAACACCACAGCCACACTCCCTGACAACATTACAGTCACACCCCGGACAACAGGAGTTGATCAGGTTCAGTGTAACGCTCCCCTGATTTTTTAAAAATTCTCTACATCCTCAGGCCCTCTACTCAGTATCAGCATTTAGACAGTAAAAGATTCTACCCACAAAATGTCAATAAACTCATTAGAGTAACAGCAGCCCCTGACTTTCTCATCCAGGAAAATAATTTTTCCTGATTTACGTCACCTAAAGCGACATTTAAACTATCCACACGAACTTCACGGGCAATGGTCTGCCTTCAACTTTCCTTTCCTGTCTAACCGATCCCTGCGGCATCATTTCCCGAAGAGTCTTCGTTTTCACAGGAGCCCCTGCGCCAAACCTGGGCCCGCCCAGCCTCCCACGGCAGGCGGCGGCCATCGACCAAGAGGGCGCCCAGCCAGCGACTCACCAGGAGAGGCAGTCCTTGAGGGCGCCGTAGTAGGGGGACCTGGAGACCACGCACACCGCGAAGGGCACGAAGCCGCCCGCCACGCTCAAAGGTGGCTGCAGCAACTCCCGGTGCGCGCTGCCGTTGTAGAAGCAGTACTCGTCCTGCAGGAGAGCACACGTCAGCTCCTGGGCTTGAAGACCTCCCGCCCGCCTTCTGAAGTGCCGGCATCCGGCAGGGAAGGCTGCAGGAGCTGGGCAGAGCCCAAGCCCCCAACATGCCCAGCTATGTTCCCTCCAGGTTCCCCGCCACGAGGAGCAACAGGCCTTTCCCTCAATGCCGAGGGGCCCCGCCACGTGCCTGCTCCACTCTGGGCACTGAGCTGAAGATGAAGATGGTAGGCCACGTCCCTGCCCCGGGGCGGCCTGCAGCCTGGGAGACGAGGCACACCCAGTTAGACAGTCAGACCCAAGCAGGGCAGTGGGACTGCTTCAGAAGGACAAGGGCAGCGGCCAGGCCCAGAGGGCACAGCTTGCTGCGCGGCCCCCAATCCTGACCCCAGTGGGGGACTGTGTGGGGTGCTTTACAATAGGCACGGGGGCCCTGATGATAGCTTCAGCTGGGGACTTAGTGAACTTTCGATCTTTGTGAGCCAGGCAGGTAAAAGGAGACCCCGGGAACAGTGGGCTACATCATGGTTGCCCCACCACCGTTCCGTGAATGCCCACAGCTTCCCAGTGGTTGCTGTGACCTCAGGCAAGTCACTTTACCTCTCTGTGCCACTGCCTTCTCATCTGTGAAACGGGGATGGCGCTAACAGTTCCCAGCCTCACTTGTGGTGCATATGCGTTAGTGTTGTACTGGACCTGCGGCTCACGAACGTGGGCTGCTCTTATCATCGCTACAATCCCTGCTTCCCAGGAGGGGCTGCATCAGAAAGCCAGTGAAAGGACAGGTAAAGGGCAGGGTGGGCCTCAGTCAGAACAGACCAAGTGACCAGCAGGATACCCGATGAGGAAGAAGCACTGCACACGTGGGGCGCAGGGGACCCCCAAAACTGTGCAGGCACAAGGAGGCCAGGAAAGGGGATGCACACACCCCAGACAGGGAGGTGTACAGGGAACAGCCACATCTGGTGATGTAATGTAAAATTGAGCTCTTGCTTTGTTTTTAAATATATTTAATGATAGTAAACATGACATGCACATTTCTCCTTAAAACAGTTATTTCACAAATTGCAGAAGTACTTTTCTGAATGATATAACATTTCTGGGTCCTTCCTCAGCTGAAAGCATTGGTTATGTGGGGAGAGAGCTCCTGCCTCCCACCCAACATGACCCAGGAAGGAAGCCAGGCAGGCCATCACTGCTGGCCCCTCGGCACGCCACTGTCCCAGAGGCAACAGCCTGCATACTGGGCAGCAAGGTGTGGCCTCCCTGCTCTCCGTACATTGCAGAGGACAACCTAGTCCAGAAGGGTGTAGATGTGCGTTCAGAGCACACAAAGCAGAAAGTGGTACTCCTGCACGCTCGTAAAGGATGTCTGCGGGTATTTCTTCCACAAGCATAAGGGGAAGAAAGCCATCTAATTACATCTCCTACCTCCCAACATTTAAAGTGATATATGTTAGGGTATTCTACCCTAAAATAACTGCCCCAGGCTTGAGGGCAAAGCAGAGAGAATCCAGGCAGCCCTTCTCTCCAGTGGGGCTTGGGGACCGCCCCCAGTGCACCACCAGGGTGCAAGGCCAAGTCCACCAGTTCGCCTTTTGCTTCTGGAAACCCTCCACGGACACAGGCAGCTGATCACCTGTACCTTCAGGCCCACCATTTCCCTAACGAGTTCCTTCAAAACCAGCTGGCCCACAGACAGCAGCCCTGCCCAGACACACTCCCCAGACGTATAATGACTGAATCATGCTCTCAAAACCTAAATCCAGGCACCTTTCCCAGGAGGCAGAAGATGGAAACAACCCAGATGCCCATCAGCTGATGAATGGATCACGAACTGTGGTTCTACACACCATGGAAGCTCTCCGGCCGTAAGAAGGGGCACAGCACTGCCATGTGCTCCAGGGTGGGTGAGCTCTAAATATCACACTACATGTAAGAAGCCAGACATGGAAGGACACACATTGCATGTTCCCCCTTATATGAAATGTCTGGGGGAGGCAAATCCACAGATGCAGGGCACAGACAAGTGGTGGCCGGGGGCTGGTGGGGTGACTGCTGACGCATACAGGGTTTCCTTTTCAGGTGACCGACATCTTTTGGAAACAGACAGGGGCAGAAGGGGCTGCATGGCACTGTGAATGCACTCAATGTCACTGAACCATACACTTTAAAATGGTTAAAATGGGGACTGTTATGTTATGCGTATTTCACCACAATAAATACCTATAGCTAATTTCAGAGGCAACCCATGGGAATCACGTACATGCACGGGTCGGTAGTACTGAGCCACCACGCCGTACGTTCTGTTCCCACAGACATCAGTCAGTACCAGAAAATGGACACAATCCTCCTTCGGTTCAGAGGCCACACACATGCCCCCTGGAGACAGAAAAGAAGAGGAGAAATCTCATCACAGTTACGTGGCATCCAATTTCAGGCCTGAGCCACCCATGAACCAACTTCCACTGCATTCAGAACATTCTTGTGACTGTCAGCTGTGGCATTTTGATGCCAAGATGTGCTAATTCTTGGGATCCAGCACCAGCCAGCGCCACCCACCTCCACCCCCTGGGTCTGTGCTCTGAAGGATCTAGAGAGGAACATGGGGACCACCTGTAGACAAACCCTTCCCTGGAGGTGGTGACTTTTTTAAACCAGCAGGAGGCAAGGGGTGTCCAGGCCCCTCCCCAGTTTGTCATCCATGAGCCCAGGAAATGTCATGGATTTCTCCACGGGAACTACCAGATACGCATTTAGGACAAGCCTGGGTTTCCTACACCAGTTGCTTTATCATCTCTGAAAGCCTGCTGAAACATGAAACCCCAAAAGACCAGCCTGCCCATATCAGGAACAGGCCTGTTTGGGTAAAAACCACAAGACTGGGCTTCTGGTCCTGGAAACACAGAGAATGGGTAGCGGGCGGAGGCACTCTCCAGGTCGGAACCGCGGCAGGCTAACTGACATCATTTTAACCATCTGCCAGGCCTCTGGAAGACCAGAGTAAATCAAAGCTAAATCCGTGGAAAACACCACGTACAAACTGTGCAACCCGGTCCCTCATCTAGGATTCAGCTTTCCCCAAAACAGGGAATGCACTAAATTATGCATGCTTGTTTTTAGCTTCGTAAGCCCCGAGGAGTTAAGAAAACTCAACCCCATGACAGGCAGCTGGCTCGCCTCTGTCGCACTTTCTTGAGTGCATTTCTAGAACCCAGTGCTGGTCCCCGTGGCCCATGGGCAGGGTGTACCTGGGAAGCACAGCTGCGGCAGGGCGAGCAGGTCCACGCCATTGGGGATGCTGACGTCCTCGGAGTCCGGCCCTCTCAGGGCCCCAGGGAGGCCTTTCCTGGGTTCCGCCTTGGGCTTCTCCCGCTTCTTTCTGAAGGAGCGCCTGCGGGCCTTGCTCAGAGTCCCGCAGCTCGCCCCGGCCGCGTGGCTGTCCTCGTGACTGTCCTCGTGACTGACGAAAGGAGGCACAAAAACGGACAGGACCTCCGGATCGAGAGAGGAAAGGCTTCTGTCTGCCTTCTTCTGGGCAACCTGAAGAGGCAGAGGCAGCGTTAAAGCCCCTCCTGTGCTGCTGTATCCCGCCCGTCTTAAGCATCTACTACTCGCTTTCGTGGCCCCCCTCCCGACCGGCAAACACACCAGCGGTTTTGCTCTGCCACGTGTAAGGCTTCGCCCACCAGCGGCCTGGGACGGTGAGGACCGCCTGGAAGGTGCTGCTGGGAACTTCTCCGGCCCTATGCTGTTCCGGCAAGTCACACACGGCTCGGTGCCAGGTGCCCAGACAGCAACTTGCCCCTCGGCACAGAGCGGCGGCCCAGAGCCGGTCCGGGGGGTCAGACTCAGCAGCGTCTGAGCTTCGCTGTCAAGGGGCGAGTGCAGGGAGAGATGCAGGTCAAGGGCTCAGACGCGCTGCGCCCCAGACGCCCCATGTCCCCTCACAGGCTGTGGGGAAGGCAAGTGCAGCGAAGGGCTCTGCGCATTGTCACAGCTGACAGACACGTCTGCTGCCGTCACGCCCTCCACGCCGGCTGGGCACTGACACGCTGGTTCTGCCCAACCACTGCTCAGGAAGCGTGGGCAGACGGGTGGATTCTGAGAAGAGACGCATCCTTCCTCAAGACCAAATGGTCCCTTGGGCTCTATAAAAGGGGGTCATTTAGCCTGAATTCTTTTACACTTTAACTTGACACTAGATTTTTTTCAAACCTTTGTATTTTCATTTTCCCTTAAACTAGCATAAAGAACGTGAGCTCTGACTTCCATCTCTGTTCTAACTACAGTGCCCGAGTTACATGCTACAGGCTTAGGACAAAGCACGCCTTGCTACCAAAATGATTTCAGATCTTTCAAAGAAACATGAACAATCTGAGAGAAGGAAGTGGCTTCCGTGCCAAGTGAGCTGAAAACAGACAAATCTAACGCAGTCTCGGGGCAGAAAAGGTTTGGGAGGAGAGAGGCAGCCAGGTGGGGTAGGCAAGGGGAACCAACGGCCGTCGAGGGACCTCGGAAGGGCACCAGGAAGGACACCACTGTCACCTTGACCACAGAAAGGAACAGCTGACATCACGTTTCAGTGAGAGCCAGTGGTACCCAAGGGGTGCCCACCCTTTCACAAGGCCTTCCACAGTGACAGCATTTTCTGTCAGCAAATACATCCCAAACTCAATATGCTTACTTTTATGCTATATAATTTGGTTTATTTATATCTGAGGGGAAATTTAATACCACTAGGAACCATGACCCAACACAGGAAATCCGTATTGTTGTGTAATTTAAAACCTTCTGTGTATCATATATGGAAGGTATCCCTTTCTTCAGTTATATGAAACTTCCTAAGATTTTCCTATCCACATTTAGCAGCTCAGACCCCATCAACTGTGAAAACGTGCTGGTCAGTCTCTTCTGCACATAGAACGTTACATCCACAAAGACCACACTGTGAACAACCTGACAGAAACTACAGTCGGAGGAGCAAATGACTCCAGGCGACATCCGGACAGCAGACGGGCCCTCTTGCTGACACTTCCCTGAGCCCCCTGCCTTCGGCTCTCTCTCCTCTGTCCTGAGGGCTCCCTGGAGCCCCCTGCAGACCTTCCTGGCTGGGACCCCTCAGGGCTGAGTCCTTGGCCCCAGTCCCTGCTCACCCACCCGCCTGCCTGGCCACGTGGAGGGCCTGCTGGCACACATGGGCCAGGGCCAGGAGTCCTGCTCCCAGCTGAGATCCCTTTCCTGACCTGACTACAGCCGACTGCCTCCTGAGCGGGTCCCTTTAACCCACAGCTTCAAAACTGAATCCTGTGCTGGTTTCAGCCTTCCACCTATAGATAGGCTCCTGGGCAGTGCAGAGGGCACAGAGCTGCAGGCTCCGTGCCAGGGCTCCACCAGCAAACCCGAGGCACCCCGCTGTCCCTTCTGCACCTGCCACCACGCACCACACCAGCACCCCCTAAGGCTCAGGATTCACCACCAACACTGCCTTCCAGGCTTCTGCCGGAGAACCCCACCTCCGCCCACCTGGCCCAGGGCTCCCTTCCTGCATCTCGGTCCACTCTCACAAAGGGGCTTCCCTGTCTAAAGGGCACACATGACCTTGTCTCCCCTAACCCCCCAGGCAATGGCTCCTGCCATCTGGTGCCATCTTCCTACCCGAGCAGATCAGGCCCTTCCGTGGGCCCAAACAAGCCCACAGGCCATCTGTGTCCCTCCACAGGACCAAAGAGCGCTGGTTTCTAGGTTAATACTATTATTATGTGCTACCACGTGAATTTCTCACAGTGAAATGACACCCCCACCCCGCCTAGAGCCCCTCCTCCCACCTCCCCTCCCGCACAACCTCCCCTCCCCCCACACCTCCTCCTCCCCCATCCTCCCCCACAACTTCCCCCTCCCCTGCCCTCCCCCACCTCCCGGAGCCTCTCCTCCTCCCTCCTCTCCCCTCCCCACCACCTCCCCCTCTTCTCCCCCCACCTCCTGAATCCCCTCCCCCACCTCCCCTCCCCTCCCCCTCTCCTCCCGGAGCACTAATGCCATCACCTGAGTTGTGTGGCGAGGGGTAGGGTGTATGGGCTCCTCTGTGTCCCCACATTTAGCACCAAGGATGGTCCTCAGTGGATGCCGCCCGGCCACTCTGGCACTCGGTGATCTCTTTTAGACACAGTCAGCCTGGACTGAATATTGGTCATCACACTAAAGCCAATAAACTGCTTCTCATTTCCTCTATTTATTTTTAGTCACTTAAAGTGATGGGGCTAAAATTCAGCCACCTTGGCATTCAGCAGTCCATTACACATCTGTTTTTTCTCAATATATCCCTGTTGTCTTTTCTAATTTGATAAGCAATACAGTCCTTTTTTTTTTAAATAACAACATAAAAATAATAAATGAAATAGTAACAGAAAAGGAAGTCCCTCCCCTTAATTCCATGACTCAAAGGAAAGACCTTTCGCATGGTGTGGGATACATTCTTCCCATTTTTACGCACATATACTATTTTTCATAAATACAACCATCCTATTTAACCTATCCTACTAGCTTTGTTTTCCCCCACCTAACCATACAGTGTGGCTGACTTCCCTGTTCACAGCTATATGGTGTCACACTATGACAATTCAATAATGAATTTGCCCCATCATCTACTGAGGGACAGCTGGGTTTCTCTCAAATCTGTATCATGCTGAATCTGAGCAAAAGTAGCAATGATTAGTCTAATTTGCATATGTCCAACTCCTTAATTAGAGTAAACCCCCTAAACGTAAGGCTGGATCCCAGTGCTATGTTACTCTCTGGTTGCATGTTGCAACTGCCTCACCTACAGGGTAAGATGAAATGCAGCTCTACAGACTGGTAAGTTATTTCTTGCTCTTTCCAGATGCTGATTTACTAACCCCCCACCCAATAACCACCATTTCTGTCCAAAAAAACTCAGAGCTAATTAAAAGGTAAAAAACACAGCAACCTAATTCATCTGCGTCACAGATTTATTTCTGTTAGATGATACAGAGGCATTGATCTCACAGGATCGGCCATCATTTGTGAAATAAAACAAATGCTTTTTAAATGCTCTTGTACTACATCGTCCAACACAACTGCCAGTAGCTGCATGTGGCTATTTAAATCTAAACTAATTAAAGTTATATGAAGTGTAAAAGGCAGTTCCTCAGCAGCAGCAGCTCCACTTCACACACCCAGTAGCCATATGGGGTTAGCGGCTTCCGTATTGGAAGGCACAGATAAAGAACACTGGTTGTCGCCATCCAGAAAGTTCTGCTGGATGGTGCCACTCTGATAATTGAAAGCTAGGATGTTCACCACAAAAAGCCACTAAAACATGCCTTACACACGATGAATCTGTTAGTGACCTACACTGTACAAGGTGCTCTGAGCTCTTTCCAGTCCTCTGCACTGGATGGGATGGATGCCTTCACCCTGTGGCTGGTCTCCATAGCAACCTGGGAGTGGAGGGAAATTACAGAACCAGAGCAGCTCACACGGGGACGGACGGCATTCTTGACTTCTTTATCACTATCCTCACAAAATAAATGCCATCTGAGAAACAATACAAAAAGTTAAGACTTTACAGTATCCTGACATTAGGTTGAGTTATTTCTCGTATCTCCAGGCTTCCATTTTCACGTGCCACCAAATAAGAATGAATGCCTGAACCACACAGAAATGGTGACTTTAAGAAGTAAAATTAAAACTTATCAAAAAGCCTGGGACCTCCAAAATAGAACTACTATAATAATAAAACTAAACAAATCCTACCTTGGTTCATTGTAACATAAATATATACCTTAAAAGTAGGCTCACTCCAGGGGGCTTGATCACGTCCTAATTATTTTTTTCGTGCTCCTTCAACTTGTTTTTCTCTCCACCATCTGCCAAGCCCCTTACAGAATCAGAGTATAGAATAAAGAGGATACACGTTAAAATACAGACTAACAACCTGCCCACTCCGTAAGGGAAAATGCTGCAGGCTGTTTAGTCTAGGAAAGTATCACTGTCAATATTCCCACTGATTCGTCCTGCTCTCAAAAGACATGTCAAACATCGGGGCCGCTAATAGTGTCGTAATCACCCAAGAAGCAACTGAAACCGGGTCATTTCCTATTAGAAGAAAAAGGAGGAAATGCCATTTGGCAAATTAGAGGTAGGGAGACTATCCAAGAGGGCTGGAGGAGACAAATCTAAGGGCATCTGGCATTATGGGGATTCAGAGAGTAAGAGAGCCGGAGGCAAATGCAGAGACCAGCCGAACTGGCTCGGTACTAAGCCAGAATACTGACTACCCAGACATTCACAGCCGTTTGTCTTGTAAATCTTGGCAACATTTAGCTTCTCTGACGGACATCCGTCCAACCCCGCAGTCTCGGATACTCAAATGCCGGTCTCTGCCCTTCCTTGCGGCTGTCTGCAACCAGCTGAAAGGACGTGCCGATCGCTGGCTGGTAGAATCGGGAACTCTCTGGGCATTACGACTAACCGGAGGAACAAGACAGTCAACGCACATCCCGGGCCAAGAGAAAAGGAGGCCGGCCACACAGCGATTCAAAAGTAGGCGGCCTCCAGGACTGAGAGAAAGTGAGAAGACGGGGAAAAAAGAGAAAAGGTCTTGAGTTTGTCACTTTGGCTACTAGGGTGCAGACACCGGGCTGGGGTGCGGGGGGGAGGGGAGGCCTTTACCGCAAGTGAGAAAAACAGCTAGGTTTCACTGCAAAACGACGAAATTCAGAAAACTGCAAGGCGGTCTTAAACCTAGCACTTCACAGTCTCCCCGGCTGTGTCTAGAGCGTGCCCACCACCTGGGGGCGGTGGCTCTGTACTGCCCGAGGGAGTGCCCCCGGCAGCGGGTGGGGTCCGGCCGCGCGCCCTCGCTCCCGCGCGTGCTCACCTGGCAGGAGCCCTCGGGGAGCAGGAGCCCGGAGACAAGGCTCCGGGGGACGCGCGGACGCCAAGCCCGGACGCCGCACAAGGCAGGAGAGCGACCCTAAGCGGGCAGGTGACCTGGCCAGGCCGACCGCGGGCGCCCCGCCCGACCCGCAGACGCCCAGGAGCGTGGCTCCCAGGCCGCCCTCCGCCGTGGCCGCCTAGGTCTCCCAGCCCGCCTTACCTGCTCGGGACCGCGGAGGCTCTCCCGGGAGGCCCCCAGCAGGGCGCACAGCTCCAGGAGCCCCGCGGGCAGCGCCAGGCGCTGCGCCGCCTCCTCCGCCATGGCCGCCCTGCCGCCGCCTCCAGGCGCACCGGCCGCCTGGCGCCCGGACGCCGATCAGGGTTCCAGATGTCCGCGCGGTGCCACCCGCACGCAGCCCGCCGGGCGCGAGCCAGCGCCGTCGCGAGGCGGGGGCGTGGCCTGGAGGGGCGGGGAGTGGGTGGGGCTTACTCGGGGGCGGGCCCCTTCGGGGCGGGCCCTGGACCCCGCGTGAGGTCGTCACTTCCGAACCTGCCCGCGGGTCCCGGCGCGCGCGCGCCATCTGGACGCGCAGTCATTTCAGTCGGCCCCGCCTTACTGGCCGGTCTGCACCCCCGCCCCGGCGCTGCAGGAGGGCTGGCAGCCAACACCCCGGGCCGGAGGCGGCGGCGTCCCCGGTTCCCGCCAGGCGCCGGGCCCACCCGGAAGGGCGTGGAGGGACCAAGTCCGGGTGCGCCCCCAGCCACCGCCGCCTCCTCCAGGAAGCCCTCGGCACCCCGGGCCGCCAAGTTGACGGCCCGTGGACTCCAAGGAAGGCCGCGCGGTGGAAAGATACATTCCTGGTTAATAACTGCCCGGTTAACCTAAGGTTAGCCATGTCCAGCAAGAGACTGAGCAAAATTCAGCAGGAAACCGGGCGGGGTGGGCGCCGCTGGGATGAACCCGGGGAGCGCAGGACTGTCGGCTTGATTTTTTTTTTAATCTTAAATGCTTAATAGTAGTGCATCAGCCTAAGAAAATAAATAATAACTACAAAGCAATGTCAAATCAAAAGGGGGAAGGGGCGGGCCTGGGTCTGGAGGCCAGAGAAAGCATCCTTTCCAGGCAGGTGGGGGCCCCACTGACAGCAGCCTGCCTCTCGGGATTTGTGGTTCACTTATGAAGTCACCATGCCATCTTGAGCCCCAGCTAGATCTTGCTCGGGTCTGAAAACCGCTGGCCTCCGTGGCTTACACTGGTGAACGTGACAAGACGATATTTGCTCATACTTGTGTGCGTCTGGCCTTTCTGTCGGCGGCCTCTGCAGAGAGCAGGGCGGAGGTGGCACCTGGGCAGCCTCACTGCCAAGGAGGGGTCCGCAGATGCCTGTAGGAGGCGTGACCCACTCCCCGAGATGTAGCAAGGCCTTGGGCTTGCAGAGACCCTGGAGTCTGGCTCCTGTGGGCTTGGGACCGCCAAGCTCCTCAACCGCCCTGGGCCTCTGCTTCCTGTTTGCTCAAACACCGCAGGCGTGGTCAGGATCCAGGGAGGTAAACACTGGGCAGCGGCCGCTGTGGAGACCCAGTAAGCCCAGGTAGAGCAGGCGAGGTGGAGGGCTTAAGGAAGGGGGAGCAGGAGTGTGGCCCAGCCTGCCTCCAGCTGTGCGGGCTTTGGTTCCCCTGCTCCGCCCGGCCCTTCCTTTCCGGTCGGACCACTAGGGAGGGGCCAGACGACCTCTGCTGGACTGCCACCTCCTCCCTATCTGCTTCTTAGTAAGTCCCCTGAGCTCTTGCTGCAGAGACTTAAAAAGCGGTGACAGCCAGCCTTGCCATGCCCTTGAGAAAGTGCTAACAGGATTGGAGATGGAAGTGGAGATAACCAGAAATCAAAATTACAGGTGGAAAAGCCAGGCGAGGGTCGCTTAGAGACAGAAGTTGCATGTCAGGGGACCCAAAGAAGGAGGGAGTACCTGAGCCTGGCTAACAAGGGAACATCAACAAACACCTCACAGGAGAGTCAGGGAAGTGAAGCTGAGACAGGCTGCAGGACAGGCAGGCGCAGCGCCCACGCACTGGGGCCCTCAAGGCAGAGACCCTCCCCTCCCCTGGGGCAGGTTTGCTGCGCTGCCTGGCTCTCAGGAGAGCTTGAAGATCAAATGAGAAAATGGATATGAACACGGTTTGTAAGCCGTGAAACACTGAGGCAGAACTCAGGGACAAGCACAGCGCTGTGAATATACCAAGTGACACTGAATTGTTCTCTTTGAAATTGTTCATTTTATGCCGTGGAATTTCAGCTCAAATTATTTTTTACTGGAGTTTATGAGGACTCCAGTCTCAACCTGCAGTATATCTGTACTCCTTTGCTCATTTTACCAGGGCGTTAGGTACTGAATAAAATTGTTTTTTAAAACGTAGGGGCTGAGATCTCACTACGCTGATGGACAGTGACTGTAATGGGGTTGGTGGGGATGACCTGATGAAGGGGGTAGTTTAATCACCATAATATTGCACATGTAATTGTAGATTAATGATACCAAAATAAACTATAAAAAATAAATAAATAAATTACAACTATTCTACAAAAAAAAACATAGGGGCTGAGGGGGAAAGCTGCATGAATTCTGAAACCCTCTGAGCCCAGCACAGAACAGGCAGATCCCATGAGGACCAGGCAGGCGGTGGGCAGAGGGGCCTCAAGGAATGATGACCTTGACAGGCCTGTGGACATCTAGATGGGATACTGTCAGGTTGCTTTTGTGTGTTCACGTGTGTGTGTGTGTGTGTGTGTGTGTGTGTGTGCGCGTGCGCGCGCATGCCTGTGTTCAGCAGCTTGTGCACCGTCCTGTTTAGGTCTGGGCTCTTTCTTCTCCTGTGGTGGGGAAGGATGGGGGAAATGTAAGAGCGCCAGAGTATAGCCAGAGGGTCCATAAGCTCTGGGTAGTGGGCATCAAGGGACAAGCCCAAGCTGTCATCCCGAGAGACAGAAACAAGATGTCACAGCAGAGGCCACAGGTGCTGTTAGACGTCCCAGGAGCCGCACCAAGGGAGGGCCAATTTGTCCAATGCCCTCGGACTGCCCCAACCACCTACTGCTGCCCTAACCATCTGTAGCCCCACTGTTAAAAGTTGTTTTTGCTTTAAAAGAATTAATAAATAAGAGGAAGCCACATGTTGGTAAATGCTGACCAGGGCTCATGGGGAAACCGCAGTCTCTGAGCTCAGTATTGCACAGGACTTTGAGAGGCGCAAACAGTGGGCCTGCACACTGGCAACAGATGCCACAAACCCCTCCTCTGCCAGGCGCTGCCCCGGGCAAGGAGGGCCCAGTGTAGGGCCGGGCCTGGGCAGCTCTGGTCCCACAAGCAACCCAGACGGTTCTAAGGAAGCGCCAAAGCCAGGCTTCAAAACCACTAGGCTAATGCTACATTTTGTCAGTTGCAAAACGGAATAGTACTTCCCTCCCCTCAATAAAAGCATTTAGTTCTGCTCAACAAACATCTCTGGAGTGCCTGCCACGTGGTGGCCACTGCCGAGCCTCACAGTTCTAGTGTGTGGGGCATTGAATTCAGACGGAAATTAGACTCCGCCCCCACATAGACCTGGCCCTGCCTGACAGGCTGCAGGACCCCAGGCACACTGCACTCTGTGCACGTCAGTTCCCAGGGCCTGTTGTGCCTGTGTCTGGCACAAAGTAACAGGTGCATGAATGAAGAAGAAAGATCAATTCCACTGTCAGCTTCGAAGGGGGTGCCACTCAGCAGTGGTTCACGAGCCTAATACTCAGTAAATAAAGTCATAGGAGAATATACACTGCGAAACCGTTTAACAGAGTCCAAGCTTGGACACTACATACATAAGTAAGGAACAGTAGGGGATGGTGACGCCAGGTCTGGGACAGGAGCAGAGGCCCTCGGGGCCTTCAGCGGACGGGGAAGGACGTCCATGTTACAGCGCTTAGGCCCGCCCTTTGAAAATGTGAAATATTTTATCAGAGAAAAAGAGAAAGGCAGTGGCCTCATCTATCTCTGGACCCTGTTCGTGTGTAAAACAATGCAGTTGTGTGAAGACACTTCCCCTACTTCAAATACCAAGCAGTTGTCCCCTGACCCAAATCCCCAAGAAATGGATTGGATCTGGAAAAAGTCAGGTAGAGAGAGGGCGACAATGCGCGTGAACATGTGATTTCAAGGAAAATGGGAAGTAGCCCATCCCTGGAGGTCTGACAGCTGGAAAAATGCCTCTGACCAGGGCTGCTTCCCACTCGGGGGCTGCCCACTCTGAAAGCCGACTGCCCCTAAAAGGGGTCTCACTTAAAGAAAATTCTAGGAAGGGAAGGATGGTAAAAAGGGAGAGAACTGAGGGCTGAGGAAGAACTCCAGCACCGTTGGCCCCTGGCAGCAGGAGCTGCAGACACTTGTGGCCTGAGAGGCGGTGGGAGCCTCGGTGCAGGGCAGCAGGGGGCGAAGGTCAGGCCCTCAGACAGGAAGCGGCGGTCTGGCTGCCTGTGTGCTCTGGTGGGAGGAAGGAGACAGGCGGGGGGGCTCTCTTAACCCATGCAGACTGGGAGTCAAGACAAATGAAAAGAGGCAGCTGACAGTAAATGGGCAGGAAAGGGGAAGTCAGGTACCAACCCGCCCCTGCTCTCGAGGGCCCAAGAGGGAACCCCAAGGTTATTCAAGGGTATCTTCCTCTGTACTTGCTGTTCCTGCTGGCTTGGAGTGCCCTTTCCCCTTTCCTCCCAAATAACTCTGACTTACCTCTAATCAGCTTGGATACCACCTCCTCCAGGAAGCCCTCCCTCACCTGTCTCCCTGCTTTCCCCACCCAGACTGGCCTGGCCCTCTCCACCCCGTCGTACCTCCTGGGCCCTTATCATGTCCCTCTGACTGTGAGGCCCGTGACCTCTGGGCCTGCCCTTGGGCCTCCAACCTATCATCAAGCCTGATCCCCCGCTTGCGTCTGCTGTGGAGCCTCAGCTCAGTCCCCCTCTCATGGGTACTTTTCAGGACATAGGGTCCTGCCCTATACTGCGGTGTAAAAGGCACCAGCGTTGGAGGCCAAGAGACCCACTACAAACCCCAGCTCCACCCTTCACCAGCTGCGAGGGCAGAGGGCCAAGCAGACCCTGAGAGGGTGGTGTGGGGTTCCAGACATCCCCTGCCCCACCTCGCCCGGGACCCTCTCCGCCTTGGGACCCTCTGCATGCTGCAAAGCCTGGCCAGGGCAGACAGAGGTGAGGGGCTGGGACCGCAGTGCCTGCTGATGACGCACCTGCGGGTGCTTCGTGCTTTCTATATACACGTGTATTTTCCTACTGATCATCTCTAAAACCCTGTCATCATGGGCCGCCTCAGGGCCTGAGGCTCAGCAAGGTAAGCCACTTACCCAAGGGCACACAGCAGTGTGGGGATGCAGATATACACCTGGGCTGCCAAAGCCCAGGCCCTGCCCACAGCAGGCCTGCTTCTCCAGGACCGCCGGAGCCTCTGAGGCTGGACAGGCCACCCCGCGGGCCCCTGCATGGACCTGCCTCACCAGGCCCTATCACCCCTGTGCAAGTGGTTCTAATCAAACAGAGGGGTCTCAGGGATTCAGAGGGGTGCCCCCAAAGCCAGACTGGAAACACCACCTTCCCACTATGAAAGCACATTTTTGAGAGTGGGAACAATCTTCTGAGGGTCCTTAAAGGAGCTCTGTGGAGGCCAGTCCTGAGCAGCCCACCAGTCCACCCACAGAGCAGGACACAGCCTCACAGAGGCCCCAGCTGGGTAGTGGGGCTGGGGGCTGAGGCTGGGGGCCAGCCCAGGCAGCTCCAGCCTCTCCTGCAAGTGTTCTGCGTCCCTCAGGCCAGCTTAGGTCAGAGCAGCCACTGGGTTCTCCTGTCCTGCCTCTGTCCCTCTTCCCCTCCAAAGCCAAAGCCAGGCTGACTCCAGGGTCAAGGAGGGGCATAGGCCTGGAGGCCCAGCCACTGCCCTACCCCACTGCTCCTTTCCAGCTGGCCACCAACTCCCATTTCCAGTCTGCATGCATGTGTGTGTGTGTGAGTGAGTGAGCACGGCAGGGTGGGAGTGAGACCCATCCTGTAGAGGGTGAGCCGGGGCCAGAGCCGTCCCTGGGACCTGGGTCGCCCCCGGTTCCCCATTCACCTTGCCAGGCCGGGACATCCTTTTCAAGCGTCGAAGCCTTTCCAAGAACTGCCGGGAGGACTTCACAGAGGAAGGAGCCATTCCCACTTCCCCAGCCCATCTAGGAACACTTGTGCAGAATGTGGAGGCCCCAGGTATGAGCTGGGGGCTAGCGGGAGAGATTCCTGCAGGAAACATATGGTGACGTCAGCCAATGGGCCCCACCAAAGGACCGGGGAAGGCCTGATGGGGAGAGTTGGCCAAGGGTCGATTTGTTTTCAAACAACACAGACGTTGGGCCCCAGATGTTTTCACTACCTGAAAGACAGCCCTCGCCCTGCGAATGGGGTCAGAGGGTTGAGGTTTCTGTTCCAGTAACTCTTTTGCGGCCCCACGAGGGAACCTCAGCCTGGAGAATGGAAGGCCTCTGGGCCACAGCGCCCTGCACGCCCGCTCCTCACCTGCCACCGACCGGGGCTGGGGTTCTCCCCCTGCCGGGTGGGACACTGTGGCAGGGTGGGTCTATCTGCTACCCTTCACACCTTATTTTACTCGCTCTGACTGTGCCCATCACAGGGGGCATGGGACCCTTTGGGGGTCCTTGCAACTCTACCCCCAAAAACTCCCCACCGTCTTCGCCTCTGGCCAACCCCCGCTGGCCCTAACCTTTCTCTGCCCCTCTCCTGCCCAGGTTCCTGCTGCACTGGCCATTCCTGGCTCTGCCCCAGGCCTCCACAACTGGCCCTTGGTCAGCGCCATCAACCCGAGTTCCATGGAGAGTGGAACCGAGTCCAGGTCCCACTCCAGGTGGCCCCGGGCACTGTACACCTTCAGCGCCCCCTCAGCCTCAGGCTCTCCTCCACCCTGGCACCAGACTGGAAACTGGGAAGTCAGGGGCCAGCCCAGTCTCCTGCAATGACCCCCAGTCCCCAGGACATCTCCTTGGACATGTTTAGCACCCCAACCTAGTTGCATCCCTTCCTGCAAACCTGTCCCCACTGAGTTCCTGGGTCGGTGACCACAGGTCCCCCACTGGCTGTTCAAGCCGTGCATCTGGACCCAGCTGCCACTGACCGCTCACTCCTGACCCGGCAGCCAGCCTCAGCGCCCAGCTACTCCCGGATGCCCTTGCCCACCAGCCTCTCCATCCATACAACCCCAGCCTCTCAGGCCTGACAGCTCTGCTTCCGTGTCAGCCTGGGTCCCCTAGGGAAGTAAACATCAGATGGGATTAAACAGGCAAGAAATATATCAGGGGGCAACTATGAGTTAACAGAGTGCAGGAGCTGGGGGATCTGTCAGGCTCTGAGCTCGGGTGAATCGGGTCCCCCAGAACCCCAGACCATGACCTTATTTGGACAGAACATCTTTGCAGATGTTATTAGCTGAGCTGAGACATCATCCTGGATTGGGGGGCCCTAAATCCAATGACTCCTTGTAAGGAAAGGGGCGGCACAGGGGAGAGGCCAGTGAAGACAGGGCAGAGACTGGGGTGGTGCGGCCACCAGCCGAGGGGCACTGCAAGCCAGCAGGAGCTGGGGGTGCCTGGAAGGACCTGCCTGGAGCTGGAGTCCTGCCACCACTGGGTGCTGCCTGGGGGCTCAGCACGTGGTCCATGCTTAATAGCATTGCTTGGGGAAGGAAGGGATGAGGGGAGGAAGGAGGGAGGCAGGGAGGGAGAGAGGGAGAAAGCAATCCTGTCACCCTACAGCGCTGCATATGTCACAGTGAGGGCAATGGGTTCACTCAGCAGCTTGGGGGCCCTGGAGCCAGGCCCTGGGCCTGGCGCTGGAGCTCAGAGATGAGCACGGAGGCCCCGGTGACAGGGGTACAGTCAGGGCCCAGGGCACTGGCAGGCCTGGGGGAGGCCCATTCAGCCAGGGGCAGGGTACAGTGCTTCCCCATGCCCCCTGCCCTGGGGCTTCTCTGCCACCCCTACCCTAACGCATCAGTGTCTCTGTCTTGAGATGCAGCGAGCATCCTGCCCAGTGCTGCGCCCACACAGGCCTCACACCACCCCGGGGCAGGATTCCTCGTCTTCCCCCACCACGGCCTGGCACCCCGGGAAACTTGCATTTTGCTCACTCTCATAGCCCACCGCTGTGGCCCCGGGCGCCCTGCCACGCTGCACGCACAGCGCCTTGCCCTCGCCTTGCTGAGCATTCCCTGGGCGCTCAGCTCCAGATCACCCTAGCCCTGCATTGCCCAGCTTGGGAAACCCGACACTCGTGGCTGCTGGCACTGGCCTGGCCGGTCCGATGGAGCCACGAAGAATGGATGGCACCTCGACTAATGTGCACATCGATCACATGGTAATATCTTAGATACACTGAGGGAAGTGCATTATTAAAATTAGTTTCACCCATTTCTTTTCACTCTTTTTAACGTAGCTAGTCAGATTACATCTGTGGCTTGCATTTGCTTTTCTTTTGCACAGCATGAGTCCGTCATTGATAGGTCTTTGGAAGGGAAGTCTAGGAGACAAATTCACAAGTGCACCCGCACTGACATTACTGAGCATCTACCATGCGTTGGGGATGCAGAGACAAGTGAGCTAGGTTCGGCCCTCTGGGACTGCTGTAAGGGTCAGGTACCCTCCTCCAGGCCATGCTCCACGGTAGCCGGGGAGGCAGGCCTCACACCTGGGCTGGGAAGCCCTTCCATGTGCTTGCTAAGCATGGGTGTCAGTCTGTCCATGGAGGAGACATGTTGTTTTGGTGTGACTGGTGCAGAGAGGCACCCCAGCACTGCCTGAGTGACTGTCTGGTGCCACTGTGTTTCTGTAAGTCAAACGGGGGTGGTCATTCCCAGGGTGACCAGGGGGGACACTGAACTGGGGTGGGTCACACACCCAGCAGCCTCTGGGGTCATGTTCCAAGTCCACCCCACCCCAGACACAGAAGTTGGAGATAGATTTATGAAGAGGACTTCTATGGTTTAGTAAGTCCTGTGGGGGTTTTCTCACACTCATTTTGAACCTATTTTTGTTAAACCCTTTTTAAAGAAATGCAAATGAAAATGCTAAGTCAACTTGTAATTCTGCTCTTTCCCTTAATGTGAAGTCTTTCTTTAGACTAAAATTAATTTATGTAAAATAACCTTTCCTTGAATAGACCAAGTGTGTCTCATGTCCTGATGTCCCCACAAGGCATCAATCCGCAAACTAGTCAGAAAGGATGTTTCATTCCACCATACTCGAGCCATTCGGTGACATGCTCAAGTGGGGGGGTGGCTTTCCTGAGAACTCTTTCACTCTCAGCCTGATTTTTGGCACCTTTTCTAGAAACCAAGTGCCTGCTCTCTCTGCATCCGTGTTCTGGCTTAGACTTCCTGGCATCCGTGCTTGATATATTTGACAAATGCTCAACTGATGCTTCTAATTGCATTAAAAAAAACAACACCCAGAGAATCATATAAGCGACATGCCTGGCAGCACTTGGCTTCCCCACAACTTGCAGAATTTAGCAGAGCTCTTGTTTTAAATGCTGGTATTTGCAGAGGTACCTGCAGATCGGCAGTAGCGCCCTTTGCTGAGTTCCAGAATTATCTCCATGCTTTGTTATCTCATCCTAACCACACTTCATGAGATAAGAATGAATACCCCAGTTACACAAGAGAACCCCCGGAGCTGGTCAGCAGCTTATAGCAGTGACGGCAGCAGCTGAGGTTTGCCAGATGCCTTCTTCACTGGAGGACGTCTGGTCAGGCTTCCCTGTTGCAGTCCCACCCCCTCTCTGGGCCGGGACTCTCCTTGGGCCTCCTTATAAAACTCAGGCTTGCAGGAGCCCCATTGTTAGGCTCCCTTTAACACACAACCTTGGACTGTCTCCGGGCGCAGCGGCTCCTTATCGTCTACAGCGGTTTCTAAGTCCCCCACAGCAGTTTCTAAGTTCCCTATCAACAGCTTCTGTTTCTCAGAAGTCCCAAGGCCACCATCCTGCTCAACGAGGCCCTAAATTCCTATATAAGCAGCTCCCCCGCTGCTGCCGCTGCTCTCTCTCCTTTCCAGACAGCCACTCTGTCTGTTTGTCTTACAGGGAGTAAAACCACGCTGATGGAGTTCTTGTGTCCTTCTTTGTGAGCGAGTGAGCCGGGTGGCTAAAAGAACCCTTTCACCCATGGTGGGTCTGGAGCTGGGAGTCAAGCCCACATGTCAGCTCCCCCCAAGAGGCCCAGTGAGCCCCCGGATGCAGGGGCTCCTCTGCTGCCAAAGCCTGGTCCCCCCCACTCACCACCGCCTTAACTCAGAGCAGCTCTGTTGTCCCAGCTTTCTGGCAGGTCCCCTACCAGCCTCTTGTCCATGGCTACTGGTGACCCCCCTCAGGCTGCCCTCCATGCCCAGCCTGGCACCCACCTTCCTGGGGCCTTGGCCTGACCTCCACTGCCCTCCTGAGCCAATGCTGTAGCCACAGGGAGTCGGCCAGGGCCCCTGGTAGCAGTTTTCCCCCGGACAGTCACTTTCTAGCAGAGGGGCCTGGTCCTTCCTGCGGCTTCACCTGTGGGAAGAAGCCCTTGGTGCAGACCGAGCAGAGCAGAAGGCCAGGGTGACCACAGCCCCTCGCTCCCCACCACCCCCGCTCCTTGAGCCTGGCAAGGCCTCCCAGCTGCCCTCCCACCACAGCACAAGATCGGAAGGTCATCACCGCCTCCTCCCTGGCTGCCCATCCCTCTCTCCCTGCCCTAGCCACTCTGGCCTCCTGGCGCCTCCTCGGGCCCACCTTGGGGTTTGCACACGCTGCTGCCTCTGTCTGGAATGCTGTCCATGCATGAACACCTGCAGGCTTCCCTCCCTCACTTCCTTCTGTCTTTATTCAAATGTCCCCTGCTCAGGGATGTTTTCCAGAGCCATCTGACCCAAAATTCCCACCTCCTCTCCACCTCACACTCCGTGGCCCTGCCTGCTGCGGTTTTCTTCCCCGGCTGTGCTACACTGTCTGCCCATTCCTCCTGGACTGCGCTTGTCGCCTGTCTCCCTGTCCAGAGGGTCCAGGAGACAGTATTTTGGATCTCTTGTTCTCGGCTGTGTCCCCAGCATCCCTGAGCCAGAAGCATGATTCTGGAGCGAGAATCCTCAGGATGGACGCTGAAGGGGTCTCCTTGAACCCTCAAAACAACCCCACAAAGGTCCCTCTGGACACGACCCTGCCGTGTTTGCCTCTTTTGTCCTTGTTTGCTGACCCACTGTGTCTCCGGACTGTCCTTTGGCAAGAGGGATGTCAGGGATGGGAGCCGTGGCTGTGGGCGGGCTGTGGGCGGGCTGTGGGTGGGCATCAGCTCCCACCACCACCTGCTGGTGTCCCAACAGGCAGGGAACTGTGAGAGGTCACATCCTCCCCTCGCCACTCTTCCGGGCCACCTGCAGACTATTTAGGTAGGGTCTTTTCCTTACAGTGAATGGTTATGTGTTTAGACTCAGTGTCGATGATCCCAGTTTTGGCCACATCCAGAGCATCACAGTCTGGGGCCAGTTGGATGCACGCCTCCCCTGATCGGGCACACGTCTCCTCTGATTGAACACGCGCCTCCTCTCTCTGTCAGGGTGTCAGCCTCCGCCACGCGAGGTCCCGGGGCCCCTTCCAGCCTGTGTGACCTACTGCTGATGGCCTCGGCCCCAAAAGGAGCAAGTGAGTCCTGTCTTTGTCATGGCCGACTCTGTGGCCAGGGCAGCGTGATGAGGGCGCAGTGCTCACGCTGGCTGCTCCTGGGGCTCCCTTCTAAGGGTTTCTGGGCAGCTGGACATGGGTGACCTAACTCTTCCTTCTCCGTGTGGCTGTGATGCCTTTCAGCACTGCCTTCTTGGCCTTCACATCTCTGGCTTTAGCTTTGGTTGGGGGCAGGGGCTTCCTCCTTCACTTTCAGCACCATCTTTGTGAAAAAGGCATCACTTTATAAAACCTATTTTCATTTTACTTTTTCTGATATTCAGATAAAAGTGCCTTATATTTGATTAATGATCACAGGTAATCAAAAACCACTCTGTAGGGAAAGTGTGGGAGACTGTTGGTGTCCTACCTAATGTCCATTTCCCCCTTCTCCCTTATTAACAGAACCTTTACATTACTGCGATGGCATGTGCCCAGCAAAAAAGTGACATTCCTCAGCCCTCCTGGAAAATAAGGGTCAGTGAGGAGCCATTGGGTGAGGCTTCTAGGAAGGTTCTTATGCATTACCCTCTTCCTTCTTCCTCCTTCCTGTTTCCTGGAGCTGGGATGCAATGGCTGGATCTCTGGCAACCATTCTGCATTATAAGGTGATAAGGATGGCAGAGCACACAGATAGAAGGCACCTGCATCTCTGATGACTATAGAGTTCTACATCAACCCCAGACTGTATAGTTCTGGCTCTTTCTAATGTGAGAGAGAAACAAACTTTTATCTTGCTTAAGCTACTGTTATTTGAGGTTTTCTGTCATATGTTGCCTAATCTACTCCTGATGGATGCAAAAGGTACAATCCGTGTCTCTATTTTATAGAAAACAGTAGTAAGTATCTCCTAGGGGCCTGTCTCCAACCTGGGTTTGTAAGTCTACTGTCTCAGTATGTCTCACTGTGCTCTGTGAGGTGGGTGCCACTATCACATTTTATGGGGAGGATACTGAGTTTAGGCAGGGAAAATGACCTGCCACAGTAGATAGCCAAGGAGAACTGAAGCTCTGCTAACTTCAGTTTCTTTCCTGCTCCAGCCCAGGTGCCCCACGGAGTAAATGTTCAGTGGTGGAAATGCAGGCCTCTGCAACAGAACAGTGAGAAAACAATTTGGGGGTGAGTAGAATTTTCTGACCCCACCCAAAGCCACACTATTGAGGACTTGTCTGTTCTTGATGGTAACAAATCATCTGCTCAGGACTCAGTTAAACCCTTTGAGGCTTGGCTTTCTCACCCACAGAGTGGGGTTGGATAGGGTGGAGCTGGTGTCAGCCATCAAAAGCCCTCCCAGTTCTCCTCTCTGGGATTCTAGCACCATCCGCTCTAGGACTTCCCACCTGCTTTGTTTCCAGCCTTATCCTCCCCAGAAAGTGGGAAACCGCAGAAGAGCTAACCGAGCCCCTATCCAGGCTGACAGGGAGACTTTTCCGTAGTTTGAGAGCCTTCTGGATGGAGCAGGAGCCTGTGGGAGCGGAAGAGGAAGTGCCCCTCTGCGGGCCTCCCTCTGGTGACATCACCTTTCCTTGCTTTGTGCAGGGCCTGCGGCTGGTGCCCCTCCCATCCCCTGGGGGCACCTTGCTCCGCTGCTGCTCCGGAAGGGTGCAGACACAGCCCTTGGGTAGCTTCCCGGGAAACAGGAAACGCTTGTGTGGGGCCCACGGGCCTTTCAGAGGGTTTTCTTTTCTCTTTAAAGCAGACCTGGCTGCCTTTGGGGACTGCTCCTTGAGGTCAGATCCCATTAACCAATGCATCCCACAACGGGGGTGGGGGCCTCGGTGCAGTGGAAGGAGGCAAGGCTGGAAGGCACTGCAGATGGGAGGCCTTGAGGGGCTTTGGTGCAGCCGAGAGGGGACAGACTGCAGCCCCATCTCTGCACGTACAAGCCAAGGGGCCGGGGCAAGTCCCTCGCCTCTCAGGAGCGTGTCCTATCAGGAAGCGGGAGTCAGATGGCCCCAGTGGCCCTGGGATGATCCTGGGGCCAGCGCTCATCAGCTCCCCGGCCTCAGGTAGATCACAGCCTTGGTTTCTCCATCTGGCAAACAAACGGGCTAAAGCAGCTTGGACCAGAGTGAAACAACAGTGTGAACTTGGAGGTCCCTCTAGCTCTAAAACTATACATGTTCTAGCTGAATCTAATAACGAACAAGCATAAATCTTCCACTCTGGTCTGTGCACAGTAGGC
>JAQQAC010013450.1:63997705-64013843 GCA_029783875.1 Phataginus tricuspis | reverse complement strand
GATGCTCACACACTCCCTCATTCACCTGTATTCACTGAGCGCCTACTACGCACCAGGCCAGGCGAGGTGCTGAAGGACTGCCGGGCTCGAGAAAGACGCTGTGTCCTCTCTCCTGGACTTCACAGCCCAGTCGGCGGAGGCCAACAATCAAACAAATACATCAGTGAAGTGAGGTGGTTTGTGCCAAGGGCTGGGATGCAGTGGGAAGTGACCAAGGGAGGGACCAAGGGTGAGAAGGGGCAGGGAGGACAGATCTGCGGGGAGGGTCCCAGGAGGAGGGAGCCGCAGGGCAAAGCCCCTGAGGGGCCGCTTGTCGTGTCCGGCATGGCTGGAGACCGTGATGGGCAGAAGGAATGGGACAAGTTATGCCCAGTGACTGCAGGGCCAGGTGACGCTAGGCCTTACCGGTCAGGGCAGGAAAGCTGAGTTTATTCTAAGTGCAGTGGGCAGAAATAGGTGGTTTCAGCTAGGGGAGTGACTTGGGTCAGGACATGGCCTCTTCTCTTTACCAGCCTTGCTCTAGACCATCCTTAACCTCTCTTTGCTGCGGTTCCCTCTTCTGCAATATGGGACCATTTTCAGAAACCGCTTCGAGTGGTTTTAGTGAGCGTGACCCGGGATTAGGCAGGTCATGCGTTACACAGTGCCTAGCACAGAGCCGGTGCTCAATACATGTCAACGTGCGGTTTTGCAAAAGTGACTACAGAGTCTTTGGCACCCCTGCTTTGGCGGCAGGGGCCTGTATCCCCTCCCCCGGGATCCAGCTGTTTGGTGAACACACTGACCGCTGCACAGCACAGGTCGCACCGCATGGCTGCAAGAGCCGGGACACCCCGGCATGCTGCTCTCCATGCTCCCCTTGGGGTGCCCCCTCTGGAATGTGGCTGCCATGTTGTGAGGAAGCTCAGGCCCCACAGGGAGGCCCCACGAGGGCCTCACAACCAGCGGTCCCAGCAGAGCTGTCTTCAAGGCACCCCAGCCCGGGTGCAGGCCCGTGAGGAGAAGGCCTCCAGACAGTCCCGGCCTCAGCTGTCTGAACTGTCCCCCATCTTTGGAGTTGCCCCAGCCAAGGCTGCGGACATAAGGGAGCAGAGATGAGCTGCCCACTGAGCCTTGTCCAAACTCACGACCCCAGAGTCCATGAGCACAGCAGCAGGGTGGCCGGCTCTGGGTGGTCGGCACGCAGCCCCAGGTGGTCGGCCAGCCAGCCATTGTACTCCTTCCATCCGCCCACCTGCCCAGTGTTTGTTTCCTCTAACAAACACTCCTTTTGAACCTTAATCATAGATAATGTAGATCTGTGGTTTGAGAAGTTTTTTAAACAATAGAATTCTTTGTTTCAAATAAAGTCTTAGAGAAGACAAGTAGTGATTCTCATCTCACTACACTGATGGACAGTGACTGTAATAGGGTTGGTGGGGGGGACCTGAGGAAGGGGGTAGTTTAATCATCACAGTATTGCTCATGTAATTGTAGGTTAATGATACTAAAATAAAATAAATTGTAAAAAAAAAGTCTTAGGCAAACCCAGGTGGACCTGGGGTGGGGAGCCAGAGCGACCCCGAGGACACAGTTCTCCCCGGGCTGGTCTTGGGCATCTCTCCTAAAAACGTCAAGGACCTCAACAAGGGCCTTGGCTGGCTGTCAGCTCACCACTTCCTGCCCACCTCTGGCTTGCAGTCTGTCCAGGGTGCTGTCACCCTCCCCTCTGGGGCTCTGCCCTTACAAGGACCTCCGCATGGACTTAACAGAGTTCAGTGAAGTGGTGTAGAGGCTGGTCTGATCCCAGGGCTGAGCATCCTGGCGGTGCTCGACAATGGTGAACAGAAGTTTCTTAGGACACAGTAGGTGCTTAGTAATGATTCAGAGTCCCATTTCCACAGGAATCAGTTCTGGGGGTAACCAGCCAGGTGCTCCCCCTCCCCTGTCTCGGTTCCCCTCCAGTGAAATGAGGGGCCTGAGCTCACTGCTCTGAGAGGCCCTCCGGCACAGATGCTGCGGTCCCCGCTGTCCTACGCAGGTTCTGTGGGGTGGGGTCAGGAGGCCCCGGGTCTGGCCGGCCTCTGTGTGACTGCAGGCAGGACGCTTCCCTCCCCCACCAGGTTCCCCTCCAGCTGGCCAGGGTGGGGTCACGCACTCTGACCCTAGGTGACCATCCCGCATCCTGACTCTGGCCACAGCCAGGGTCATGGGTCTCACGGGAGATGGGCCCCCAGCCTGGTCTCTGGCAGCCTGTAGGAGGGTGCAGGGTTGGGCAGGAAACAGACTCCTGTGGGGCCTGGGCCTGCAGCACCCCCGTCCTCCCACCTTTCCTGGCTGTGGATGTAAGGGAAGGAGAGGCGGCCCCCCAGAGGCCCCGGCTTTCAGTTCATTTCTGAGCTACTCAGGGTTCCTGAAACCAGTGTTTCACAACGGGGGGAGGCGTGCCACTGGCCTCTGGTGAATAGAGACTGGGATGCTGTCGGACACTCTACGGTGTGCGGGACGGCCCCCCCCCCACAGAGAATTCTCTTCATGTCAAGGGGGAGAAAACCTGGCCTAAACCAAAGCCCATCCACCCTCCAGAGCCTGTTTCAAGTCCACCTCCTCCAGGAAGCCACCCCTGCTCTGCTGTTGGTCATTAATTATTCCTATGGACCTTCAATCCGGTCTTCCAATGTTCTTGGAAGTCGTTATAGCAGCAACTCTCTCCCAAGGGGAAGAACATCTACCTGTGTCATTGTTTTATTTGGTCACCTTTGTACTGTAAGATGAAAACCCATCTACAGAGAAACACCAAACCCAAGTGCGGCTCCGTGACTGTCAGGGAGCGACCCCTTGCCCCCTCTGTCCCCCTGGAGCTACCTGATGTGCTGCAGGACAGAAGGGTCCTACCTGCCCTTAGAGGACCGAGACCGAAACCCCTACAGACATAACTTCACTGGGTTCCGCTTTACACAGCTGGCCCTTGAATGACCTGGGTTTGAACCGCTTGGCTCCACTTAAAGTGGATTTTTATCATAAATGCATTGGAAATTTTTTTGAAGATTTGCCACAATTTGAAAACCCTTTTCTCTAGCTTATGTTATTATAAGAACATGATATATAATTCATACAACATGCCAAGTATGTGTTAATCAATCATGTTATGAGTAGGGCTTTGGGTCAACAGTAGGCCATCAGGTGAAGTGGGCCGGAGGGCCTGGGACCCCCGTGGGGCTGGTCCCCTGATCCCGCTCCAGGGCAGGTGGCTCGCCTGAGGATTTACAGGCTCTGGTTTCCTCTCCCACCTTTACCTGGCCCCGCTCTCTGTCTGTATTACCAGTATCCCGCTCAGTCCTGACTTTACTCCCACCCTCCTCCCCGTGGGGACCCTGTCCTGCTGGTTTGGAGGATTTCCAGGGTCTCAGCTCTGACACCTCCCTGCAGCCACTGCGCGTGCCGCCTTCCAGTGGGTGGCGAGTCCCAGCAGCTGTTGGCGGCTGCCCATCCTGCCAGGGCATTGCTGTGGCCACCTGGGGCCCTCCTGTCTCGGGTCCCTCAGCTGCCCCAGTGTGACTGTTTTTCTCCCACAGATGTAGGTACCTGACATGCAGGTCTGGGGGGCCCTGGGGAGGCCTGGCCTGGCCTACTCACCCTGAAGGCAGAAACCCACAAAGGTAACTTGGGATACTGGGATCAGTGGAACGTGAGCCCCTTTCCTGGGTAGAACATGAAACCCTAGATTTAGCCCCACCTCCTTGTATTTGGGGTTCGTGGGGTATCTCTAGCCGAGTTGGGTCATAAATGCTGTCCCTGGTTTTGCTACTCATTCTTTCTTACGCAAGGACTCAGGGGTACTTACTCTGTGCTGCCCTCACAGCCGCCGTCCTCCCAGAGCTCTCCAATCCGCTGTGTCTGCTCGCCTCCTCCTCCCCCACAGCCTCCCGGCAGCCCCGTGAGGCTGGGACCATCTTACCACGGGACAGGCCAGAGCAGTGGAGAAGCTTTCCCCAGGGGCCTGTGCCGGCCCAGCGCAGGTGGGGTCAGCCTCCTGAGACGGCACCTGGGCCGTGAAGGCACCTGGCACAGTGCCTGACTCCAGGGAGCCTCGGCCTCCCTCACGTGCTGAGCACCCACACGTGCCAGGCGCTGTGCTGCGGCAGGGACGGGGAAGGCCCCAATTCTCCCAGGCTAGGGCCCCCACTGCCTGCCTGCTCTGCACGCAGTCACCCAGCTGACCACCACTGCCCGGGTTCGGGTCTGCACCGCCTCTCCCAGGATGGAGTCACTGTGCACACTTTCCCCGACACCCACCCAAGCCCACAGCAGCCAGAGCCCTCCAGGGCTCCCCACCCTGGCAGGAGTGGGACCAATGCCCTGGCTGGGTGTTCAGACTCTCGCCCGCTTCCATCCCTCTGGCTGCAGGTGTGGAGGGGGTAGGTGTTCTTGAGGTAGGAGCTACTGTGGGTTTCCCCGGACTTGCTGCTGCCCGTGACCCTTCCCAGATCCGACCCCAACTGGGGCGAGTGTTAGGAGCTCCCGGCCAGGGAGAGGTGATGGAGCAGTTCACAGAACAGAGGAGCCGAATCCGGGCTGCTTCCCACCTCCAGGCTCCGGCAGGGACATGAGAGGCAGCCCCGCCATGCTCCAAGCCCACACCCGCACGGTGCTCACCCCCAGCCACGTGCCCCGGGTCGGGGGGGCAGGATGATGGAACCCCAGAAAACTCGGAGAAATTAAGGGCAGGGTGGACTAGAGCCCCCTTCCTGCACCTTCACTCCAGGCCCACACAGCCTCACGGGGATCTCTGCATCAGGGTGTGGCAGGGCAAGCTCCCCGCAGGCCCCAGAGTGGCACGGCAGCGGGCAGACCTGCAGGAAGACGGAGCTGATGCCCAGAAGTGATGGGGATGGGGCCACCTCTGTCAGCACAGACAAGGACAGCTGGAGGGTCAAAGACACCACCTCCAAGCAGCCCACAGCCTGGGTCCGCACAGAGCCCAGGACAGAGGGGCGGCCTCAGAGGAACTGGGAGCAAGCTGGACAGTTAGACTCTAGAGCTCTAGAGCCTGAGGAACGTTTGCAGAGCTAGAACCCCTCCCCACCAGTTAAACAGAAGAGGGGGCTTGCTGTGTTTGACAGATCAAGAAGCCGAGCGATTTGCTCAGGTCGTCCAGCAAGATTGTGGGGGCGCTGATGTCTGACCCAGGGATTCCCTGAGCCTAGAACTTAGCCCATGAGCCCCAGTCCGCCCTCCTGGCTGGTCCAGATGTGGCGATATGTTCTGGACAGCCTCAGGGGCTCTGAGGCCAAGAGAAGGTACTGGCCGCTCTCAGGGAGGATACTTCCTGGGGAGGCCTGGGCCCTCGCTGGAGCAGGGGTGGACCTGAGGCCTGGGTGAGCTCTAAGAGGCTCTGCTTCCCAGGGCTTCCAGAAGTGAAGGATGTACAGCCCCCCTACCCCCACCTGCTGCGGCACCCTGGGACTGGCCCGTCCACCCTCACACCTGGAAGAGGAAGACCCTCCCAAACTGGTTCTTCAGGGTCTGGCTTGGCCCCAGGGCCCAGCTGTCCACCTTCCTGGACTGAGTCTGGTTTGATTTTCTGCTGGACGGAAGAGAGGCCTGGGGTCACCTGGGCCCCTCAAGCTCTAAATTCAGGCCCAGCAGGCTGCTGGGAGCTGCTCATTCATCCACCAAATTCAGGCTAGGCATCTGCTGTGCTTCGGGCCCTGGTCTGTGGAGGGGGGAGCGTCCAGAGAGCAAGCTGGGCGGCACCCTGCCCACATGGGCTGCTGGCAGTGATAACAGCTAAGTGGATGGAGTGCCAGGTGCTATTCTACGTGCTTTGTTTATAATAGGTCATAATTATCATGCCACTCACAATGTTGGTGTATTATTGTCCCCACTTTGCAGATGGGGAGGCTGAGGCCCGGGAATGTGTACACCTGTCCAAGGTCACAGCTGGTATGTGCTGGACTGTTACAGACCGTATGCTGCATCCCCCGGATTTGTGTTGCAGCCCTAACCTGTTGTGGGATGGCATCAGGAGGTGGGGCCTTCCAAGGTCATCACGTCATGAGCATGGATCTCCTGTGCTGGAAGAGGAAGAGCCGGCCCCTTCTGTCCACTGTCTGAGACACCTGAGGAGACTGGGAACCCGCCCCTCTGGCACCCAGCCTCTGGACCGTGAGGAATAGACGTTTGTCCTTTCAGCTGCCCAGTGTTACATTGTATTGCAGCAGCCTGAGCTGACGGAGATAGTGGGCAAGCCAGGCAATAAAGCCAGGAAGTCTGAACCCAGAGTCTGTGACTGGCATGAAATGAATAGTGTCCAGGATGGTGACAAGTGCATAGTGACAGCAGAGGGGAGTGTGCATATGTGTTATCTATTTGTGTCTATGTGCACATGTATGTGTGCCCCTGAGAGTGTGTGAGTGTACATACGGGTATATATGTGTGTCTGCATGTGTTGCACGTCTGCTCATTCATGTCTGGCACGTTAGAGGAGGTGGGTTGCCAGTTGCCGAGCTTGAGTCTTGGGGCTGGAACTGGCTCCCCAGTGGACTTGCCTTGACTCATCGCACCTGGGGTCCTTCTCGGGCATGCGAGGCAGGCTCTGGGTCTCCTTTATCTTACTCCTCTGGCCCCAGGAGCCACGAGGCGAAGCCCTCCATGAACCTTCTGGGAGGGCTCTTGGAGACCACCCTGGGCAGCACGGGAGCTGATGAGCACCAGCCCTCAGCAAGCATTGCGGAGCCTCCTGCACACCAGGCACGGTGCTGAGGCCATGGAGGCGTCCCACTTAATCCTCCCGAGAGCCCAGGAAGCCTTGTCATGCCCACGTGACAGATGAGGACTCCAGGGCCAGAGGAAGTAGGGTGACGTGACTAGGGTCTCAGAGGACGGTCCCCCTTTCAGTGTCTGCCACCACCAAACTGGGAGGTGGCTGGCCTGAGGGCACACGCACGGGAAGCCACAGTGTGCGATGTACATGAGATAAATATTATGTTGGATGGTGCCAAGGGCAGAGCGACAGTTGGGGAGGAGAGTCCTTCTCCCGCTGCCATCTTCCTGCTGAGCCCCGGCAGGCGGGCCCGGGGACGGCCCATCCCTTCATCCTTCCATTCATTCTCCTAGATGGGGCGGCGGCGGGGCACCTGAGCCCAGAGGGGGGCCATACTGTCCGGGACTTGGGACTCCGGCTCCGAGTCCACATCTGTGAAGAGAGAACCAAAGTTCCTCCCCTGGAAGCTGCCATGCGGCTGGGGGGCCCTCCGCAAGCACACAAGCTGCCTCCTATCCAGCACAACTGCACACCCCTCCCTGGCGGCCCTTTGTTCAGCCAGCTCCCCGATATCCGCCAGAGCCCTGGTCCACAGGGCTGGCCTTCCCCACGCCCACTGTGCCAGGCTGAGCCAGGGCTGTACTGCCCCGGGAGCCCAGGAAGCCCACTGCGTGCAAAGGTGAAGCACTTGACTGCAAAATCAGGCCAGGCTCAAAAATACTGAAATTTTACCAACCAACTTCTCAGATCACAAAGGTATAAAACTAGAAATAAATTGTACAAAGAAAACAAAAAGGCTCACAAATACATGGAGGCTTAACAACATGCTCCGAAATAATCAATGGCTCAACGACCAAATTAAAACAGAGATGAAACAATATATGGAGACAAATGACAACAACAGCACAAAGCCCCAACTTCTGTGGGACGCAGCAAAGGCAGTTCTAAGAGGAAAGTATATTGCAATCCAGGCCTATTTAAAGAAGGAAGAACATTTCCAAATGAATAGTCTAAAGACACAATATTTGAAATTGGAGAAAGAAGAATAAATGAGGCCCAAAGTCACCAGGAGGGACATAATAAAGATTAGAGAAGAAATAAATAAAATTGAGAAGAATAAAACAATAGAAAAAAATCAATGAAACCAAGAGCTGGTTCTTTGAAAAAATAAACAAAATAGAGAAACCCCTAGCCAGACTTATTAAGAGAAAAAGAGAATCTACACACACAAACAGAATCAGAAATGAGAAAGGAAAAATAATGACAGACCCCACAGAAATACAAAGAATTATTAGAGAATACTATTTAAATCTATATGCTAACAAGCTGGAAAACCTAGAAGAAATGGACAACTTCTTAGAAAAATACAACCTTCCAAAACTGACCAAGCAAGAAACAGAAAATCTAAATAGCAATCAATCACCAGCAACAAAATTGAATCGCTAATCAGAAAACTACCCAAGAACGAAACCCCCGAACCAGATGGATTCACCTCTGAATTTTATCAGACATACAGAGAAGAAATAACACCCATTCTCCTTAAAGTTTTCCAAAAAATAGAAGAGGAGCGAAAACTTCCAAACTCATTCTATGAAGCCAGCATCATTCTAATACCAAAACCAGGCAAAGATTCCACCAAAAAAGAAAATTACAAACCAATATCCCTGATGAACGTAGTTGCAAAAATACTCAACAAAACATTAGCAAACCGAATTCAAAAATACATCAAGAGGATCATACACCATCATCAAGTGGGATTCATCCCAGGGATGCAAGGATGATACAACATTCGAAAATCCATCAACATCATCCACCACATCAACAAAAAGAACAAAAACCACATGATCATCTCCATAGATGCTGAAAATGGATTTGACAAAATTCAACATCCATTCATCATAAAAACTCTCAACAAAATGGGTATAGAGGGCAAGTACCTCAACATAATAAAGGCCATATATGACAAACCCACAACCAACATCATACTTAACAGCGAGAAGCTGAAAGCTTTTCATCTAAGATTGGGAACACGACAGGGATGCCCACTCTCTCCACTGTTATTCAAAATAGTACTGGAGGTCCTCGCCACGGCAATCAGACAAAACAAAGAAATAAAAGGCATCCAGATTGGTAAAGAAGAAGTCAAACTATCACTATTTGCAGATGACATGATATTGTACATAAAAAACCCTAAAGACTCCACTCCAAAACTACTAGAACTAATATCTGAATTCAGCAAAGTTGCAGGATACCAAAGTAATACACATAAATCAGTTGCTTTCCTACACACTAATGATGAGCTAACAGAGAAAGCAGGAGAACAATTCCATTCACAATTGCATCAAAAAGAATAAACTACCTAGGAATAAACCTAACCAAGGAAGTGAAAGACCTATACCCTGAAAACTATAAGACACTCCTAAGAGAAATTAAAGAGGACACTAACAAATGGAAATTCATGCCATGCTCTTGGCTAGGAAGAATAAATATTGTCAAAATGATATACTACCTAAAGCAATCTACAGATTCAATACAATCCCTATCAAATACCAATAACATTCTTCAATGAACTGGAACAGATAGTTCTAAAATTCATATGGAACCACAAAAGACCCCGAATAGAAAAAGCAATCCTGAGAAGGAAGAATAAAGCTGGGGGGATTATGCTCCCAGACTTCAAGCTCTACTACAAAGCCACAGTAATCAAGACAATTTGGTATTGGCACAAGACAGACCCACAGACCAGTGGTACAGAATAGAGAGTCTAGACATTAACCCAAACATATATGGTCAATTAATATACAATAAAGGAGCCATGAGTATACAATCGGGGAAATGACAGCCTCTTCAACAGCTGGTGTTGGCAAAACTGGACAGCTCCATGTAAGAGAATGAAACTGGATCATTGTCTAACCCCATACACAAAAGTAAACTCAAAATGGATCAAAGACCTGAATGTAACTCATGAAATCATAAAACTCTTAGAAAAAAACATAGGCAAAAATCTCTTGGACATAAACACGAGCAACTTTTTCATTAACATATCTCCCTGGGCAAGGGAAACAAAAGCAAAAATGAACAAGTGGGACTATATCAAGCTGAAAAGCTCTGTACAGCAAAGGACACCATCAGTAGAACAAAAAGACATCCTAAGGTATGGGAGAATATATTCATAAATGACATATCCGATAAGGGGTTGACATCCAAAATATATAAAGAGCTGACACACCTCAACAAACAAAAAGCAAATAATTCAATTAAAAAATGGGCAGAGGACATGAATAGACACTTTTCTAAAGAAGAAATTCAGATGGCCAACAGGCACATGAAAAGATGCTCCACATTGCTAATCATCAGAGAAATGCAGATTAAAACCACAATGAGATATCACCTCACACCAGTGAGGATGGCCAACATCCAAAACACAAACAACAACAAATGTTGGCCAGGATGTGGAGAAAGGGAAACCCTCCTACACTGCTGGTGAGAATGCAAATTAGTTCAACCATTGTGGAAAGCAGTATGGAGGTTCCTCAAAAAACTCAAAATAGAAATACCATTTGACCCAGGAATCCCGCTCCTAGGAATTTACCCTAACAATGCAGCAGCCCAGTTTCAAAAAGACAGATGCACCCCTATGTTTATTGCAGCACTATTTACAATAGCCAAAAAATGGAAGCAACCTAAGTGTCCATCAGTAGATGAATGGATAAAGAAGAGGTGGTACATATACACAATGGAATATTATTCATCCATAAGAAGAAAACAAATTGAGACATTTGCAACAGCATGGGTGGAGCTAGAGGGTATTATGCTCAGTGAAATAAGCCAGGAGGAGAAAGATAAGTGCCAAATGATTTCCCTCATCTGTGGAGTATAAGAAGATAGAAAAAACTGAAGGAACAAAACAGCAGCAGACTCACAGAACCCAAGAACGGACTAACAGTTACCAAGGGGAAAGGGACTGAGGAGGATGGGTGGGAAGGGAGGGACAAGGGGGAAAGGGGGGCATTACGATTAGCAGACATAATGTTGGGGGGGGCGCGGGGAGGGCTGTACAACTCAGAGAAGACAAGTTGTGACTCTATAGCATCTCACTACACTGATGGACTGTGACTGTAATGGGGTTGGTGGGGGGGGGACCTGATGATGCGGGGAGTCTAGTAACCATAATGCTGCACATGTAATTGTAGATTAATGATACCAAAATAAATAAATAAATAAACATAAACAGGCCAGGCAAGAGAGGCGATGCCCCTCTGGTAGGCATGGCAGGGAAGGGCCCTGGATGGTCAGCTGGGGCCCAGAGAGTGGGCAGTCTGCCCCCATCAGCTGCACACCAGACTCACCGTGGCAGCCGAGCTTCTGCTCCGGGCTGGATGTAGGGTTGTATCCAGTGGGCTCAGCCAAAAAATTTGCAGTCTGAACACCCTCTCTACCCCTGTCTAAATGGCATGCATGAGGGAAGGCCTGGAGGGGTGCTATTTGAGATACCCCAGTGCAGACAGCCACACTGTGACTTGCTGGTGGTGTGCAGGGGATGGAGCCTCGGGCATGAAGCTCACCTATCTGTGCAAATGCACATTTGTTTTGCTCATGTTCATCCCCAGGGTCTCACATTGCCTGGCACACAGTAGGTGCTCAAAAAATAAATGAACAAAGGGCGTCTGCTGGGGTGCACAGAGGTGACTTCTTTTTGCTTTTTAATTTTTTTGCAATAATTATATAGAATTTCTAATGTAAGGAGAAAAAACAGTTATTTCAAAACCTTTTCAGTCCACAGGGAAACGAAGGGGCTTTTGGCTGAAAGCAGCTGTGAGCCTCCCCTGGGGCCACACCGAGCAGCGTGACATCTATGAGCGGCCACCCTGTGGATAGGTCCTGGAAAGAACCAGGCCGGGCGGCTGGGGGTGGGGCTTTCTTCTTTCGTTTCCCTCTGGTTATCACGCTGCCGGGGCAATGGATCAAATTCAGGAAGGTGGGTGCAGCGAGGGTGGGGCTGGTCACAGAGGTGGGCGTGGAGGTGCGAGGACTGCAGAGCAGGGCGCTTCACCTCCGGGAGCCTCAGTTTGCCCGTTTGTAAAATGGGGTGATGGCCCAGCCCTCTGGCTGTCATGAGGAGTGCCTGGTGCTCTCTCCAGGCCTGGCACCGCCGTGTGCTGGAACAGCCTCATGTCCTTCCCCTTCTCCTGCCTGGCAGCTTGCAGGGTTAAGCAAGACTTTGCTGATGCGTGTTTACCGTCAGCAAGGTCGGAACCTGCAGCATCTGGCACCCAGGGAGGGATCCTTCTGGCCCCCCTGAAGCCAGCCTTAGGGCTCTCAGAGTGAGTGAGGGCCCTCGCCAAACAGGGCTTCATCCCTGGGCCTGGGCTGGGTCTCAGCTCAGCCAGCGTGGGGCCTCCAACTCTGCCTCCCGCCTCTGCTGCCCTTTCTTCTCTCCCCCAATCCCTTGGTGGCAGGCCCTGAGCTGCTGTTCTTTCACGAAGCAAACACCCAAAACTTGAATCATGGTAGTGCCTGTTTCATCTCTTAGTAACTTGGGAGAAGAGGGTAAAAATGAAGCAGAACTTTGGAGTTTGGGCCCATCTACACGGTAAACTCGTGTGCCAGACATCTTACACATGATCTTGTTATAATGTTACAAGTAAGTCCTCCTGTTCCTACAGAAGAGACCAAGTTAACCGCATGGTCACCACAGTATCTGGCTCCTGGTAGACTTCAAAAAATATTTGTTGGATGGATGGATGGACAGACAGGACGGGTGGGTGGGTGGATGACTGCATGGATCAGTGATGGATGTATGGATATGGATGGATGGATGGAAAGGTGGGTGGGTGGCTGGCTGGCTGGATGATAGATGATGGATGTTGGGTGGATGAATGAGTGGGTGGGATCGGTGAATTGCTAGATGGAGGGGTAGTTGAGTAAATGGGCGAGAGTCTAAGTTGCCTATTCAGAACTTGTCAGTGGCAGAGCTGGCAAGGGTCTGGCTTCAAGTCCAGGTTCTTCCTGCTGTCCTGTGCTTGGTGCCTTTCTCCACACGCATGCAACATACCTGCCTTCCCTGAATTTAGATGTCAGCGGCTCCCACATCTCTATCCCTATCCTGCCCCTTCCCCTGAGTGCCAGCACTTTCTATCTTGGGAATGTTGAGCTCCCCTCTGGACACTGCAGGGGTGGGGCCAGTGGCATGGACACCAATGTGTGCAGTCGTGCAGGCCCGCCCTCAGAAGGGCCCCCCACTGGATTAATGCTCTGCTGTCGCCATCATGAAATTGCCAATAATTTATCTTTAAACTTGGGTTTTGTATGTGGAGACGGACGGGACAGTGGAAGGAGCCCATGAACAGTGGAGACCAGGGCAATGAGTCCTTGTGCCCATGGGCCACATGATGCCGCGGGAGGGCGGAGGCTGGCACGCCCATGGCGCGTGGGCGCTCAGCAAGAGTCCCGGTGGGTGCTGGGTGGGTCACTGCAGCACCATAGCTCCTGTACTGCTGCAATGTGCGCACCTCGAGGGACGCAGAAACAGCCGAGCCGGATCGGGCCAGTCATCTGCTCTCTGCTGAGAGCCAAGGACATCCATGTGCACAAACTACGAAGTACGAATTGTGTCGTTTGTGAGTCCTTACACAGGGCAAACGCTTTGCATATAAAACTGGCACTACACGGTATAAAGAACAACAAACTTCAAAAGGTTGTTTTGTTCGTATTATTTATTGTATTCATTTTTATTCAAAATACCAATGATGTAAGTTTTAAATAATTTTTTTTTTTAATTCAGAATGACATTAACTAGCAAACTGAACACACCGTGCCAGGCCGCAGGAATGAAAGGGCTGGCACGCGCCCCCACGAGCCCTCAGACCCTGAGTTCAGACGCCCCCGGCGTGGCAGGAAGGCCGCCGCTCTTGACCCTTTTCGCTCCCTCACAACAGACCGCCGGTGGTGGCTGTGCCTGTTCCTCCGCACAGTCGTTCGCTCAGCCTCACGCACGGCCCACCGTCCGCACACCGCGGAGGGGACACTGAGGAGATCAAGGTCAAGATGGAGGCCAGGAAGGGCATCGCAGGCCAGACAGGAGCCTGGGCTGGGGGTGATATGAAGAGGCTCGCGTCACAGGCGTGCACAGTGCAGGAAAGCGGAGCACAGCAACAGAAAGTCCCTTCGCTCTGTGCCTGTTTCCCCATGTGAAACCTAGGTGCATCCCCCCCTGCTAGGACCCTCCAGGCTCCAGGCCTCGACTTCCCACAACCGGAACCCTGGAGCCCTCCCCGCCCTCCCGTACAGCGCGCTGTGTGCGCCCCCTAGAGGACGCCAGGGAAAGGGGCCGGGCCTCCGGGCCCCTTAACGAAGCCGTTTCTGCCTGTTGGTCTCTACCTACGAGGCGTTCTCTGCAGAGGTAACAGAACAACATGTTCCGTTACACAGGCACGTGCCCCCTGACGCTGACATTCTGCTTCTAGCGATTTAAACACACCCAAGCACATATGTGCGAGATGGTGAGTTGACATAGGTATGTTATCCACTGATTGAATAAATGATGTCGAATGAGCTAATGGATATAACAGGAATGCTAGGCAGTCCTAAGAAGGGAGCAAGTTCACCTGGAACTGGGCTGCGGGGAGCTGGGCTGAGCTGTTGTCTGAGCTCGGGTCCCAGCAGCCACCCTAGATGAGGATTCCTGGGAAAGGGGGTGGGGTGCACCCTGCAGGGAGGGCTCTCGGGTCAGGCTGCAAGGAGGAAGCCAGTCCTGATCCTGTAAGGACTCTGGAGGGCAAGTCATGTTCTCCCTGTGACAAAGGAGCAGGGCATTCATCCCCTCATCTCTTGGTCATTAGCCAAGGGCTGCTCTGGGGACATGTGACTTCCTAGCCACATCTGACACAAGGCTGACCCTGGTAGCCCAAGGTCAGGTCTACAAATAAGAGCCTCAGGTGCCTGCTCTTGGGAGAGAAAGCACCCCAAGGCCAAAAAGGGGTGCATGCACACAACTCACAGTCTGAGGGGACCAGGGCAGTACAGTCATTACAGGAAACACGCCAGTGCAGAACCACGTGCGGAGACACCATCTGGGCCAGAGGAAGGCAGCTGAATACGTACCGGAATGGCTCTCTTCTAGGGAGCAGTGACTCTGACATTGGCAGCCGCCTTCGCAGGAGGCCCCAGGAAGCAGGGACAGGGCAAGGGACCTACCTCCTTGCCACCCTTCTATACTTGCTCTTAAACATTTCCACCATGTACACCTTTTACCTACTCAAAAAATAAGATGACACTAAAATCAATCTTGCCATGTACATGGATCAGACCACTTAACATGGTTAGGAAGGCAACGCTCTCTGAGTTGGTCTACGGATTCTATACAATTGCTATCCAAAAACCCCAGGCGGGGACTTCCGGGAATATGGCGTCGTGAACGGACTAGCAGAAAAATTCCTCCCAACATTATATTTATTCACGAAAATATAGCAAATACAACTATCCCTAAAAGAGAGACCAGAATACACAGGAAAGTGCACAGCGTACAGCTACACCTGTGAGAACTTGGCAGCCGGTGAGGCGGACGGGCGGCGATCCGGTGGGACCGAGCGCTCCCCCCCCCCCAGAGCTCCGGCGGCCAGACACGCCGGACAGAGGACTCGGCACCCGGCGAGGCGGGACGGAAACACGATCCAGCGAGACGAGAGCGCCCCTGCACCCCAGCACTCCGGCGGGAGTCTCGGCAAGGCGGGTAAGGTGCGGAGCCGCGAGCAGACCGAGCGCTCCTCTCCCCCAGCGCTCCGGCGGGAGGAGAGGATTCAGAGCCGGGAGGGAGTGGAGGTCTGAGCCCGGAGCGCCCCTCCACCCCAGCACTCCGGCGGGAGTTCCGGCAAGGCGGGTAAGGTACGGAGCCGCGAGCGGACCGAGCGTCCCTCTCCCCCAGCGCTCCGGCGGGAGGAGAGGATTCAGAGCCGGGAGGGAGTGGAAGTCAGAGCCCGGAGCGCCGACACACGGCCTGCGGTGTAGCGGAGATTGGAGAGACAGAGGGCACAGGGTCCCAGCCGGGAACGTGCAAGTTGCCCGCGGCAGGCTCCGGGAAGGAAAAAGAAAGGAGAAAAAGGGGAAGAAAAGCGCGCGCTCTACCTCAGCGGTCTTAAAGAGACAGGAGCTCAGTAGAGGGGCCGGATAGCCCCGCGAACTGAGCCCAGCACACTGGGAGTCCTGGGGAGCTTTGGACCCCTTGGCTGGCGACTGGGAAAGAGTGCCCGCCATTAAGACCCCCACGGAGATCAACAGCTTACCATTGTTTCCAACCCAGCCAGAACTATAGTGGCGCTGGAATAGTGGAGCAACAGCGCCACCTACAGCACTCGCGCAGAACCCACGCCCGGTGGCTTTTTTTTTTTTTTTTTT
>JAQQAC010013450.1:63980985-63997695 GCA_029783875.1 Phataginus tricuspis | reverse complement strand
AGCAAAGAAAGCAGACCACCCAAATACTAACTAAAGGCAAAGAATAAAACACCTAATATATAAAGAAAGGAGGAGGAAGAATAGGAAGGGAGAGATAAAGAAACATCAGACGGCGTACACAATAACTTAACAAGAAAGTTAAGTTAGATTCTTAGATAGTAAAGAAGCAACCCTTGAACCTTTGGTAACCACGAATCTAAAGCCTGCAATGGCAATAAGTACATATCTATCAATAATCACCCTAAATGTAAATGGACTGAATGCACCAATCAAAAGACACAGAGTAACAGAGTGGATAAAAAAGCAAGACCCATCTATATGCTGCTTACAAGAGACTCACCTCAAACCCAAAGATACACACAGACTAAAAGTGAAGGGATGGAAAAAAATATTTCAAGCAAACAACAAAGAGAAAAAAGCAGGTGTTGCAGTACTTGTATCAGATAAAATAGACTTCAAAATGAAGAAAGTAGCAAGAGATAAAGATGGACATTACATAATGATAAAGGGGTCAGTCCAACAAGAAGATATAACCATTATAAACATATATGCACCCAACACAGGAGCATCAGCATATGTGAAACCAAAAACCCCAGGCCAAGGAAGTCCTTTGGCCCCGAGGCTGCTTTGCCCACACATGTAGAGTGTCAGAAATGGCTAGGAATTCACCTCCCAGAGCTACCTTCTTTGCAGACATTAACAAGCTGATCCAAAAATTCACAAGGAAATTGAAGTGACCCAATATAGCTAAAACAATCTTGAAAACAGAAAGTCACACATTTTCTATTTCAAAAGTTACTATAGAGTTATGGTAACTCTGGCCGTGTGGTACTGGCGTAAGGAGAGAGGAATCGGCCAAGGAAGCAGACCTGGCAGCCCAGAAGTAAGCCCTCCCATGTGCGGTCAGTTGGTTTGAGAAGGGTGCCAAAACAGTCCGACGAGGGAAAGAGGAATCTTCAACAAATGGGCTGGAACTGCTGGGCATCCCTATGCAAGTGAATGAGGCTGGATCCCCTACCTAACACCACACACAAAAATTAGCTCGAAATGGATCACAGATCTAAATGTAAGGGCTAAAACTATAAAATTCTTAGAAGAAAACATAGAGGTAAATCTTTATGATACTGGACTAAGCAATGGGTTCTTAACCCCAAAAGTACAGGCAATAAAAGAAAAGAATAGATAAATGAGACTTTGTTAAAAGTAAAAAGTTTTGCTCTTCAAAGGACACCATCAAGAAAGTAAAAAGACACCCTGCAGAATGGGAAAGAATATTTGCAAACCATATATCTGATAAAGACTTATATCCAGAACATATAAAGAACACATTCAAAAATTAAAAGGCAAATAATCCAATTTAAAAATGGGCAAAGGGTCTGAATATACATTTCTTCAAAGAAGATACGCAAATGGCAAATAGCACATGAAAAGATGCTCAACATTATCGTCATCAAGGAGGTGTAAATACAAAACCACAGGGAGATACGGCCGTGTCAGTAGGTAGGCTAGGGCCGCCCTCACAGGCTGGGGTGGGGGTGGGCGTCGGGCCTAAACAACAGAAATTCCTTTCCTCCCAGTTCCAGAGGCTGGAAGCCTGAGACAGAGACGCCAGCAGGCTCAAGACGGTGCAGAGGAAGGGGAGGGAAGGAGACCACCCACAGGGCCAGTCCCTGAGTACGTTTACTTAGTCATGTAGTCACTCAACAAGCATTTACTGAGCTGCCTTCGCCCTGACTTGTTCACCAGAACGTGGCCCCAGGGGCAGGACAGAACCTCATTTTTCTCTGGTGGGACCCCTGGTCCCCAGGAGCCCCTCGCAGGCCCAGGCTCAGCTTGGGTACATGTCCAGCCAAGGTTTGGGAGTCAAAGGTGTTTTCCCAGGGTGGGTGGGGCTGGGGGCCGGGAGCCTTTGGCAGGAGGGAGGGAGGATAGGGGGACTAGAGCCTGTCCATGGGGACCGCACTGTGTTGAAACACATCAGCTGGGGAGACAGACTTGATTCCAAATCCCGGCTCTGCTGCTTTCCAGCGGAGCGGCCCGGAAGTGCTGAGCCCTGGTTCTGTACCTGTGAAATGGGGGCTCCAGGGGGCGCTTGTGGGGCAGGAGCTGCCACTCTCCCTCCTGCACTAACGGCACCGGCCAGCAGGGGGCGGACACTGCCGCCTCCCAAGCGGCAGGGGGAGGCTGGGCGGTGCAAAGCGGCGCTGGGTTGATTATCCGGCCTGAGGTGGGTAGGAGGCTGAGTAGGCCTGGTCGCCAGGGGCTGCCAGCTGCTCTGGGAGGCCCACTCCGCCTTTGCACTGCCCACGGGTGCCCCAGCAGAGCTGCAGAACAGGGGCAGCCTGGGCTGGGAGCCTGCGTGCTGAGCAGGCCCAGGACCAGGCGCTAGGTGATTCTGGTTTCTGCCTATGGGGAGGTCACTGTTCGGGGGCATCTTGCAGAGTCACAGGCAGCGCCAGCCAAGGACGTGGGGCTCTGATGGTGATGGGACCTCCTGCCTTTCAGATCTCCCTGCGCCCTGGATTAGCTCACTTAATCCTCCCAGCAGCCCCTGCTACCCAGGAGGAAATGGAGACACAGGGAACATCAGGTCATACAGTTGGAAGTGGCAGAGGATGAGAGCCCTGGTGATGTGGCAACAGACACTCTCTCACCACCATGCCTTACACCTGGACGGAGCCGCCCCAGCGTCCTGGCCAGGCGGGGATGATGCACAAGGAGAAACTGTCAGATAAAAGGGAGAGGAAGGGAACTGCATGAATGGAGGCCCAGAGGTGTGGGAGTATGGGCAGGCAGGCAGAGGGGCAGTTGTTCAGGGGAAGGAGGGTGCAGGGGCCAGTAGGGGCCAGATCAAGGGGAACCACAGAGGGCTGAGCACAGGACTGACAAGGTCAGGTCTGCGTGTGCACCTTCCCTGTGGCCTTGGAGAGGGAGGCAGGCAAGCCAGCGAAGAGGCCACCAGAAGGTCCAGGCCACGGTGACCAGGCTCCCTGGTCAGCCTCTCTGGGTGGCCAGTAACAGAAATCTGTACCGGCCATTTGGGAGAGACCCCAAGATTACCTCCTCCAGGGAAGCCAGGCAACTGGCCCTGAAAATTGAGATCAGGGTGTGTGGAAGGCTGGCAGGACCCTCTCTCTCTGTCCTGTCTGCTTCTCTCAGTCATGACGTTCTCTCTCTCCCTACAAAGCTGTTCACCACCTGGCAGTAAAAGTGGCCCCGTCACCTCCCTGGTGCTGCTGTAAAAGTCCCAGGGAAGGAAGCTGTTGGCCCACCTTCAGGCAGATGCCCATCCCAGACCATCTCACCGTGGCTGGGGACAGGTCATGCAAAACCATGGCAGGTCCCAGTCCCCAAGAGCCATGTGGATGTGGCTGGGATTAGTGGCTCCCAGAAGGAAGGAGTGGCCCCAGACCTTTGGAGCCAGGAGGCCCCTGCCCTGGCCTGGTCCTGGAGGCACCTGGTATAAAAGACTAACTCCTCCTAGTCCGGATGGATGTGTGTGAGATGTGCAGCGAGCTGGGTGGGTCAATCCTAGGCACACACCTACCAGGGTTAGCTTACTTGTCTCTGATGTCTTTGCACAGGAGGGCTTAAAGGGGTCAGAACAATATAGGTTCCAGTCCTGCGTCAGTCGCCATAGCAGATTAAAGATCGTCCCAAATGCTTTGCCATTCTTTCTTTGAGAGGCAGGCCCCTGTCTGCCTGACCGATAGAATGTGGCAGGAGGGATGCTGTACTTTCTGGGTCTGGGCTTTCAGAAGGCTTCTTGTGTCCTGGAGCGCTTGCTCTTTGGAACTAGGCTGCCATACTTCAAGGAAGCTGGAGCAATAGGACCCCATCCCCAGCCAGCAGCAGCATGGCGGCAAGGGAGTGCGTCAGCTTGGCCGTAGCTGACGCCATGGAGCACAGGTGAGCCTTCCTTGCTGAGTGTGGGGAAAATGCAAGTTTCTGTGGCCAGGATTCTCACCTGACCCTGGTCTGCTTGCCCACTGCACACATGTGGGCAACACATTACCACTGACTCTATATAAAGAGTTCCACCCAGTGCTCTGGGTTGCACGGCTGCAGGAGAGCAGAGGCTGGAGTGGTGGCAGCGCCAAGGACAGAGAGTGAGATGGCTGCGGGGACAGAGAGGCCCAGAGGCAGAGAGTGGCTTACTGCGTGCAGACCCGCTCTGAGTGGGCAGGATTCTAGTGCTTGACCTGCCACCATGGGAATAAAGTTGTGTATAAACCCTTTCACCCCAGGAACATTCCATTGTTATTTTCAGTCTCATCAAATCAAGAGTGAACTTGCCTGGGGCTGAAACCCATTGGCAAGTTTGAGTCCTGTCCAAACTGCAGATTTGGGAACAAAATAAAATGACTTATGAAATGTTTTAAGCTACTGAGCTGTGTGGCAGTCTGTTACGCAGCAACAGATCATTTAAAAAACACTTAGTACCTGTGTGACCCTGGGAAAAATATTTAAGTTCTCTGAAACCCATTTCCTCCTCTGAAAAGTGGAGATAATATGTACCTTTCAGGGTAAAAGGAAAAACACCCAGAACACTGAGCTGTGCTCACCCCCTGGACCATGAGCCTGGTTGCTGCTGTACCCCAGCATCTAAAACCGGGCTGAATAAGCAAGTCCCCATTTCACAGGCATGGAGACCAAGGACAGCTGAGGACATGGGCCCAGGTTCTCGCGCTTGTATGGCAGAACAAATACTTGAACCCAGGGTGGGGTAACAGTGCAGCCCCAGAACTTTCTCGGCACAGCGCTGCCCCCGCAAAGCACACTTCCCGAAGACAGCCTTCCTCCTTTCATCCCCTCAGCTCTCCTGGTCCTGATGAATTGGCTTGTTTATCCAGAAGCCTCCTTCTTCCTTTTCAAGAACTCAGTTTCCCCAAGAATGGCTAAAGTAATGCTCTCACCCAAAAGTCGAAGGGCAAATGGGCAGACCCCCTCGGCCCAACCTTCTCGTCTGATGGCTTGTCCTGTTCTGTGGTGACTCCGTCTGCCCTGGTCCCGAGACCTGCTGGCCTGGGAGTGTCCCCTCCCTCGCCTGACTTGGGCCATTTTTTGGCACCCCCCCCTCGCCTGAGGAGGGGATGGGGCTTTACAGCCAGGCAACCAGGACCAAGACTGAACTCGACCTGTGACCTCGGGACAGCCTGGCCTCCCTGGCCTCTTGTCCCTGACGTGGGGGTGCCAGTGGCTGCTGTGAAGGTCTGAGGAAGTGACAGCGCTCGTGCACCCTAGAGGATGGAGCAGGTGGAGGGGCGCGGCCCGGGTGCCTGTTGGGGGCCTGTTTGTCTTTGTCCAGGAGAGAGGCTTCTCCTCCGTGTCCCTCCAGCACCCACCCTCACCTATGAGATGGGCATCCCTTTTCATAGTGCCAGGTACACAGGTGGACCCAGCCAGATCCCAGGCCTTAGGGGAGCAGAAATGTCAGCCCCTGGAGGGGTTTCTCTCTCTCCCCTGATCAGTCTGGCTAGAGGTTTGTCCACCATATTGATCTACAGAAGCAGCTTTGCTTCCTGTGAGCACGACTCTCTCAATGCCTGCTCTGATCCCATCACCTGGGCATCCTGACCCAAAGGTCACCCCTGGCCACGGAGCCAGATGGGCATTGCCTGGAGCAGTCTCAGCGTAGTGTCTACGCACAGGCCTTGACTGTCCCAGACCCGTTCCTTGGAGAGATGGGAAATGGGCATGGGTCAGAGCCAGGGGTGTGGCTCAGGTCCCTCCGTCTAGGGAGAGGGGGACAACTGCCAGCACCCACCCTTCCAGAGGACCATGGCAGAGCATCTGCTCTCAGTCAGTCACTCACCTGAGTCCCCTGCAGTCCCACTGCACTGGTGTTGTTATTAGCCCCTTGGTACTGATAGGGAAGCCGGGGCACTGAGCCGTAAGCAGTCTGAGCAGGGTGCCAGCAGGGGAGCTAGATCCGACCCCAGGAGGGCTGTAACCCAGGCTGTGGGGCCCGCAGCGGGCGTGGGATGCACGGCCACCCTCCCCCATCCCATCGCCTCAGGCCCCCCCCCCCTGTTCCCTCCCCTGGGTCCTGTCCTCTCATCCAGGAGGCAGCCATAGTGCCTTTCTGACGACCAGCCATCCCCTCTTCCCTTTCCCTGACAAATTTGCAGGCCAAATGCACCCCCAGGTAAGGTGGCCCTGATCCCCCTTTGCCCCCAGCCTCTCCCCACACCTGCGGGCACCTAAAGGTGATTCTGTGCTCTGGCTACACCTGCTGTGACTTCCCCGGGGTCCCCAGCACACAGAGCTCAGCCTGGAATGTTGGCAGGGCCCTTCTGGATTGGGTTCCTTCGGGTCCCCCCACTTCTGAGTCCCCTCCCCTGTGCCCACCCTCACACTGGGGATCCTGGTCCACTACCTGCCCAGTGTCAGAGCCACCCAGCCCATGTCCTGCCCACTCTCTCCCCAGGGCTGTCAGCAGCTCAAGAAGTCCTGGGGGGCCGTGCGCCCACCTGGCATGAGCACCCCTGCGTCTAACAGGCCTCCCCACTGCCCCTCCCAGACTGGCATGAGGACTCAGGGTCCATAGGCAGGAGTTGGGCAGGAAGGGATTCAGGGGTCAGCAGGGTCCTTCAGGCTGCAGAGGGAGTCCTCGGGGGTTCTGTGCACTTGGTGAGGTCCTCCCTGCAGGGGAGGCTGCTGGGGAGGCCAGTCATGTCAGGGAGCTGGGATCAGGCGGCCACAGTTCCATTACTCACCGAGTTAACGCAGGAAATCAGCTGGGTGGTTTGCAGAACCCTGAATCAATTTTCTTTTCAAGGTAAAAAAAGAAACATCTGCCAAGGAAGGAAGGCGGGCGGAACCCCGACAAAGAATGAATAATGGTGCTTTGTCATCTAGGGCACAGACAGCCAGGGGAGGCCCCCAGCGCAGCATGACCCCGGCAAGGTCGCCGGCTGGGGGAGGGAGTGCCAGGGTGGGAGGGTCCCTGCAGGGCCCGGGGCAAGGCACGCTCCAACCCGGAGACCCGGCACTTCAGAACCTGAATGGGTAGGACGGAACACATGGCTCATTTTAATCTGACCGCGCTCTTTTCGGAGGTTAAGTAAGGGTCACACGCTCAGCTGTCAGGTGGGGCCAGGGGGATAGGAGGTGCCCTGGGGTAGTGACAGGGCCCATATGTGTGCTGGGGGGCGGGAGGGTGCTGCCGTCAGAGCACGCAGCTGCGGGATGACAGAGCACTTGCCCGGAGATCACTAGAAAAGGACACACGGGCCATGGGCAAGTCAGGTTCCATTTCTAGCTCTGCCCCTTTCCTGCTGTGTGCTCGCGGGGAAGTCACTTTCCCTCTCTGTGCTGCAGTGGCCTCACGTATAAAACGGGCCACAGTGCTCCTGAAGGGAGCGTGGGTGACTCTCTTGCCCCACCTGCCCCAAGCGCTTTCCCCTCCCCTGTCACAGCCCTGCCTCGCTGTGCTCCCTTGGGCCCTGCGGGGCTGCAGAGGGCGCCCCTCCAGACGTCCTCCATTAGACTCTGGACCCGGCCACTGCTCTCCTCATTTCCTTTCCAAACCATGACTGTCACCGTCCCAGCAGGAAGCAGATGGCACGTGCAAACGATTTCCTGGATGGGCTTGGGCAAAGGGACTGTTGGCAAGTGTGAGAGCCCGGTTAAAAGAGCAGATGAGGGAGATGGCCTCCCAGAAACAGAGACCATCCAAGGTCACCCGAGCTGGACCTCACTTCGTGTATAATGGACATTCTTCAATGAACACGTGATATGACTTTGAGAATACCATACAGGCTGCTTCTGCATGTCCATTCCAGCTCTAGAGTGCAATGAGGGGCCTGACCTAGCTCAGACTCCACGCATGGAACCAAGGCTTTTCCTGGGGTCAAGTGCCCACCTGGTACGTCTTATGAGGATGCCTGAGATTACACTTAAGGCTGGTCTGGGCAATCTAGGATGACCCTCCCATCTCAAGATCCTTAACTGAATCACATCTACACGTCTCTTTTGCTAAAGATAATACTCACGGGTTTCAGGGGTTAGGACCTGGTGCCAGCCTACCACAGCGTACAGGTGGTCCAGGTGCCCCTCGCCCTTGCCTGTGGCTGTCATGCGTGATGGAGGCCAGCACTTGGTCCACGGAGCCTGGATGTGACCTCAGAAGCCTTCTTAATCCCACACTCCAGGCAGCCATCACTGAAGGTCAGAGTTGGTACACAAGATGAAACAGGTGCCTTCCCTGCAGTAGGCATTTGAACTCACTTAATTAGCTTGAGCTGTTAAAGAATTCACTAGGCAATTTTTTTTCCAAAGTTTTTTTTTACCATAAAAAACATTTTAATACACAACAAATGTTGACGAGGATGCGGAGAAAGGGGAACCCTCCTACACTGTTGGTGGGAATGTAGATTAGTTCAACCATTGTGGAAAGCAGTATGGAGGTTCCTCAAAAAACTAAAAGTAGAAATACCATTTGACCCAGTAATCCCATTTCTAGCTCTAGGAATTTACCCTAAGAAAACAAGATCCCTGATTTGAAAAGACATATGCACCCCTATTTACAATATCGCAGCACTATTTACAGTAGCCAAGATATGGAAGCAACCTAAGTGTCCATCAGTAGATGAATGGATAAAGAAGAGGTGGTACATATACACAATGGAATATTATTCAGCCATAAGGAGAAAACAAATCCTACCATTTGCAACAACATGAATGGAGCTGGAGGGTATTATGCTCAGTGAAATAAGCCAGGCAGAGAAAGACAAATGATTTCACTCATCTGTGGAGCATAAGAACAAAGCAAAAACTGAAGCCGCAGACTCACAGAACCCAAGAATGGATTAACTTGGGTTAATTAAAGGGAAAGGGACTGGGGACGGTGGGTGGGAAGGGAGGGAGAAGGGGATTAAGCGGCATTAAAACAATATAAGTAGGTCATGGGGAAGGAAGTACAGCACAGAGAAGACACGTAGTGACTCTATAGCATCTTACTACGCTGATGGACAGTGACTGCAATGCGGTTGGGAGGACTTGATAATATGGGTGAATGTTGAAACCACAATGTTGCTATGTGAAACCTTCATAAGATTATAGATCAATGATACTTTAATTAAAAAATATTCTAATACATCCTTTCAGCAAAGAGTTGGATAAAAGTGGAACTCTTTTCCATGTACCTCCTGCAAGGAGGATGTTCAAGCCCGTGTGTCTTAAAGGTCACTTGCCAGGGCATGTGCCACGGCAGTGTAGGGATGGGGTGGGTGCCTCTCCTGATGCCAGCTCACAGCTCAGCCCCGCCTCTCTCACTCCAGCCACTGCTGGTGACCGGTCCTGTGCAGGTGCCCACCTGAAGGTGTGATCTGACAGGCCCTCACCTGGGCCTGGGCTACATACCTCCTGTTTCCTCCCCAAGGCTTCTTCCAGGGTGGGCAGCCCTTGGGACCAGCTCCATACAAAGCATGTCACATATCACTAGACCCATGTCAGTCTAGAGGAGGTGTGTGCACGTGGCCACCCTTGACCGCTCGGCCAGAGGAGAAGTCAATGGGTAAATGCTGCCCCCTGGTCCCCAAGCAGGTGCATTTAGAGACTCCGGGGGAGCTGCCGCCGGACAGAGACCCAGATGTCCACCGTGCAGCCACTCGGGACCCGCACATTGGTTCTTCTGCACCCCTGCTCCCTGAGATCAGCTGCCAAGTAGCTGCCTCTCCCCAGTTCAGCGCCACAGGCCCTGCCTCCAGGACCCTGACAAAACATCTCCCAGCATGCTCTGGGTAACTCCACACCACGCTGACTCTGGAGTGGCAGTCACAGAACAGGTTATTCTTGGTTCCTTGGCTTAGAGCCACTATTTGGTCCAGTTGAAATCAGAATACAGTGAAGACAAGAATAACAGCAGTTTCTCTTGTAGACACCCACACTGCTGTATCCAGGGGAATACTGTTCAGGAACAATTTTCCTGGAATTAGTGGAAAAGGGATAATAAAAAATATACATGTATTAGTTGTCTATTGCTGTGTAACAAACTACCCCAACAGTAAGCATTTATCTCCTATTTCTGAGATTCAGGAATTTGGAAGCAACCCAGCTGGGCGCTCTTGGCTCAAGGTCACTCGTGTGTTGCGTCAAAATGTCAGCTAGGCCTGCATCATCTGAAGGCCTGACTGGGCCTGGAGGATCCTCTTTCAAGCTGTCCCACACACGTGGCTGTTGGCAGGTGGTCTCAGTTTCTCATCATGTGGCCCCTCCATCGAGACGCCTGAGCACCCTCACGACACGGCAGCTGCTTCGCCAAGGGCCGTGATGCGGGAGAGCAAGACAAAGCCAGGAGGTCACGACTTAGCATTAGAAGTCACGCTCTGTTATTTCCACAACATCCTACTGGATAAGTAGCCAGCCTGCTCCGCATGGGATGAGACTACAGGCTGTGAGTACCAGGAAGCAGGGGCAATTGGAGGTCATCTTGGAGGCTGAGAAATCTATGTGACCCAGATGTCTGAACCAAATATCAAAACAAGTTGATTTTTAAGCAGTGTTACCTTTTCCTGTATAACCACCAGAACTGTATTTCATCAGATCCTTTTTCTAAGTCGCTGTGAGTGCCTTCCCCTACCCCCTTGAGCTGCCTTGCTCAGTCAGCTCTTCTGGGGAGACACCCAGGACGAGGGGGGAGAGCGTCCAGGGCTGGCGTGGTGCTCAGCAGCTCCGTGCCTGCAGTTAAAGGATGCCTCGACAGCGCCAAGGCCAGGATGTGAGCTCAGAGGTGGGTTTGGGAGTGGGACCTGGGCCTGGGCTTCCACAGGCCATCCCTCCTTGGCACAGGAGCAAAGGACAGTGGCTTTCAGGACGAGAAGGTGTGCCACCAGCACACAGGAGAGGGGTGGGCCCCGGGGCCGGATGGCAGAAGCCTGACCAGGCTGCTTTCCTGCTCACTGAAGGATAACTGGGACCCTGGACCAGGGCCGGGAGCACCTGTACAGGAGCAGCAGGGAGTGGGGAGGGGACATGGGACACCTGCTTGGAACCTGGGGTGCCCTGCCTCCCCAAATAAACTCAGCCCAGAGCTGGACCCCTGAGGCCCCACCGCTGTGTGCTGGCCTGTCTCTGCCCAGCTCCATCCTGCTTCCATGCTGATGTCCCTCTGCCTGGCGCCCCAGCCTTCTGGGGAAAGGCAGGCAGGGTGGGTCTACCTGTTCTCAGAGTTCCACTGGAATGACCCAAAAACTGGGGCAGGGGGAGAGGGTAGGGAGGCCCACCCAGAGAGGAGGAGGAGGAGGGGAGAGACAGGGAGGCCTGGTATCCCGAAAAGGGCTGGGTCTATACTTGCTGCCTGGGGGTCTGGCCTGAATGGCTCCAGGGAGTGGGCAGTGTGAGTGTGTGTGGCCACAAGGAATGGTGAGCACGTGGGTGTGAGCATGTAAGGGTGTGTTTGAGAGTGGGTAAGAAGTGTGAGTTGTGTGTGTGTGAGTGGGTATGTGTGGAGTGCTGGGGGGTCATGAGCTGGGCCAACTCCAGTGCAAGTCAGGCTTGCCCGAGGGGCCCTGGAGCCCAGTGAAGGGCTCTGCCCCTCATCCCAGGAGCTGGGCAACCCCAGCCCTGCCCTCCAGCCATTCATTCCTCATGCCCATCCCCCCTCAGCTGCTCCTGGGCTGGCCCCAGGGGACAGCCCCGGGGGCCCAGCGCTGGAGTCACGCCCCTTCACAGCCTTGTGGCTGGCTGGGTTACCCCATTTCACTGAGGCAACAACTGACGCTCCAAGAGGGCAGCTGGGGGCCAGCGAGAGCGCAGCTGAGACGGAGCCTCACCCCATCACCCGCCATCCACCTGGTGCAGGTGAGAGTGCCGAGGCCACTGGGTAGGGAAGCCCACATTTCTGAGGCCCAGGGATGCTGGGCAGGACCTTCTGCAGGCGCTGGGTCCTGGGAGAAGGCCAGAGGGACAGCAGGACTGAGACCCTGGGGGGAGATGGGCAGCAGGGACCCTGATCACCAGGCTCAGAACCACCTTCCTCCTGCCAATTCTCCCCGACACTGACCCACAGCCACCTGAGGCCACAAACCCAGCCAGCCCTCGGGGACCCCCCATTGCCACCCCAACGCCCCTCCCCAGGGTCCTCTCTTAACACTGACCCACTCCCCCACCCAAGCTGCCCAAACAGGGCTTGTGTGAGTTAAAGGATGCCCCCCAAAATTCATGCTCACCACAACCCCAGAATGTGCCCTTCTCTGCAAACAGGCTCTTGGTAGCTGTGATTCACTAAGAGGTCATCCTGGAGCGGGGTCCCTGGTCCCATGGCTGGCGTCCTGGTGGGAAGAGGGGACTCAGAGACGCGGGGAGAGGCCCCGTGAATACGAGGTGGAGATGGAAGGATGCGGCCACAAGCCAAGGGACACCTGGGGCCCCCAGAAGCTGGAAGAGGCAGGAAGGACCCTCCCCTAGAGCCCGCGGAGGGAGCAGAGCCCTGCCACAGCCTGATTTCAGAGGCTGGCCCCCAGGACTGGGGGAGAGTATATTTCCTATTTTTGTAAAAGCCAGGTTGTGTTCACAGCAGCCCCAGCCAACAGACCCAAGGCTTACCCCCCTTCTTTATGTCCCCTCGGCTCTTTGCTGAGTTCTGGCAGTGCAGAGCCCAGGTACGTGGGCAGAGAGAGGCGGATTTGTGCGGTGGGGTGGCCCTGGAACTCCGCTCGGACCTCCAGCCAGGGGTGCTGCCGAGGGCCCTGGCTACCTGCTCTGGAACCCGCCCCTGCATTCAGGCTGCTGCGCTCTCCCCGAGTGCTCCCAGGCAGTGACTGAGCTGCCGGGGAAGGCCTGTTCCTGAGAGGTGCAGGTTGCCTGGATGGGCCACTCGGCCTGAGGACCTCCCGATGGCCTCGTTGGACCTGGGGCTGCGGGGTTTCAGGAGGCTGGCCCAGCCCCTCCCTGTGTCCAGCCCTAACCGTGAATAATCCTGCCTGGCACCTGCTTCTGAGGACCTGGGCTGACAGCAGCTTCCAGTCCCGCTGGCGCTGCACATTAACCCTATATGACAGATGCCAAAACTGAGGCTCACGGAGGGGAGCCGCTTGCCCAGGGCCAGAGCTGGGCTGGGCAGCTGGAAGTGAAGGAGAGATGTGCACCCTGGGTGACCCCTCAGCTCAGCAGCTCTCTGGGGCTCCCAGCGGCAGGCCGCCAGGTTGCTGTGATGTCAGAGGAGGAGGGGCAGATTCCTGGGTCACATCCAGACATACACCCCTCACCCCTCCTTCCCCACTCCCTCGCTCCAGCATTAGAGCCTCCTTTTGTGAGCCAAAGGCCAGGTCAGGTCCCTGCAAAGCAGCCAGGGAGCAGTAGAGGTCAAGGAGGCCGAGGGTCCAGGAAATGGGTCCGCAGACCCCAGCCCCCAAGCCGCTCCCTGGACCGGCCACCCTCCCACGGTGAAGAGCCGCTGCTGTTCTCAGACCAGGCAGGTTCTTTCCTGCCTCTGCACCTTCTCTCATGCAGTTGCCTCCACCTAGAATGTCCTCCGTCAGACTTGGGGCCCCAGCTCTGGCTTTAAGCCCACTGGGAAGCCTTCCCCGAGTCTTCGGGGCCCCGGGATTCTGCACCTGCCCTCCTCACAGCCGTCTTCTTCCTGATGCCCTCAGGGGCTGTGAGGTCTTGGGGTACAAACTTCCCCTTTCCGCCCCCTGTGTCCCCAGTGCCTGGACCAGGCAGATGCTTAGTAAATACAGAAGGAAGGGAGGGAGGGAAGGGGCTGATGAGATGTAAGCCCACATGGTTATCCTCCTGCCTTCACAATGGACCCAGCACCTTGCCCTGCTCGCCCCCAGCTTCCCAGCACAGACCCCAGCCCTCTGTGGCCTGTCAGACTCCTGGACGATGACAGGCTCCTTCCTAAGGGTCCCGTCTCACTGGGCTCTGTTCTCTGAGGGTCCAGAGTTGGTGATCAGAGCACAGGAAGTAAGGAAACAGGGAAGGCAGGCAGGGAGGTGGGAAGGACAGAGGAAAGGGTTGGATGAGTGGATGGATGAATAAACTAATGAACAACAGGTTCTTGTTGGATTCGGGAATCTTTTATATTGACACCATTCATGAAAACTTCTCCAGGAGTCCGAGCATAGGCAGGCCTGCCTCTAAGCCTGTCACAGGGTGGGGTTGAGGTGGATAGAGGGGGTAAAGCATGAATATTTCTCAAGGCCCTGAGCTGGGTGTTTATGCCCACACCTTAGTCAGCCCCCATGACCGCTCTGGCAGGCAAGCTGAAGAGCTACAGGTGAAAAAACTGAAGAGACCAAGGGTCAGGGAGGCAATGCTGGTGGCCCAGGCCGACTCCGTGCTGCCATGGAGCCAGACTGCCTGGGCCAGGCACCCAGAGCCCGCTAGTGTGGGGCTGGCAGCCGGGACAGAGGGCTGAGGGGAGCCCAGCTGCAGGGCGACGGTGCTGCGGCAGCAGGTCACCGCAGGCCCCCCTGGAGGGCCCCTAGAGCTGCGCCCCAGCTCCAGTGAGGGGAAAACCAGTCAGACCTGTCAGGCTCCCCAAACTTTCCACTGAAAACAAATATCCCCAGCGGAGTTACTTCTGAAACCACAAAGTGGATTGTAGGCAGGACTATCTATGCAAAGGGCTCACAGGGCACAATTCCCTGATTAATCAATTTTTACCATAAATAATATATATGTGTATAGTTTTTTAATGAAAAGGAAATTATTATCTGATGACCCCAAGGTCTCTGCCTTCCCTGGAACCTTCTGCACCATTGAGTGGTGGTGACAAACCCCCAGAAACTCCGTCTCCTGCCAGCCTTCATCCCACCTTGGGAACACATCCCCCACGTAGGCCCTGCACTTGAAGGTGGCCATGTGTCCATTCAGTCACTCCTTTGTACAGTACTCCGTGTGAGGCCTGTGTCCGCCTGAAAGCTTCCATCTCATAGGAAGACAGGTGCGAGGACCACACACCACATAACACAATGGTCAGTATGGAGCAACAATGTGGTGTGTGTGCCTGGGCCACCAACATGGCCTCCCTGACCGTCAGTCTCTTTAGTTTTTTCACCTGTGGATGTGGGAGCAATCAAGGAGGGCTTCACGGAGGAGGTGACCTTTGCCTAGGGCCTTGGCGCGTGAAGAGGAGTTTGTCAGAAGGAACGTGGCAGGGGGAGGGTGTCCAGGTGGCAGGAAGAGTGAGAGCTCCAATGTGGTATGTGATCCAGGTGCCAGGAGGAGTTTGGGGTCAATTAAATGTGGGTGTGGGGCATGACTGGGGGCAGCAGATCAGGCCGGATGTGGGGGATGAACCCGAATCACAAAATGCCTGGATGCCAAGCTAAGGCCTCGCAGGTTTTCCTTTGGGCCAATGAGTTTGGGCTTGCTTACCAAGGGCATGACTTTCGGCTCTGGGCTCTGACCCAGCTGGTTCTGAGGGACCCCAGGGTTGGCATCACTGCTGTATCTGGGGGTTACTGACAGTGTGAGAGCAGGAGAGTGACAGGGTCCAGCTGAGCCCAGTGTGAGAATGAGGTGGGGTCAGTGAGGAGGACGTGGTTGCCGAGCTAGGGCAGGAGGGGGTGGAGAGGAGGGGCTGGGCTGGCCTAGCACAGGGGAGCCCCAGCTTCTGGGCTGGGGGCGGGCAGGGACCAGTGGCTGAACCGTGCCACCTAGTTTTGCCCCTCTGTGCCTCCAAGTGCCAGTCCAGGGGGCACCACCTCAGGGCCTCCTGCATCTGGGCAGGATGGGGTGCTGGCCTGCCCGGAGCTCCTCCATCCCAGGCCCACCACACAGCTTTTTATGGCTCTGGAATGTGTCTGCTGCACAAGGCTACACTGTGTCGCTTGTAACCTGTGTCCGCATCATGGCGGTAGGATGGGCCTCTCCCGGAAGAGCTGGAGGGTGGAGGGCAAACAGGAGCAGTCTGATGTCTCAGTCATGTTGTCACCCATCTGCAGGCCATCCCTTCTTGGGGTGAGGCATGGCTGGGCCACCATTGGCCCTCTTTTCCCTCGTCCCACTCCCTGGCCACATAGGTGTGTCCGGATACTTGAGTGCCCCAGGTTCTGCGGGGACCCACACCACTGAGGTCAAAGGCCACAGGGTTTTAGCACTCCACCCCACAAGCTCCAGCTCAGGCTGTGGGTTTTGGCTTGTTCTGGCTCTTTCCCATCTCTCATCCCTTGTTCCTCCCAGATTGTCTGTCCTGTGGACTTAAGGCTCCAGCACCAGGCTTAGGAGAGCATGGCAGAGAACGCCCGCTGGCTCCTTGGCTGGGTGAGGTCAGATGCCCGTGACCATCCGTTGTTTGTATCTACCCGTCCTAGTGGGAACTGTTTCTCTGGGTAAACCCCGACTCAGGGCTTCTCCCCTTCCACACACACGGGCAGAGTTGAGGTTGCTGGGCGGGGCAGTTAGGCACCCCTCCCCACCCTAACACACACACACACACGCACACGCACACACGCACACGCACACAGTCACTCATGGTTAGCTTGGGGAACAAAAGAGTAAACAGAAGCCCAACTTGCCAAGTTTCCAGGGTCAAAAAATAATGACCATTGCCACTGGCTGAGTCCCTGCTCGGGTTACAGGATGCACCCCCTCACCACTGCCGTGGTATAGAAGGAAGCTGAAGCTCTGAGGACAGTGATCTGCCTGAGGCCACAGAGATAGGGGCAGAGCTGGGACCATCCGTGCCTCTGTCAGCACAGGCTGGGGTTTATCCTCCCCAAAGCCCCTCCACTCATCCACCCATAACCTCCAGCA
>JAQQAC010013450.1:63953122-63980975 GCA_029783875.1 Phataginus tricuspis | reverse complement strand
CTCTCACAGTATCTGAGAAAGTCCAGGCACAGGGCAGGTGTGGAGCCAGAGCCCCAGCAGAGCTCACTCCCGCCCCGCCGCCTCCCTGAACTTGGGCGGGCCACCTTCTGCTTCATCCTATTTGGAGCCAACTCACGGGGGAGTTTCCATACCCGAAGGCCCGTGTGTCTGCTGCCAACGAAGATCAAGGTAATTGCACGGAGATTACAGACGTGCACTTTGACTTCTTAATGAGCTGTGCGTGCTTAGGCAGCAGGGTCTCTGTTCTCTGAAACTCAGGACATACATGCTGCATGGACCCGAGGGCTACCCTGGAGCTGTGGTCTTTAAACTGTTTTCAACCCCCCTGGTTGCTGAATGGTTTCTTCAAACAACACCTTATGTGGATGCCCAGTACATCAGACAGATAAAAGCTGAGCTACTTTGCTTGAAGCAGGGTGTGTTGAAGGTAGTCTGAGAGAAGGGCCCAGAGTCCCATTTGCCCTGCAGCTCTGGATCCTGGGGAGGTGGCCATTGGGGTCGGTCCTGGCAGTGGAATGAGGGAGAGCCCTGGGGAGAGAGTCTAGAAGCTGGTGTTCACCAACTGGTATGGTGGGATTTCAGCATATTCAAAACTCTATGCTCATGCCAGTGCAGTTGGGCCAATCAACTCATCTTTCACAGCAGTCCGTATAAAAATAAATAAGTCAGTCCTTGGAAAACATCATAATGACTTTAATGTTTTTATATTCCCACAGTTTCTTTTCTAAACTTGAAGGGGTATTTCAGGGAAAATATCTCTTGTATAGAAGAAATATTTACATGAATTCAACAATTCCACAAACTTCAGGAATTCCACAAACTTTTTTTCTTCTGTTAAATTCGAGTAAAATTAAATTAAAAACAGTATCCCAAATTGGATTCTTCTGTTTTTATAAAAGTAGTTCTATCCATCTGCTCCTCACCTATCCTTCTGTTTGTGTATTTGCATATAGGGTTGGCAAAGTGATGTTTACTTAATGTTACTGGGTATTTCTGGCTGATGAGATCTGGGCTGGTTTTTCACTTCCATCTTCGGGATTTCAGCATGTTTTAAATTCTTTATAATCAACAGGTATCACTTTTATTTTTTTAATGTGCTTTTTTTCCTTATAAAGATCGAAAGAAAACATATAAGATTGTTAACCAGAATTAATTCTGGAAACTGAGTACTGAAACCATGGATGATTGCTTTTTTTCTTATTTAATTTCTAAAAGCAAGGGAAAGCAACTTCACTTGAAAAATAAGAGGAAAAAAAATCATGGAGATGTGGGAAAATAGCAGCTTACAGGACAGTTTGGCAATAATTCATTCAAGAAAGGTTTGTTGAGTAACAAAGATTTAGGCTACTGTCATCTTGCAATTTTAGAACTCCATAAACTTTCTGAGTTCTTATACTTTCTCTGCAATTATTATATTCTGCCACTAGGTGGCAGTAGGCACATCACTATTCTGGGAGGTATGCATTTTGCCCATGTCTCAGATATTTTTACTACAGAGTAATAAATTCTCATATCTATATCTGTAGCTATAGATACAGATATACATAAAGATTGGGAACATTACAGCTGATTACCTAATCAAGGCTACGTTTTTGTCTTCTTTAAATAAATACTTCAGACACAAGTCAAACAACTTAATAAGGAAACATGTTGCCTCCACAGGAGTCAGGGTGGCCTAGTAAAACACTCAGGCTTTGGAAGCAGACACACCTGAGTCCAAATCTCAGATCCATCATTCCTTGGCTTTATCATCTTAGTCAAACTACTTCAGCCCTTTTGGCCTCAGTATTGTCATTCATACACTGGGGATTTAACGGAGCCCAATCACAGGACTGTTGTAAGAGTTGAGTGAAATGAGGTAGATTAAGGAAATCAGGAAATAGTAGTTCTTACTATTCCTGCTGCCATTTCCACCTAGAAAACTTCTACTCATTCTCGAAGACTCAACTGAAATGTCTCCTCTTCAGTGAAGCCCCTGTTAACTTCCTGGCAGTAATCAGTTGCTGGCCCCCCTGACCTATATTATAGTCCTTAACCCAGTAAGTTGTCAGTTTTTGCTTTATCTTTTGAAGCTATCTTATCAAGTGAGTGAAAATTTAGGATTTTATATCTTATTGTTGGAATCTCCCTTTTATTATTTTGAAATGACCCTCTTTATCTCTTAAGGCCAATATTGATAACATAATCAAGTCTGCTTAACTTTCTGTCTGATAGTTTAACTACACCACCTTTCTTCTTTGTTTTTTCTGTATGTGTATGTGTTTGAATGGAATATTTTTTCTAGTTTTTACTTTTAATCTTTGTCTTTAAATTTAAAATGTGTCTCTTAAAAGTAGCCTATAGTTAGGTTTTTTAAATCTAGTCTAGCAATCTTTGTCTTTTTATTGGAGTATTAAGTCCATTTACATTTAGTGTGATTACTGATACATTTGAGTTTAAATTTACCATATTATTACTTGTTTTCTATTTGTCCCATCTGTTCTTTCTCCCTTTTTTCTCCTTTCTTGTCTTTGATTTGATTATTCAAATATTTTTATTATTTTATTTCTCCTTTATTATGTTAATTATTAATTCTATCATTTACCTTTTAGTAGTTACTCTAGAAATTACAACATGAATCTTTGACTTTTTAGCGTTTACTATAGTTTTTTCATGTATCACTTCCCAGACAATAGAAAAACCTTAACTTTAACTCCATGATCCCCTTTCCTGACTTTTACACTGTTCTAATTATTTATATTCTACGTATCTTTTAAACTCCATAAGAAACTATTATTATAATTTTAAACAGTCAACATTGATTTAGTTTTGTTTACTTATTTACTTTTTCTGACACTCTTTATTCATTCCTACATTACTACTTCATCTGGGATAATTTTCCTTCTTTCTGATTAAGTACCTTTAGTGTTTCTTTGAGTGTGGGTCTGCTAGTGACAAACCCTGGCAGATTTTACTAATCTGAAAACATTTTTATTTCATATTCACTTGTGAAGTATATTTCAACCTACTATAACACTCTAAGCTGCAAATAGTTGGGTTTCAGAACTCTGAAGACTGTCTTCTGGCTTCTATCATTTCTTTTGAGAAGTCATCCCTTCTTCTATTCTTGCTCCATTTAAAGTTATTGCACCTTTTTCACTAGCTATTTAAAAATTTTTCTCTTTGACTTTATTTGTCACCAGTTTGACAATGATGTGCCTAGGTATGATCATCTTTTTATTCTCCTGATTTGGGTTATTAGAATTTCTTGAATATGTGGCTTGATGCCTTCCATCAGCTTGGAATTACCCAGCTGTTTCTTCAAGTAATGCTTCTGGCTTATTCCCTTCTTCCCTTTTAGGAGCACAATTTCACATTTGTTAACACCATGCCTCAGATGTCTCTAATGTCCTTTTCTGTATTTTCTATCCTATTTCTTCTTTCTATGCTTCAGTCTGAGCATTTCCTACAAACCTAAATTCTTGTTCACTAATCTTCTGCTGTATCTACCTGCTTTTAAATCATCTATTGACTCGTTAGCTTTAGTTATGATATTGTTTAGTTCTGTGACTTCTCCTTGGTTCTTTTTTGTAAGTTCTAGTTTTCTGAAATTCTCCATGTTGATATCTGTATGTCAATGATTTTAATCACATTTTCAAATCCAATATTTGGATCACCTGTGGGTTTCTTGCTATTGTCTAGGTTTCTTATTTTGCTTTGTTTGTTTATTCTTTAATAGTGTCCATTCACCAATGATGTTATGCCTGGTTATTTTGGTATTAAGTGCCAGACTTTATGTTTGAAATATCAGAGACTCTGGAGGGTTTTGTTTTCCTCCAGAGAGGGTTTGGTTTTCTTCTGGCTGACAGTGAGAGTAGAACAAAACCACTTGGTACCATAGGGAATTGAAAGAAACTAAGACTGGATTCAGGCTTTGTAAGGTCTCGTGTTTTTCTGATTTTCCTTAATGTTGAGCATCCCTGCAGGGGTCAGAAATGAAAACTGGGAGTGTTCACTAAGGCCCATCTTTCCTGATTGGCTTTAAACTCCAGTTTTCTTCTCCCTCAGCACCTGGAGACTGCCAAAAGCTCAGCTTATCTTCTTAGCCTCTTATCAGCCTCCTTTTTCCTGGTTTCCTAGCCTCTCACCTCTGGGCAGCTCAGGATTCAGGAAACGTCTTGAGAGCAATAGCCACACGGAATGTCAGGCTCCTTTCTCTTCAGCTTCCTTTTCTCAGGGCTCTTTGAGCCCCAGCTGCCTTGGTAGCCCTGGGCTCAGTCCCATCATGAGGCTGCAGAAGCTGTAGGTGTGTAACGTCCAGCATAATGTGTCCCGCTATGAATTGGCGTATGCCAGGGCAGGGGGTAGGGGAGTGGGCAAGGTCTCTCTACTTTAGCATGTTCCTCTCTTTCTAGGATCATGGCCCCTGAATCCCATATGGCCTTAGTTCTGCTGCACAGCTCTCAGCTCGATTTTATTTTGTATTTTTTCCAGGCTTCATAGTTGTTCTCTGCAGGAGCGTTGTTTTGATGCAAGTTACTCCACACAGTGTTGTAGACTCCTGTGTCCCCGGCTGGACTGTTGGGCCCTTCGGGGCAGGCTCTGAGTCCCTCAGGAAGTCTCCTCTGAGCTTAAGGCTGGGTTAGGCGCCCTCCTACCAGCAAGCCCCACTTTGGCACTCATCCAGCCAACTCCATTTACGCTGTAGAACCGTGCCAGCCTCTTGGATTTTGTATGAATGACTCTTAGAAATGACTTCTCAAGGCATTCTGGCCAGGGTCCAGCCGGCCACCCCAGCTCCAGAGCAGCTGCTCAGGGATTCCCAGGCCCAAGGGCTCACTCGCCCTGCCTGCAGGAGGGGGATCATGAGCTTGCGCCTGGGCATGCGGCACGCCCGTGGGCCTGCAGGGGAGCGGGCAGGACAGCGCCTCTCAACAAACTGTGAGTGAAAATGGGGACTTTGCATCTCTCTTATCATGCTAGTGTTTATTCAGTGCTTGCTCGGTGCCCAGTCACTGCTCACATAATGCCATCTGCATCCCTCGTGTGTTGGCAAACTGATTACTTCTGCTTTGCACATGAGGAGAATAAGGCACAGAGAATTAAATGACTAGCCATGGATGACGTGGTAGAGCTGCAACTGGAACCTAGGCAGCCTGACCCCAAGCCCATAGGTTTGGCAGCCATGTTATCCTGTCTCCCCAGCCACCTGCAAGAAAGACGCCTGGGTCCTACCCGGGGCCACACTTCTGAGGGTGCTATTAGTAGGTTCAGTCTGTGGCTCTGACCTGCCCCATTCTAACAGCCCCCTCACCAGTCTCCTGGCTGCAGGCCCCTCTTCCTCTCAGTCTCACATGCTGCCACTGTGGCCCCCGAGGTGGTGGGTGGCACTCGGAATGGAATCAGCCTGCCCTCCCGAGGCCTTTACGGCCGAACTCATTCCTGACCCCACCACAGTCGCCACCCCTCACAGCAATGTGCACACATGTGCACACACTCACACTCATATGTGTGCACACAGACACACATATGCACAGAAATGCTCATCCCTGTGACCACAGTGAACTATCTCGTATTCCCAGGGAGTCCCCTGCACCCCTCCCTCTCCGCACTCTGCCCCTCACCTGCCACCTGACTGCTGAGTTCCCCCCCACTCACCTCTCGATGCCCTCTCCATATCCCCCTCCCCTCCACCTTACTGAAAGGGCCCAGACGTTTTCCAGGAGGACCATGTGCCAGGAGAAAACTCCTTTGCCGCAAGGGTGGCCATGGCTCTGTTTGGAAGGCAACTGTGGGGCTCCCAAGCACCCCTCTGTTCCCAACGGGAAGCACTGGCTGCACCGTATGCACCTTCTGCTCTTTGACCGTCACACTTCCCTTCTTCCTTCCTGGACTGGACACAAAGCTTGGAGACAGAGCTTCTATTTGCAGCCATGGAGACCAATGCCATGCTCTAGAGACGGCAGAGCAGGAAGCCAGACGGAGCTTCCGGGAGCGCCTCGCGTGGCTGCTCCCTCCCTGGGCTGCCTCCCCCCAGCCCTCTTGTTATGTGAGAAAGGTAAACCCCTATGGGTGAAGCTGCTATGATTGGTTGCTGGTACGCACAGCTGACAGAAATCCTAATTAGCACAAAGACCAGTTCACAGGACACCTCTTTCAGCAAGCCTTCCCGGATTCCCTGGCACATTCGAGCTGGGGCTCTGTGTTCTCACACAGGGTTGGCTTTCTCCTCGCCACAGTAACATTCACTGTCTCCCCAGAGAATCAGGTACACCCATCCATTGCCCTGTTTCTCAGCCAAGCACCTGGAAGGATGTGCAAGAAAGGGCAGCTGGACTCCAAAGCTTGTGCTCCCGGCCTGACTGCCGCAACCCAGCACCAGGATGTGAACTTAGCTCTTTCAGCAGCTGTTCTCCATCCACAGTCCCTCAATGAAAGCCATGTCCTGAGGCTGTGATGCTCAAGTTAGGTAATCAACACGGAGAGGGTTTGGACATCGGAACGCCCCACCTACTGGGAACTGCCAGGTGTCTGGTGAGTGGGCGGAATCAGAGCCTTGCTGTTCCCTTCGGGCCGCAAATAGCAACACACACACACACACACACACACACACACACACACACACACACCACACACACCACCATAACGTAATCACATATCACACATTCACATGCACGCACACATCTCACACGGGTCGTGCACTCACTCTATCTGCATACAAACACACACACCATGACATACAAACACACCCGTCACACATACATCTCACACAGTACATGCACTCGCACACACACATGCACAGAGGCACGAGAACATCTCTTAAGCCAAACAACCTGAGCTCCCCGGGAGCCACCCAGACCTTATCCACAAGAGAGTTCACAGGTGACAGCATGTGCTGCCCTGACAACTAGCCGGCTTCTCTAGGCTGCTTTCTCTGGGCCAAACGCGGTGTCATCACATTATATCCCACCCTGGGACCCCTACTCCCCACCCCAGAGGCACAGGTGGGGTCTTCTTACAGTTTAACAAGTGAAGGAGCTGAAAATCAAAGGTCCTTCCAAGCGAGGCTGACAAGCGTGGCCTGGAGCAGGCAGAGGGCCCCCCTCCATCCCTCTCCGACTGGCTCAGCACCAGGTCTCTGTCTCTCTTTCTCCCTCTTCCGCTGCCTCTCTCTCTGTGCCCGGGGCCGGGCAGGAGCTCTAAAACCAGGCCTGGCCCAAGGCTGGCTCCAGGTGGGCAACTGGGGGCCGCAGCTCCTCCCTATTGTGATTTGGACATGGTCAGGGCCCAGGCTGGACTTGCCAGCTGGTGGGGGCCTAGGGAAGGAATGAAAGGATGCACGTCTGCTGGGCGCCCCTCGAGCCAGGACTGGTTCACACTCTCAACATTTTGATTAATAATTCTTATGCCAACGTGTAAGATATTTATTTATCTAAATAGTTTTGACCAACTTTTTCAGCTTAAGGTACAAACAAGGCCTGTTTTTAATATTAAAATTATTCTCTCACCATCACCTCCCAGATCAAGAGGGACACCATCTGTCTGCCTGTGTTTCTTTCTGTCTGTCTCTCTTGTTTGTGTGTGTGTGTCTCTCCCTTTCTTTATCTCTAATTCATCTCTGTCCATTTCTCTCTCTGTGTCTTACTCTGTTTCTCGCTCCCTATCTCTCTCCATCTTTGTTTCTGTCTCTATTTCTCCCTCAGACCCAGCAATCCCGCTGATGGGCATATACTAGAAGGGACAGCAGAGACTGGGAGAGATACTTGCACAGCCACGTTTGGAACTTTATTATTCACAGTAGCTAAAGGTGGAAGCAGCCCACATGTCTGTGGACGGATGGATAATACCACATGTGGTCCATCCACACGAAGGAATATTATTCAGCCTCAAAAAGGAGGGACATTCTGACATCTGCTACAACATGGAGGAGACTTGTGGTCCTTATGCTCGGTGATGAAAGCCAGTCACAGTGAGGCAGGGCAGGGACATGGGATAAGCCTCATGATTGACTTTTCCTGCCTCTGATAAAAAATGCTGAGATACAAAGAGTATGGTAAGAACAGAAGAGATCCCATCTTAAGGCTAAGATTCCATTTTAAAAGTCAGGGAGTTAGGAGGTAAGATTCCTAACATACTCTTTGGTAATCAGCCAATGACCTATCTTAAGGCAGGGCAAACAGCTCTAACTGGAAGGAAACTATATCTTGGAGGAGAAAAGGATCAATAAATTCTTTGTACCAAGTTTATCTTAGAGAATTATCTACGGGACTCACCGTGGATGGTGACATAATGTCTATCACCAGAGAGACATCATGAGACCCCATGTCAAGCCTACAACCCTCCCCACCACCCTATGTCCCATTCTTGAAAGCCTTAGATGACAGAATCCTAAACCCTGAAGTGCACCTCCTCTCTGAGGCTGCCCGCACCCCCTTTCTTCGAGTGTGTGCTTCTTAAATAAAGACTTCTAGCTGCTCAACTTCCTATGTTTTGTCTCTGTGCTTTTCCAGCCGTAAGTGACTTTGTTACTTTGTTATTTCATTCTATTTCCTAGACTTAAGCACAAGTCTTCACTGTCTTTGTTCTAGTCCAGATAAGCAAGGAAGGGCTAGTGAGAGCTCTGATTTGGGCTTGCAGGTTCCCGTCACCGGGTGACCGGACAGGACTGCAGCTGTACGGTCATGCTTTAATGGCCTGCCCAAACATCTCCTTTCTTGCTTTGTAAGTTCTCAGAACATGATCTCACTCCATCCAGCGGTCTGTGGCTCCCCCAAATCCTGGTGGTGCGGACTTCGTTCTGACCCTGTGCAGATTTAAGCGGACACTGGACACCAGGTGACCCTGGCTTGAGGCGTTGGCAAGGCATCTGCCCTATGTTGACCAGGAGCTCAGGGAGCTTCCCTCTCCTCCCTCTGTCCTTCCCTGCCCTCTGCTGCCTGCACGGCTGCTGCCACTCCTGACACTCTTGCTTTAATGAATTCCTTCCTCGCCTACACCTGTCTGTCCTGCCTGAGAATTCTTTCTCGTTCAGAGTCAAGAACTCCCCCCCTGCCCAGGCTGAGGTTCCACCCAGTGTGCAGGGAGAGAGATCCCCAGACACAGCTGCCCAATAACAGCCAGGACAAATGCTGTCTGATCCCACTTACATGCTGTCCCTAGAGAAGTCAGGTTCCTAGAGGCAGAAAGGAGAAGGGTATGTGCCAGGGCCTGGCGAGTCGGTGTTTAATGGGCACAGAAGTTCAGTTTGGAAAGATAAAGTTTTGGAGAAGATGGTGATAGTGGCCACACGAGTATGTGCATGTGCTTAATGACAGAGAACTGCTCTCTTCAAACGTGGCTACGATGGTACATGTTATGCTATTTGTGTTTCATCACAGTTAAAACAAAACCCACCACCATTTCATTACCTCTCAGTGTCTGTGGTATGGAGTTCAGGAAGGGCCAGTGGGGCGGTTCTGGATGGGTCTGAGTGGTCTGGCTGGGCTGTCTCACCATATCCATGTCTCCTTGAGGGCAGGAACTGAGCCATGGTGATCTCAGAGCCCCCTTGAGATTTGACTGGCTGGCTGGCTGCTTCTGCAGTGCCACCCAAGCCCTGGGCCTCTGGGAGAGCCCAGACCCTGGGCAGCCCAGCAGGAGGGGAGGCAGGAGCTGGGTGGGTGTGGCTCTGGAACCAGGGCCCACTGCAAGGAAGGAAGTGCCAGACAATAGCCCCCAAGAGGCCAGCCAGCTCACAGGCCGTTTTACAGGGTTTAGGCTTCCAGGGACAATGGAGGTTTCCTGCAGAGGAAGTGATACCCAGCAGGAGCTTCCGAAGGAGCAAGCGGGGGAGGGGCCGGGAAGGACAAGGGTGGGAGGAAGGGAGTCCTGGACCCCCGCCATACCACTGTGGGGGGGGGTCCCCTAGGCACCAAAGGCCACAGGGTTGGGGGGGACCTCCCAGCCACTAGAACTGGCCTGTCCTGTAGGAAGCCCTGATTCCCTGAGCCTTTGCACCCTGGCTCCCCATTTGTGGCATGCGACCTTGAACCTCCGGTGTCTTATTCCCTGATCATCAAGGAGCCCCAGTGCGGTGCGACCTACCCAGACCCAGAACCTCACTGCCTCCCTGCTTTCCTGGGGAGAAAGACCGTGTAAACAGAGACAAACGAAAATAAGTTGCCCCGAATCCCAGCGTGGGGTGGTTGAGGGTGTTCATTCATCTCAACCCCGCCCATCTGTGTTCTGAGTCAATTAAGAAATAAGGTCAGGAGGCAGATAAGGACCAAAATGTCATCTCTGCTGCTGAAAAGTGAAATGAGAAGCTGATGGAGAAGTTCTGAGTCAGAAGCAGACAGTCCCCTGCATTCTGTGCAGCCATCCCGGAAGGAAGGAGAGTCTGCCTGGGGCCACCAGCAGGGGGGACGTGTGCCTGCTGCCCAGGGAGGTTGTGGAGGGACGGCCAGGTCACACCCCAACATCGGAATTACTTGCCTCCATGGACCCTGAGGAGCCGGGAGAGGCTTCCCACCAGTGACAGGGGGCTGAGAACTGGAGGGGGCAGGGGCAGGTGGAGGTGGGACTAGGGCGACAGAGCAGAACTGGGGCGTGCGGGGGGGCTTTTCCAGAGAGAGGGTGCGGACTGAGGGAGGAGGAGCCCCCATGGAGGACTGGTGCGCAGACTAAGGCAAGAGGTGACGTCACTGCGGCAGCTGCCAAGCTGAGGGTGCAGAGGGGCAGGCCGGGAGCTCGCCCCCACAGGGGGTCATCCCTGGGAGCTGGCCGCCAGGTATGGCTTCCTCTGCGGTGGAGGCTCAGGAAAGGGTGCTTTCTGGCCTTCCTTCACAGCCATTTGGGGGTCCTCCCAAGAGGGAACCTAGCAGATGGCCATCACCCTCTGCTTGGAGCTAGAAAAAGGGGAGAGGCCAGGAAGAGGAGTCAGAAAATGCTGGGGTACAAGTAACAGAGGGGAATCTGAGGAGGGGGAGAGAAGGGAGAAGGCCCAGGAATGCAGGGCCTGGCAAGTCCGAGTGAGGGAGGAAGGGGAGAGGTGAGAGCTGAAGCAGCTAGGGGACTAGAGTCCCTGTGGTCCCCCAGGTGGAGGTGGGGATGCTGAGCCAGCTGTGCGATGCGCCCGCAGGAGCTGTGCTCTCCCTGTGCAGACACACAGAAGGAAGGCGGCAGGCAGCCCTCCAAGGCAGGTGACCATGTGCTGTGGGCCCCCGAGTGTGTCCTCTCTGGGCTGGGCAGCTGCTGCAGGGGGGTTGACCCCTTCCCCCTAGCCCCTGCAGCTACAGAGCAGCCGCTGGGCCCCCCCCCGAGTCTCCACCCCACTCCCTTCCTCCAACCAGGAGGCCAGGTCAGATCACTGTCTCCATGCAGTGGGAAGAATTGTGTCCCCCCCAAAGTAGGTTCACGTCCCAACCCCCAGTTCCTGCGCATGTGACCTTATTTGGAAAAAGTCTTTGCAGATGTAAGTTAAGGATCTGGAGGTGAGATCATCCTGGATTCAGGGTGAGACTGAAATCCAGTGACAGGTGTCCTTGTAAGAAGAGGGAGGGCACAGAGGAGAAGCCACCTGGGGATGGGGGCACAGACTGGGGGAAAGACACCACCCCACGCCAAGGACCGAGGAGAGCCAGGAGCCCGCAGACGCTGGAAGAGGCGGGAAGGATCCTCCCGAGAGCCCCAGGGGAGCCCAGGCCTGGCCCCTGGGACCGAGGGAGAGTACCTTCCTGCTGTTTTAAGCCCCCAGTCGACGGGCATTCCCTAGGGCCATGCTGGGCTCCTCGCCTCCACTTCCGGCTCCCTTTCCTCCAGGCCAGGGGGCAAGCCTTGGAGAGTAGAAGGAGGGGCAGCAAGTGTTGTGCACCCTGCAGCCCGTGGCTGGTGCTGCCACAGCCCTGCCCCTGAGAAAGCCAGGCTGCTCAGACTGCGTTCCTGCGCCTCCTCAGACCTGCGAACTCAAGAGGAAGCAATCTTGGGGGGAAAGTGCTCTTGCGGTCAGCGGTCAGGGCGAGGAGGAAGTGGGTGAGTGCGACAGTGGCTAAGTGCCTGTGGCCAGGCCCTGGGGCCTCTGGGGCACGCCTCTTTGCAACTGAACCCGCAACTTTGCTTTTCCCAAGGGGAGTATGCCCTGATGCCGGTGAAGCTGCGGGACCCCTCACTTGGGCAGACCCCATCTAAAACCCCTGTACCTGCTTTTGTATTCTTTTTCTTAAGGGGCACCCTCCCTCAAATTGTGAACGCATTAGGCAGGTGACCATGTGCTTGTGGGCCCCACGCATGCTCTCTGTGGGCTGGGCAGCTGCTGCAGGGGAATTGAGCCCTGTCCCTCCAGCCCCTGCAGCTACAGAGCAGCCGCTGGGCCCCTGAGTCTCCACCCCACTCCCTCCCTCCATCCCTTCCTCCAGGAGGTTAGGTCACATCACTGTTCCCCTACGTGCTGATATCAGGGCACAGCACACAGCCCACTGCTCACAGAGCCACTTGCGGTGAGAGGTCCCTGGGTTTTCTGTCATCTGACCAGCCAGCCAGCCCTCTGTGCATTCAACCAACCTAGGTTACAGAGTCCCTGCCATGGGGTGTAGTCCTTGCTCAGTGCTCGCGCTTAGAGTCGGAGGAAGAGATACATAGAAAAACAAGCAATTAAACTGGCTGCAGCACAAAACTGTGAAGGAAGAGGTGAGCTGAGAGGAGGGATTGTGGCAGGAATGGTGGGCTTTGCTCCTAAGTCAGGTCCCAGTAAGGAGATGACCTTTGATCTGGGTTTTTAAGGATGAGGAGTTGTTCTCCAAGGGGGAGGGCGGCTGAAGCAGAGCTGATAGTGCCGGCGAAGGTGTGGGACAGCCCAGAGCCCTTGGGGCGCCACAGGTGACAGCCTGTCTGTCTGGCAGGGTTGCTGGTTGGAAGGAGAGAGGGAAGGCCTGGGCTGCAGCGGGGAGTTCTGGGGCGGGGATGGAAACAGATGTGGGTTTCCTTATCTCCTGGGGCTGCCGTGACAAAGTGCCACACACTTGACTGCTTAAAACAACAGAAATTTATCGTCTCACTGTTTTGGAGGCCATAAGTCTGAAACATGGGTGCTGGTAGGGAGGTGTACACTCTGCTGAAGGCTCTGGGTGGGTGGGAGGGTTGGGGGTGGGGGACATTTCCTGCTTCTTCCAGTTTCAGCCATGTGACAACCCGGGCATTTCTTGGCTTACAGCTGTGTCACTCCAACCTCTGCCCCTGGTGTCACATGACATTCTCCCTGGGTGCCTGTGTCTTTTATAAGGACACCAGTCGTATTACACTGGGACCCGCCCTACTCAAGCCACTTGATTCTGTCTGCAGATACTATTTCCAAATAATGTCTCATTCACAGGTGCCTGGAGGACCCATTTCAGCTGCCAACAGAGAGGCAGACCAACGGGACTCATTACTGCTTAGATGGGGGTCGTGGGCTGACTGTGTGCCCCTCAAAATCGCATGTGGAGCCCTAAACCGCATGCAGTGGAGGCAGATGAGAGAGTTAAGTGAGGTCATACGGGTCAAGCTCTGACCTGACAGAACCAGTGTCCTCGTAAGAAGAAGAAGAGACCCCAGAGCTCCCTCTCTGCCTGTGAGGACACGGCGGGAAGCGGGCTGTCCGCAGGCCAGGAAGAGGCCCATGCCAGGTGCCAAACGCTGCTAACACCTTGATTTGGAGCCTTCCAGTCCCCATAGCTGTGAGAAATAAACACCTGTTTTTAAGCTGCCCAGGCTATGACATTTGGTGACGGCCATGGGCTAAGACAATGGATGTGTTGGGCGGGAAGCAAGGGGCTGTTGAGGAGCCCCAGTGTCTGGGAGAGGCCCCCGTGAATGCCGGGGCCAGTGGCCCAGCCAGAAGCTGAGGTTTCAGAGATGGACTGGGTGCCGCCCAAGGTGTTCAGGAGCTCCAGGTCAGGCAGGGAGGAGGGAAGGAGGCCCAGGCCTGCCAGGTACACGGTGAGTGTGTCTTGGGGACGTGGGGCTGGGGCAACTGACACCGCCAGGAGGGGCAGGGCAGGCCCCAGAGAAGTTCTTTAGAGAGCAGTCAAGAACACCAGTCCTCATCAGGGACAGATGGCTCCTGGTCCCACCTGACCTGTCTCCTGAGCGCCCAGTGCACACGTGGGCTCGGTCCCCTCTGCCACCTCCAGCTATGAGGCCTCAGCCAAATCCGTAGCCTCATTCTCTGAACGGCTCTTCCTGTCCCTGTCACTGGCCCTTCTGACAGGGCTGCCCCTGCCCTGCCCCCTACCCTAAGGGCAGCCCTCCCAGTAACCCTTGTCTTGAGCCTTACTTTCACATGCCCCCAAGTGTCCTTTCAAAGCCTTCGTGGATTTAGGCAGCAGATAAAAGAAAACTCGTCTCTCTCTGTCCTGCCTCCATCAAGCTCTGAGCCTGTGATTCTCATGACCCTTGACCCCCAGGCTTCACGTGGCCTCGGGCTTGTGGCTATGGGGCCCCAGGTCCCCAAGGGGTTCTGGATGGCTGTCCCACCCACACTTGGCACCCAGAGGTGGTCCCCACCAGATGCTCTTCCACCTCCACACCCCTCAGGACCCTTCCTGATCTCGGACCCTGGTTATCCTCCAGGTAGGGTGGGGGAGGCCAGGTCCTTCTCAGTCCCCCGCTCCAAACCTCAATGTCCAGTTTCCATATATGTTGATTGGTCCTCTACAGTGTTACTCCCATTCAGGTCTGGGGCCATATTCCCAGTGGGCGGGTCACAGTGCATTCAAAGGCACACCCAGGAGTGTGACTCTTCCCCTCTGGTGGTCCTCCACCTGTTTTGCACAAAAAGTAAACTGAGCCTGGCGCTTGCATCTTCCTCCCATCTTCTTCCCTTCTCAGTGGGGCAGCTGGTAGTAGGACTCAGGCTCAGAGAAAGGTGATGGGAGAGACTCCACATAGGCCCTGGGCCTGGGCCTGGGCCTTGGGCTCCAGGAGAGCTGTGTGCAAAATGTCAGGTGGGCAAAGGAGCTTGTGACCCAATGTTGGGGCAACAAATGCTGGGGATCATGCCACTGACGTGTTCCAGCCGACCCTCACCCCCAGCATTCCTGCTCTAACCCTTTCCGATATGTACCAGGGCCTCATGGTCTGTGAGGCTGGGCTTCAAGCCTCCCAGACCGCTGGCCCAGAGCAGGCCCCCCTGGGTGGGACCCAGTGCAAGAGCTCCTTAGAGCCCACAGGAGGGAGCCAGCGTTTGGCCCAGTGCATCAGTCAGGCTGCTTTGGTCTTTTAGTGAAGATGGGCAGCTCTCAGCCAGCTGTCTCACCTGCTAGCTGGAGACCCTGGGCGCCTAACACCTCTCAGCACCTTTTCTCTTCCTTGTAAAGAAAACAACTGTGGTACTTCCTTCTAAGTTTGTTGCAAAGAGTAAATGAGATAATACGCATGAAGGGCTCAGCATAGTTCCTAGCAGAGGTTATATATTCTGTAGGAAAACGATCATCATCGTTGTTATTGGAGTGAAAGGTGAGCCAATGAAAATCCAGCCCGAGAGGGTTCAGCTGATCCAGGCCTTTGATTCGAATATACACAGATTTTTGCCTCTGTGCAGAGTAGGCTTCTCAAAGGTGGGTGGGTTTGAAAACGGAACCATGGATGTAAACTAACTGGACCATTTTTCATATGGAGGCAGTGTCCTCTAATGGATGATGTAACTCTCCCATTACTGAAACCTACCTTACCCTCCAGCTCAAATCTAGGTCCTTTTGCTTCTTTTCCTCAGTCACTTTGGGGAAGAAAAATGCACACTTTAAAGGGATTTCATGTGTACCCACAATTTATTCTTATGTCGCTTAGGTGTCACCTCTGCTGGGTGCCAAAGCTGGGCTGAGGCGAGCGCTTAGAACAGGCAACGTTTGCGGAGTTGTGGGCAGCCTCGCGGACGGGTGGCGCTTTGGGCTGGCAAATTCTAGTCTGGCTTCGTTTGCTCTTGTCACGGAGTTGCTGTTGCCATGGCGCTTGTGCCGAGACAGTCGTGCTTCTCCCCCGCTTCTGGAGCAGCCCTCCAGAGCCTTGCAGAAGGAGGCGGAAGGACAGCGGCAGAGAGAATAGAGGAGGCTGCAGAGCGTGGGCGGGGCTGGGGCTGGGCTCCTGCACCTGTGCTGGGGGTGGGGCGGACGGACATCCCACACAGCACACATTTGGGTGGGGGTGGCTCACAGCATGTGGGGACCTCAGCAGCACAGGCAGTGGAGCAGGGGAGCAGATGGACGGCCTTCTGCCTAGCCGCCTACCGGCCGTGCCTGCCCCTCCCCAGCAGACGGAGCACCAGAAGCAGTCAGGTTGTGTGTTTAAACCATAAATGACATTACATCTCTCCTCCATTCAGGCCTCTACAATAGCCTCCAATTTCCTCCAAAATACAATCCAGACCCCCTCCCCTGGCTCCATCTGCAAAGCTGTGACCCGCAAACCCAGTCGCAGACGTGTGTCATGGCCGGAAGAGCACAGGCCAGCCTCCACTGGTGATTTCACTCTAGCGCAGTCCTTTACCTGCATTCGTCACAGAGCAGGAAGGTGACCCGGAGCTCGTGGCTGTGCTCCCGAAAGCCCCCTTCTCTTGCCTCTCCTCCCCTGCCCTCACCCCGGTGACTGTTGTGTCACTTGTGCTCAACCCTCTGCCCACGCCTCCCTGCGTCTTCCTGCTTCCCTTCTCATTCTCATCTGACTCTGGAAAGCCTTAAGGAATCCATCTGGTCAGAGAAGATCTGCCTTGAGGGTGGGGAAAAAGAACAGTACGTGGGCCAAGGTAGAATTCTCCCTAGACGGGAGGGGAGGCGATGGCCTGGCAACACCCCGAAGCCAGTAATGTTGGTACTACTGTATATGCATTTACATGTCTATGTTACAGTGTGATCCAGTCTCGTGAATGTTTCTAGCCACTTCCTACCACTGTCCCAGAGTCAGTGTACATGCAGACCAGGAATTAAACACTGCTCATTTCACACTATGCCTCTAATAAGTAAGCACGTGCATGTCTAACAGCCTGCCTGTGAGGTTCTCTCTGCAGGTTTACATGGCTGGCTCATTCTCAGCATTCTGGCTTCTGTTCAAAAGCCATCTTTTCAGAGAGGCTTTTCCTGACCCCTACCTACTCCCCGACAGTCCATCACCATTACAAGGCCCTCTGTTGTTTCCTTCTAGGGCTTGGTAGGGTTTGAAATGATCTACATAAGCTCCCTAGCATGTATGTGACATGCATGTATCTCCATACCAAGCTCATTGTAGGTGCTAGTAATGGTGGAGAAAGAAATTAGTGAATAGGTATATTCTGAAATCATGGTGGAGTTTCAGAGCAGGTCAGTTGGAGGGAGAGTTGTTCCCTGCCATGTGACCCTGGGAAGGTGGCCCAGCCTGATTTCCTAGTCTGTAACTGGGGGTGGTGACAATTCCCCAGGGAAGGTGGCTCTGAAACATCCCCGAGGTCCCCATTCACACATTATTCGGGGAATGCCCGCTCCTTTGGCTCCTGGTGCCTGATGCTGGGGGTCCCACTCCGAGCTACCAGGGGCAGAGGACACCTAGGAGCCGGAGGAGCGGGCGAGGAGGTGGACATAAGCTCACTGGGCCATTTTTTATATGGAGACTCTATCCAGAGAGGTAGCTGGGGGTCACTGGATGGAGCTGGAAGGGATTTGTCTGAAAGAGGGGACCAGAGACAAGCAGGTGAGGCCCATGCCAGCTGCTCCCTGCCCATCTGCTGGCCGCCCTCCCTTCCGTGGCCAGCAGGACCCCTGCAGTCCCCTGCCTCGTGGGCACTCAGTGTCTCTCCCGAGGAGCCTGCAGCCACCAGCCAGCTTTGGCTTCCTCATACCTGGGGTGCCCACAGTCTCCCCTTGCTTGCTCAGAACTCTTATCTCCTCCATGAGCCTGGCCCCTCCCGGCCCCTTAGGCTCAAGGGCTTCTTCCTGTGTGTCCCTGAACTTCTGCTCCCACCAGCACCTCCAGGGTATATCCCAGTCCAAATTCCTGGCAAATCACGCTGGCTCCCCCAGCTTCCCAGGTGCAGCCACGTCGGCAGCACGGCCGGCCATGGGCTTGTCTCCCTAGCTGGGGCCTTGGGGAGGCCAGGGCCCTCCTACTGTGAGGGGCACCTGCGAAGTGTCCCTGGGAAGGGAAGGGGGTGCAGGCACCGTGAGGGGTGTGTCTATGCCCAACGACGTACCAGTTGACACCTCACCCTCCCACAGCACACTCGCCTTCCTAGCCTCACCACCTCTGTTCGTGGCTACCTTCTGCCTGGGATACTCCCTGCTCTGTCACCCCAGCTGAGGTGCCACCTCCTTGATGGGGCGCTACCAGATCACCACAGTCAAATGTCACCTGTCCCTTCTTGGAACACTAAATGCCTTTGTCCCACTTTGGCACTTTGACTTGTAATGGTGAGTGTGGTAGACAAAGTAACGGCCCCCTGAAGCTGTCCACATCCTGATCCGTGGATCTTGGGAACGTGTGACCTTCCATGGCAAAAGGGACTTGCAGATGTGGTTAAGGACCTTGAGGGGCAGATCACCCTGGGTCAGCTAGTGTGCCCATGCAGTCGGAGCAGGCAGGCGAGGACGGCATTGGAAGCTGGGGGGATGCCTTTTGGGGTTAGAAGAGGGGCCGTGAGCCAAGGAGTGGGGCACCTCTGGAACCTGGAAGGCCGAGGGAAGATGCGCCCCTGGAGCCTCCAGGGGGGATCAGCTCTGCCAACGCCTTGATTTTCGCCCATGGGATCCATGTGAGACCTCTGACCCCCGGACCTGTAAGAGAACATGTGAGGCCTCTGACCCCTGGACCTGTAAGAGAACCGTTTTGTATTGTTTGAAGCCACCACATCTGTGGCACTCTGTTGAGCAGCCGTGGGAACTGATAGAACCAGCCTAGAGGTGATTGTTCCTTTACTACAAGTGAGAGTTCCAAGGGGCGTCTGCGTCTTGCACATCTTTGCATATCTGTGTAGGCATTTTAAAATGCCTGTTTATGACTGCACTGATTGCTAACCGATGAAGCGTGCATTCACCTCCAGCCCCTGCCCTTCTCTGGGCTCCTCCCCTGGGCCAGCCCGAGCAGGAGATGTTTCACAGAGGAAGGGACACAGCAGCATCCGGTCCTGGATGTCTTCTGAAATAGTTTCATGAAGTTAAACGTAACTCTCCGCTGTTCACATATAGTGTAAGGAAATGATAAGACACTTCAAGGAAATGTCTTGCTTCAGTAAAGCCACTTTGGCCTCTTTTCCTGGCTGCCCTGTACAGTTTGAGGGCTGGCCAAAAAGATAAAATGCACACTTCTGTGGCCCTTGTGCAAGGCTGTTCTGGCCCTGTTCTCCTCCAGCCCCTCAGCGGCAGCCAAACCTTCATTCTCAGCCTGCCCTACACCCAAATTCCCTGAACATCAAGATAGTCCAATGCTTAGGAATGTTAGCAAAGGCTGTTTCTCCTGCACAAAGCGCCTTGCCCAGCCCTGCGCTTCCTGGGAGATTCTGCTTATTTGCCATATCCTCTAGAAAGTATCTTCTGCATGTGGAAATTGGTGGATTGTGGGTCCAAGCAGAGGCTGGGATTTTGTGGGATAAGCCACATGGTCTCTATACCATTCAGTTGCCCTGAAGAGAGGCAAAGGGGCCCAGGAGACCTGTCCCCTCCTGTCCCGGACAGTTGAAGGTTGTGGCCTGTCCAGGAGGACAAGGGCAGAGGGCTACAGCCCCAGGGATGGGCTGCAGAGGAGAGGTTGCCTGGACCCGGGGTAGAGGAGGCAGGGAGCTGGAAGTGAAGGTGGGGACGGCATGTGCCCGCAGAGGCTCCAAGCTCCCTGTCAAGAGTGCTTCACTGTCCCTGGACTTCACTTATCAACACAGATTCGAAGATGGAATTATTAAGAATTTCAAGATGGTGACTGCAGATCAGGGGATCCCCTTCTGAGCTCAGGCCTCTGTGACTGGACCAGGAAGCCAGCCCTCTGCCCAGACAGGGTGGCCCTGAGCCTGGCTGGCTGCGCCCTGTGTTCATGGCCCTGCTCACCCGTCAGGGCGGCAGGAGCAGGCCAGGGGCCAGGCCCCAGAGGTGTGTGCGACAGTGTCTGCGAGGGCTTGCCCCGCCCAGGCAGGCAGCCAGCACTTCCTTGGCCACTCTGGCCCCTCCAGGAAAACAATCCTGGAGTCTGAGGCCCTGCTGGAAATTCTTCTCCGGCCCCCACCCCAGTCTGACCAGGTCCCACCCCACCCCACACACCAGTACACCCTCAAGACCTGAAGGAACAGCTTGTGGCCACAGGGACGACCAGTCTTGACGGGGAGCAGCTGCCACATGCCCGCAGGCACTTCACGCCAGATGGGGAAATAGGGGTCCTGAGCGTCAAGTCCACAGAGCTGGCGCTGGGCGGAGCTGGGCCATTCCCCAACGCGGGTGGAATGCAGAGGCTCCTCCAGCAGACCGGGGGCCCTTCGCTGCCAGGGTTACAAGGCCCCAGCTTGGAGGCTTCCCTGTGGCTTTTTCTTCCCTGGCCAGACACACCCGCTCACTAAACTCACATTAATTATTTAAGAGAAAAAGGAGCAAGTGCTTCTGAATAGCTAATCTGTTTCCTCCTGCACTAGGCCCTCTGCCATGTGCGTCCTTCAGGGCCAGCAGCAGTCCCAGGGCGCTGACTGAGACTACCTGCCTGTCTTTGGTTTGTAGCTACATTTGACCCCTGTCCTCTTTTGGTGTGTTTCCACGTGTCTATTACATGTGTTCCCATGGCGTGTGTATTTTGATGGCCAGTCAGTAGTTTCCGCCTGCCAGTGTGCAGATGGGAAGGGAGCTGGCCCCAGGGACCCCTGTGACCTCTTTCAGGCTTCACCCATCTGCTGCTCAGAGTTGCCCTGATCCATGCCGATGGGAGGGTTATGCAGATCCAGGCTTCAGGAAGCACGAATTCCTTATCGATTTCCTTTCAACCACTGCTTAGCCTTAAAATGGGAATCCAGGGAATATATTGTACAGGTCAGATGCCTGCGGTTTGAAGAAGTAGCCCCAGCAGAGGCAACAGTGTAGCACTGATTAGGGGCAGGGACTCGGGAGCTGGGCCACTTGAGTTCACCTCTTATGGCTCTGCGCCATTGGGCTGGTCACCCTCTCTGGTCCTCAGTGTCCTCACCTGTAAAATGGGGTGATAGTAATAACTATCTCCTAGAGCTGCTATAAGGCTTCAGTGGGTTAAGACTGGTAAAGCCCTGAGGATAGGGCCTGGCACATGCAAGTGCTCTTCAAGTATTTGCTAAATAAATGACTCTTCCCTCTTTCCCTCCTAAGTTTCAGACCAAATAGGAAAGACACTGGAGATGCAAATAGCAGCTTTACTATGGGTTAAGGCTGACCTTAACCACCATATACCCCAATAAGAATTAAATCCGCCTCCGCCCCAGGCTTGCCAGGGCCTGTCCTGTAAGCTTCTGCTTCCACCCCTCACCCAGGCTGAGACCAGAGCACAGGGCAGGCCAGCAAGGGAAGGAGGGGTGGAACCTGCCTGCTCCCCATGTAGAGAAGACAGGTGCAGGGAAGCCAGCACTGTTCTGCCCATTCTTTCAAACATGTGGACAGAGGGTGGTGGGAGGTGGGAGAGCATTCCCACCTACCAAGGACCACGAACAGTTGTCACTGGCCAAACACCTCCTGTGTGCCTTGTATGTGTTACATTGCTCCCTCCCCACAACAGTCTTGCAGGGAAGCATCACTCTAACTTCCCAGATAAAGTGACTAGGACTCAGAGATGTTACGTGACTTGTCCAGGGTCCCACAGCGAGGAAGCAGCCCCGCCGAGATGTAAGCCCATTCGGTGTCTGAGGCACGTGCTCTCTCCCCGTCACCGCTCCGGCTTTGGTTCCCTGGGAGCGATTACAAAGTGAGCTTTCGTTCTGAGGCGGGGCAGGGACACCGTACAAGTATGGTTCATTTTCCCTGCCTCTGATGAAAATGCCAAGATGTAAACACTACAGCCAGAACAGGAGGAACCCATCTTAAGGCTAAGATTCCATCTTAAAAATCAGGGAGTTAGGAGATAAGATTCTTAACATATTTTACGGTTATCAGTCAACAACCAAAGCTATCTTAGGCAGGGCGAGCAGTCTTAGATGGTATGTTCCATTGCTGGAGTGTAACCACTGTCTTGGAGAAGAAGAACAGGATCAATAAATTCCTTGTGCTAAGTTTATCTTACAGAATATCTAGAGGACAGACTGTGGAAGGTGACATAATGTCTCTCACTGGAGACACACCTCATGAGCCCAGCGCCAAGCCTGCACCACCTCCTACTCCACCCTCCCGGCCCTTTGCCCCACTCTTGAAAGTCTTAAAAGACAGAATCCTAAGCCTTTGAGTGCCCCTCCTCTAAGAGTCTGCCCACACTCCCCTTTCTTCAGCTGTCTACTTGGCCATAAATAAAGCCTTTTCACTGCTTGACTTACTGTGTTTGTCTCTGTGCTTTTCCAGTGGTAAGTACCTCTGTTACTTCATTATTTCATTCTATTTTCTAGACTTAAGCACAAGTCTTCACTGTCTTTGTTCCAGTCCAGATAAGGAGGGAAGGGCTACTGAGAGCTCTGATTTGGGCTTGCAGGTTCCCATCGCCAGGTGACTTGGACAGGACTGCAGCTGTACGGTCATGCTCTTTACTAACTTGCACAAAAATCTCCTTCCTTTGCTTTGGAAGTTCTCAAAGCATAATCTCACTCCATCCAGTGCTCTGTGGTTGCCCCAAATCCTGAGCTGTGGTGCTTTAGTTCCATGCAGATTCAAGCGGACACTGGAGGCCAGGTGATCCTGGCTTCAGGAGTTGGCAGGGGATCTGCCCTGTGCTGAGCAGTTCAGGGAGCTTCCCTCCCTCTGCTCTTCCTGCTCTCTGCTGCCTGCATGGCTGCTGCCACTCACTGCCACTCACTCTCGCTTTAGTGAATTCCTTCCTTGCCTACACTCGTCTCATCTGTTCAGGATTCTTTCTTTTTTTTTTTCTTTTATAACAATCTTTTTTTTTTTGGTATCATTAATCTACAGTTACATGTGCAACATTATGGTTACTAAATTCCCCACTTCATCGGGTCCCCCCACTTACCCCATTACAGTCACTGTCCATCAGCGTAGTGAGATGCTATAGAATCACTACTTGTCTTCTCTGAGTTGTACAGCCCTCCCCGTGCCCCCCCTACCTTACGTCTGCTAATCGTAATGCCCCTTTTACCCTCTTATCCCTCCCTTCCCACCCACCTTCCCCAGTCCCTTTCCCTTTGGTAACTGTTAGTCCATTCTTCGGTTCTGTGAATCTGCTGCTGTTTTCTTCCTTTGCTGTTTTTTCTTTGCTCTTATACTCCACAGATGAGTGAAATCATTTGATACTTGTCTTTCTCTGCCTGGCTTATTTCACTGAACATAATACCCTCTAGCTCCATCCATGTTGTTGCAAATGGTAGGATTTGTTTTCTTCTTATAGCTGAATAATATTCCATTGTGTATATGTACCACTTCTTTATCCATTCATCTACTGATGGACATTCAGGTTGCTTCCATTTCTTGGCTATTGTAAATAGTGCTGCAATAAACATAGGGGTGCATAAGTCTTTTTCAAACTGGGCTGATGCATTCTTAGGGTAAATTCCTAGGAGTGGGATTCCTGGGTCGAATGGTATTTCTATTTTGAGTTTTTTGAGGAACCTCCATACTGCTTTCCACAATGGTTGAACTAAATTGAATTCCCACCAGCAGCGTAGGAGGGTTCCCCTTTCTCCACATCCTCGCCAACATTTGTTGTTGTTTGTGTTTTGGATGTTGGCTATCCTTACTGGTGTGAGGTGATATCTCATTGTGGTTTTAATTTGCATTTCTCTGATGATTAGCGATGTGGAGCATCTTTTCATGTGCCTGTTGGCCATCTGAATTTCTTCTTTGGAGAAGTGTCTATTCATGTCCTCTGCCCATTTCTTAATTGGTTTATTTGTTTTTTGTTTGTTGAGGTGCATGAGCTCTTTATATAATTTGGATGTCAACCCCTTATCAGATATGTCATTTATGAATATATTCTCCCATACTGTAGGATGTCTTTTTGTTCTACTGATGGTATCCTTTGCTGTACAGAAGCTTTTCAGCTTGATATAGTCCCACTTGTTCATTTTTGCTTTTGTTTCCCTTGCCCGGGGGGATATGTTCATGAAGAAGTCACTCATGTTTATGTCCAAGAGATTTTTGCCTATGTTTTTTTCTAAGAGTTTTATGGTTTCATGACTTACATTCAGGTCTTTGATCCACCTTGAGTTTACCTTTGTGTATTGGGGTTAGACAGTAGTCCAGTTTCATTCTCTTACATGTAATTGTCCAGTTTTTCCAACACGAGCTTCTGAAGAGGCTGTCATCTCCCCATTGTATATCCAAGGCTCCTTTATCAAATATTAATTGACTGTATATGTTTGGGTTAATGTTTGGATTTTCTATTCTGTTCCATTGGTCTGTGGGTCTGTTTTTGTGCCAGTACCAAATTGTCTTGATTACTGTGGCTTTGTAGTAGAGCTTGAAGTCAGGGAGTGTAATTCCCGTTTTTTTCCTCCTTCTCAGGATTGCTTTGGCTATTCGGGGTCTTTTGTGGTTCCATATGAATTTTAGAATTATTTGTTCCAGTTCACTGAAGAAAGCTGTTAGTAGTTTGATAGGGATTGCATTGAATCTGTAGATTGCTTTAGGTAGTACAGCCATTTTGACAATATTTATTCTTCCTAGCCAAGAGCATGGGATGAATTTCCATTTGTTTGTGTCTTCTTTAATTTCTCTTAGGAGTGTCTTGTAGTTTTCAGGGTATAGGTCTTTCACTTCCTTGGTTAGGTTTATTCCTAGGTATTTTATTCTTTTTGATGCAATTGTGAATGGAATTGTTTTTCTGATTTCTCTTTCTGTGAGTTCATCATTAGTGTATAGGAAAGCAGCAGATTTCTGTGTGTTAATTTTGTATCATGCAACTTTGCTGAATTCAGATATTAGTTCTAGTAGTTTTGGAGTGAAGTCTTTAGGGTTTTTTATGTACAGTATCATGTCATCTGCACATAGAGACAATTTGACTTCTTCTTTACCCATCTGGATGCCTTGTATGTCTTTGTTTTGTCTGATTGCTGTGGCTAGGACCTCCAGTGCTATGTTGAATAACAGTGGAGAGAGTGGGCATCCCTGTCTTGTTCCCGATCTTAGATGAAAAGCTTTCAGCTTCTCGCTGTTAAGTATGATGTTAGCTGTGGGTTTGTCATATATGGCCTTTATGATGTTGAGCTACTTGCCATCTATACCCATTCTGTTGAGAGTTTTAATCAAAAATGGATGCTGAATTTTGTCAAATGCTTTTTCAGCATCTATGGAGATGATCATGTGGTTTTTGTTCCAGGAATTCTTTCTTGATCAGAGTCAAGAACCCTTTCCCACCCAGGTCGAAGTTATACATTCAGCACAGAGGGAGCGACCTCGCCAGATGCATGTGCCCAACAACAGTTGTGGGACAAGGAAGCAGAGTTTGTTAACAGGCAGTGAGAAGTGTCCCTGTCCTTTGGAGATAATGTGCTTTGGCACTGATGCTCTGTTGAGGGTCCAGATGCCCTGGGGTGAAGGGGGTGGTGTTTATCTCCTACCTCCTATCTTAGATGTGTCTGGACACAGGCTGGAGAGGGGCATCCTTGCAAGCTCTGCTACTGTGTACCTCAGAAAAGCCCAGGAGATGAGGGAGATAGTTCTCGCCATTGAGTCCAGCAGGTTCAGGGTCCCAGGAGCCTTCATGCCACCCAGTAGGACCAGCACAAGGGCAGGGAGCATGTGGGGGAAGAGGAAGTTCTGGTTACCTTGGTGCAAGCAAAGAGCACAAGAGGAAGGTGCTGGATGGATATGGATTTGCCCTCTCAGTCAGGGGGAGACAAAAAGACCCAGGCCCCAGGCAGGCTGGGATCTGGGGAGGGCCTGGAGACCCAGGCAGGTGACACCTCGGGGTGGAAATGATAGGATGGAGTAGAAAAGATTTAGAAGGTAAGCAAAACAGAAATGGGTAGCAGGTTGGATGGAGAGAGTGGAACAGAGGGAGGAGTTGGGGCCCAGCTTCCGGGAGCAAGGACAGCTCATGGGAGGGGAGGCCTTCTGTCTGGCGCTCTTTGATCTCAATGTGCCTCTCGGACCCCAGTCTGCAGCTCCAGGCAGAAGCCTGGCCAAAGTTCAGACTTGGGGGTTCATTGGCACTCAGAGACCACGGAGAGGGGGTGAGAATCTGCAGGGACAGCAGGAGCTTCAGGGAGGAGCTGGGCCAGGAAGAGCCCCCACCACCCCACAGCCCTTCCTCGGTCTGCGCAGGCCAGCTGGCACCTGCTCATGCCCTGCGGGGAGGCACAGCGCAGGTGACTGCCACCTCTTTGCCCTTCCATGGCACCGGGGTCTGGCATCTTGCACACAGCTGGTGCTCCACAAGTATTTGTAGCCTGATGTACCTATTGGAAGGAGACAGCTGCATGCGGAGGTGCCCTAGTGTGCTGGACTGCACACATTCTCCAGGGTGACATGGAATGCAGTGTCCACAGAGGTGCATGGGGTCACCCTAAGTCACAGATTCTTATTACTCACCCTTTAAGGCAAACAACTGTTTATTGGAACAAGAATCGTTAACTTAGCATAGTGGTGAGTAGAAAGGAAAGGCAGGATGACACATCCCTCTAGCTCTTAAACTCCATGTTCTCTTGAGAAATACAAACAAATCCACATATTTAAATACAGGCCACCTACTTGCATCAAAGGGGGTGGATTCCAGAATGACAAGTACACACAGTTCTGGCTGAATTTAAACTGAAGTCTTTTTCCACAACCCCTCATTCACGGACACCTTGGCCTGACATGATCCTGCTTCAGCATCCGCTGTTCTCCAGGCCCTTGTCAGGGCTGCCTTTCCAAACCTGCTCCCTGCAGACTGGTTTGGAGCCCTGGTCTAACCTACATAAAACCTCAGCTGCTTCAGCACCAAATGCCCTGCAGTTGTCTGTCCTCAAAATCTGCCACTGTCGTAAGTCAATCTGTCCAAGGTGGGGGTACTGTCCTGAAGAAGTGTCTGAAAGCAGGCAAAATGATTTATTTATTGAGAGCTCGCTGCTGGTCTGGTAGTTTGTGTGAGAACAAGGCTTCGCCCTTGCCTTCCGGGAGCTCCTGGTGAGGGTGCTCAGAGTGTGTCACAGACTAAACGTGACCCTTTTGTGAGTTCATAGGATTTCAGAGCTAAAGGAGCTCCCCAACCAGGATCTTCCCAAAGCCCTCTGTCCTTCCACAGACCGGGAGCTCGAGGCTGAGGAGGGCGAAGTGACCACCAGGTGGGAGAGGCAGCCTGTGGTTCCCAGTTGCGTGTTCTTTCCAGCAAGGCAAGTGAGAACCCACATTGGCTTTCTGCTGGGAACCAGCAAGCTGCCTCCTTGTTATGGCTGGCTGAGGTCCCAGCACTTTTCCTGTCCCGAGGCCTAGGTGTCATCTCCACCCAGCTGAGTCACTGGGTTTTTTTCCAGGTGGAGACAGTAATTACCATCTAACTCGGGCCTGGAGTTCCTTAGTTCCCTGGGGAGGCGGCTCTGGGCTGCCGGTTTAGAAACAAGCCTCTGTGCAGATGTGTGTGTTCTCAAAGCCCATTATGGAATGTGTAGAGAAGCTGGACACACCAGATGAATTACAAAGTATGGACATCTACTAAAAGTAAGAATGATGACCACAAACATTTCTGCACTGCCCTGTCTGACCAGCAGATATTTTAAGTGCCTCAGATGAATGCCTGTGCAAGAGAGATGCACCAGGAACAAGACGCCCGCTCCTCCCATGCATACACCGTCCACTCCTCAGGACAACCCTCC
>JAQQAC010013450.1:63907241-63952622 GCA_029783875.1 Phataginus tricuspis | reverse complement strand
CCAACCACCGGCCCCAGGAGTCGGCCCGCCCGCGCCCTGGCCCCGGCAAGGCCCCGGCCCGGCACTTACTCGGACCGCGTTCGGCGCTGGGCGGCGAGGCAGTCGACGACGGGGCGGCGCCGCCGGGGCCAGGGCGCGGGCGGGCCGACTCCTGGGGCCGGTGGTTGGCAGGGCCGCGGCCCGAGGGCGGAGGGCCGAGCGCGGCCGGACCAGCCAGCCCCGGCGGCGGAGGCGGCGGAGACCGGCCCCTCCTGCTTCGCCCGCCTGCCCGTCGTCCGGCCGGCGGCGACTCAGGGAGGCCGGGGGCGCGGGGGGGCGGGAGGCGAGGAGGCCGGGGAAGGTGGTGGTGGGGCGATGAGGCTGGGTGTCGGGAGGCCGGAGGCTCGGGGAAGTGGGGTTTTGGGGGGCCTGGAGGAGGCCCGGGGCTCGGAGAGACCGGACGCTCGGATAGTCTCGGGGACTCGAGGCCGGAGCGCAGGGGGAGGCCAGGGGCCCGGGGAAGACGGCCCGCCTGCCCCCACCGGGGCCGGGCGATTGCCTCAAACACAAAAGGAGAGCGAGAGGAAGGAGGAGGAAGAGGGAAACCCGCGGGGACACGGAATGGAGACTCCGGCTCTGGGCGGGGAAGGGGCCGAGGGCCTGCGGGGGTGCGCTTCGGCTCTTGGCCCGGCTGCGGGCTCCCAAGTTTTCTGCGGCGCTGTGGTTTCCTCGACGCTGGCCCTCCAAGCCCTCGTTTGATTCATTGTGCTTCCCAAGTTTCCTCCTGTTCTCAGCCCAGCCCCCAACTTTGCAGCGCTGGCTTAGGTGGGAGAACTACTCCCTTCCTCGGCCCCTTTCCTCGCACCCAGTCACCCGGAGGAGGAGTGTGAGTGTGAGTGTGTGTGTGTTTATTTGGTTTTATTTAATTGCTGCAGGATGTTGTAGCTTAATGCATTAAGGGTGAAATTTTTTTAAAGCCATTTCAACAGTGTCTCATTCTTGCATAGTTAGCTTGCAGCTGGGTTTTGGCAGAGACTAAGATAATAGTAATATTGTAGTAATTATGGGAATTGCTTGAAATAAGTTCACGCTGAAGGCGATGTAAGAATTTTGGGGATTTGTGTTTAAGACAACTGTCACTGGGATCCTCAGATGGAAACATTTTCATGGTTGGAAAAATAGGCCATTACTATTTGAAATGAAATACCGGAGCCTCACCCTTAATATTTTATTTGTAAACGGGTAATGAAAATAGTCTCCTCTTGGAAGTGACACAGCTAAGCGCTTTGGTCGGCTGATTCATCTTTGAAAATCTATGAAAAGTGAGAGGAGAGTGTGTGGATGAAGTGATCAAAGGCTAAATAACAAATTAACATCAACATATTTTTGTAGAAGCACAATGTCCATAATACTTTAATCCATTTGTACTATTCAGTTAATTTTTAAAACCCTGCAATATTTAAACACACGAGACTTTTAAAAGAAGTTTGTGTTCCAGTATATTTATGAGTATATTGTTTTATATTTCTGACTACCCTTGGAAGAGAAAAACCAGCTATCATAGTTTCTTTCAAACACTTTTATGTCCTAAATGTATAAGAAACAGCAAGATCAAGTATTACAGATTTTCCTCCAAAGATTTTCTTTTAGGTCATTATCAAATAATCCAATTTCATAATGAACATTGGGAAAAGATTGTTTAAACCACATGTTCCCTTTTAAAGGAGCCCACAACCAATGTAAGGCTTCAGCAGAGGCACCGATTAGAAGGACCTATACATGGTTCAGAGAAGATGCATCAGATAAAGATGTTGAATCCAAAACTTAGTGTTTAAGGTTTGGGGCAAAGAATGCTGGGGTAGACTCCTGGAGGAGATGTGATTTAAGCCTCCTTTGAGGCTGGAGGTCCACTGAAAGTGAGTAAGATTAGGAATGACGTTCCGTGAATGCAGAACTGATGAGGTATTTATAAACTACAGCGAGGATCATTAAAATTGTTTCTGTAACACTCCATACCCACTGTTGAAAATTATACAACTTTTATGTCCCAGTTCTCAAAGCTGGGTTCTTATATACATAACTCCCTGCTAGGAAGTTGGAGAAAGTGTCTAAATAAATTGTATTGCTAAAGCTGGCCCCTTTAAAAAAAATATTGAGTAGCTTCTGCAGCAGAAATTATTCTATATTCAATATACTATATATATATTCTATAATGTAGTAAAAAAAAGATTTTGAAAATTACTGTCCTTTATTGGGTAGTTATTTTGAGTTAGAGGAAACCCTTTTTTCCTGTATTTTATTTAAGGTGTCTTAGTTTTAAGGAAATAATTTAAAATTGTCTTAAGCAATTCAAAGTGTTAATATAATATGTAGATATTTAACTTCTGAAATTAAACATTTTCAGTTTAGACATTTTCAACTAGAATAAATCTTATTTTAAATTTCAATAGTGTTAGAAGTTATTTTTGTATTTGTGAGATGAGGTGGTTTTTTATTTTTTGCCAGTAAATCAGTAGTTTAGTTTCTGTAGTACTTTATTTTGCCTATAAAGCTCTAGTTTAAGAACATATTTTCATTTCTGTTTCTCCTTCCTAAAATCCCTTAAATAATTAGAAATTTCCGTGAGTGTCCTTGAGAATTTTTACTGATGCCCATATAAATTAAAAAAATTTGGGCAAACGAAATGACCTTATTTTAGTCAGTAGTAATAAACTCCAGGAAGTTTATGCATGCAAATAAGCATTCAAATGTGAAGTTGTTTATCAATCCTTAGATCCTTGGAATGGAACAGGATAGAGGGCTGTTTCAGCTCATTTTCGGGTGCACCCGTGTTTCACTGTTTCACCAGCATTTAGAAATTATTTTTTTACTTCTCTTCTGTAAACAATGTTTAGTACTGGATTATTTGAGCCCTTTATTCCATTTTTTCTCTACCAACATTTTGGCAAAGTTTTTTTTTTTTTCCTTCATTACATGACTACCAAAAAACAACCTAGTGTAGGAGATGAAATTTATGTCTACCAGTTTCTGGCTTTAATTTCTAGGAGTAGTGCCAAATTTTCACTGTTCAGAATTGCATAAATGTGTTTCTGATTATAAAGCAGCAAAGAAACCCTCCTCTGCTCCTGTGTATAACAGTTTTTTTTTTACTAGTCTCTGTGATGGAAAAAAATTTCAGATAAGCATATATAGTTCAACTTTCAGTTTAAATGGAGTTTTTATCAAATGCTGTTAATGATAGTCTGATTTACATAAAAACTAATGAAATGGGTTATAGACAAAAATAGGAAATAGATGTTTTTGCCTGAGTGACACAATTCCTGCTCTAGCAGTAGGAAGCTTCTGAGAAAATTATATTTGGAGTGCCACAAAGTTTATTTATTTTTAAGAACATGAAGGTGTTTCCTTACAAATTTTGTATGAATTAAAATAATCCTACCTAAATCTTACTGATGTACATTGCTGTTTAAGCTCATTTTTCATAACAAGAAAAGTGACTGTAGTTACACATTTGAATATTATTCAATGATGGGGAAGAAATGTAACATTACAGGATTCCTGTGTGGGTACCATGTGGTTTTGGTAGATGCCTTATTACCTTTTTACAAATGAATTACATCGGGGAGAGGCTCTGTACTCTGTTACATTTGCTAAACGCTATGTGCCAGAGCTGAGCTGAGAACTTTAATGCTCTATCTCCTTTATTCCTCACAGGAACTATTGAGTTGTACTGCTATTTATATCCTTACTTTATAGAAACACTGGATTTAGAGTTAGAGTAGCTTGCGGTGGGTCTCTCAGCCCACAAGTGGCAGATCCTGGTTGGCCAAGCCCTCAGGACTCTCCAGGGGGGTGCGAGCTCCCTGGCCTCGAAGCATGTGGCCTCCAAGACAGGAGAGTGGCAATCTTTAAAATCTTTACCTAGTTTACTGAAGTAGGAGTAAATTGTGTGCCTGTGTAATTACGGTGTCTGGGAAAGTTTAAATAATTATATTTTCCATTTGAATCTGACACTTTATCATATCATGATTCTCATCTGACCAATATAGTGTTGGTAAACATTTTAATGAATATACCAAAATTGTTTAATTATTTTTAATTAATTTAGAATTAAATAAAAATGGTATGGCACAATGATTGATGCTTATTAAAGAATGCTTTAGTAACTTCCATGTTTACAGTTTTTTCATCAGAGACTTTTTTTGGTCGATGAAGTTTTATGAATACTGTTTTGTGGGAAGCAAGGGGTAACATAAGGGAAAAACAAATCACACATTTCTCATACAGGTGTAAGCCCACTGTAGTAAGTCCTACTAGTTATAATCCCTAACACAATACTGCTCTATAAATGTTTCTGAAATGAATGTGCTCATTCTCAACTGATCTAGAACTTTCCATCCTGCTTTGAGGAGTTGACATACTCTTTCCTCCTTTAGTTGGAGTCAGTGGACCAAAACCAAGGCTCACAAGAACCTAAAAAGTTGTGTCTGTGGGCCGTCTGTGCCCATGATCTCCCTTCCGCCTCCATGTTCTGTATTAAAAGTCCTTCTAATGGGTATTTGGATACTGCTGTGAACTGTAGGTACTGGTCGGGTCTGCTCATGACCAAAGCACTATGCATTTGTCTGCTGGGCTAAAGAAAGAGCTTAAAGGATTTTAGACATTGTATATTTTTAGAGGATTGTGTGTTTTAGGAGAATTTAAGCACCAAGAGGGCAGAAACTTTTTTGTATACACTGTTGCATCCCAGTGTCTGGCACAATAAATATTTATGGATTGAAAGAACCTAGATGTATTATTAGTTATTGGATAACTGTTATTGCATCAGTCAGCTGTCTCCTGTTTTGTTTACCTCTGTAAAAAACCTCACTTAAAGTCCTCATAGAATTGGATACCAGGGAGAATTTGGATTATCTGTGTTTTCACCGTGGTCTTCTTTATTTTAGACTACTAATACTGTCAGACTTGGGCCAGGGAAAAAGTATTGCTCTGTCCCTGTACAATTATGATATATTCTTTATTTTTTTTCTAGAAATTGATCTTGTAGGAATTGATCTTGTGTTCATTAGGACTCATCCTAAATTGAGAAGACAGAAAATTGCTCAAGGTGACACAAAATGAATGGGATTTATAAAAGATCCTTGATTACTGTCCAGAAGCTATAATGTATCTTTTACTAATCAGCTGGATTCATTGGATGCTTTTTAAGGGTTTTATATTATGCCCTGAAACCATTTTTAAAAACCCATCTTCTTAATACTACAGCCCTAATTATACAATATGCCAGCTTTCCCTTAACCTGCTCAAAGGGGCTTTTATTGCCATACTGTTGTTCATATGAAACATTTTGAGAAAGGCACATCACTTACCTTCATGTTTTGCTAAAAAGTCAGTGTTTGGGTAAAAAAGAGCAATTTGTTCTTCCTCAGCAAGTGCCTCTTAGTCTTGCTATGCAGTGAGGGGAAACAGGCGCGTGCATGCTACAGGTTGTGTGCAGTGGTTCTCATGGTCAGTCACCCGACGGTAGCATCACTGTCACCTGGTGCTGGTTAGAAATGCAAATATTCACGCTGTACCTCTGACCTACTGAATCAGACCCTGGGGGTGAGGCCAGCACTCTGTTTTAACGTGCCGTCCAGGGGCTTTTAATGCGTGCTCTTTGTGAACCACTGTTTTAGAGTGTTTTAAATAGAAATGCAAGTTGTAGCAGACAGAATTTGGTCATAAATGGCAGAGGTATGTGTATGGTCTCTTGTCCACTTTTTGTTGAAGAGATTGCCTTCACTTAAGGACTTTTAAACATGCTTTTCAAGATCTTTAGAGTCTTTGGAAAACTCACAACTACTTTTGTTGAGGGATTTTGGATATTTTGTGCTGAGAACACTTACTTCTTTTGAATCTTGGTTTGGGTTTTAAATGAACAATTTTATGTTGAAATAGCAGCTTGTATGGCTTCTAACTGGTGGTTTTTGGCAGTGGGAGAGCATGTACGTGCGAGTGCGTAAGACACACGTTTTTGTTTTGGTGTTGAAAAACTGGCTAGCTTATACTAGAGTCAGGGTGATTGCCAAGTCTTGTGGTGACTAATGAAGTGTATTGTGTGAATTGATCCTGTGCCTAGCATTAGATTCATACCTTAATACATTTTGTTTTGCTTTTTGTCCTTTCCTTTTTTCCTAAGAAAACAACCAAGTAAGTTAGACAGTATACAAAGATGGGATTGGTGATGTGCCTTGTGTCTATTATGTCTGATGCAGAATTGGATGCGTCCGTCTGCTAGTAGAATATTGTAAGCTCAGATGCAAGGATTCTTTTTTATATTTACATGCCTTTGGATCCCCCACAGCATCCTCACGCTTCCATCAGTGATTTGTTTAATGATCGAAGAAGAGTCTCCTCCTGCTGAGGTCCTGAAAGGAGCCAATTGCAAAGAATAAAATGACTTTTTTGAGGGGACTTTGTTTGTGGTAATAGGTCTCTTTAAATATATGAAACTTGTTACAAAGGTAGAGAAGAAGAATTAGGGATAGACTGATGGAATTAAGTGTAATGTAATCTTAAAACAGTGAGAAGGATCTGTCCATGTTGCCTCCGTCCCCTGTCGAACTTTGAGTCAACTGCGCATCTGGATGAAGGCAAAAACAATAGAAATGAGCTGGTGGAAAAAAGCAATCTGCAACAGTATGTGCTTAAAATTAGTCAAGTGAAGTTAAAGTTACAGTTTATGGTCAGTTATAGACTGTGATTCCCTTAAAATGTACTTTGGAGTGCCTGGCCCTGAATGGCTTCTCAGTAAATATCAGTGATTCTCCTGTTACTCCTCGCTGAGCTGGTAGGCGGGGGTTGGGCTCCAGCCATTGACTGGTCCTCTCTGATTACTTCTTCAGCCCCTCTCTCTGGTCTTGTGTCAGTCTCCCCTTCCTTCCCCTTCTGGGGTTTCCTGTAGTATTTTCACCTTGTGGCTTTAAATTGCCTTTTCCTGGTTATAATGAGGTTGCACATCTTTATACATTTACTGGCCTTTTGGCTCCACTGTTTTGTGAAGTGCCCCTATTTTTCTTTTAGGTTTTTAAAAGTTGATCTGTAGATTTCTGTATATATTCAGAACAGAAGTTTTTTGTTGGTTGTATGTTTGCCCCTGCCTCTTCCCACTTTGTCATATGTGCTGCTGTTTTTTTGAGCAGTTTAATGTTTTTTTTGAACAGAAGTTTAGTGTCTTTTCCTTTGTAGTTGATGCTTTTGTGTCTTTCCCTACCCTCAGGTCATGAACTAATTTCTCTAGTATTTTCTAAATGCTTTATAGTTTTGCCTTTCACCTTTAACTTTATAATTCTCTTGGAATTGGTTTTGGTGTGTAGTATGAAGAGAGATCCAGTTTCATTAACGTGTGGCCATCTAGTTGTCCCACCACCACTTATTGGAAAGGGCATCCTTTTTGGCAGTGGTCTGCCATGCCATCTTTGTTGTAAATGAAAGGTCTGTATGTGTATGTGCGTCTGGTTTTGGACTCTGTTCAGTTACACTGGTACTAAGCTGCCTGGTAGCTCTACAATAAGTCTTATCTCATTGTGGAAGTCTTCCCACTTGGATCCCCCTTGAGTGTACAGCTATCCTTGACCCTTTGCAGATCTGTATGTGTTTTAGAATCACTTTTTAACTCAGAAAAATTCTTCTGGATGTTGTTTGGGATGACATTGAATGTGCTTAATGCGTGGAGAGTCGTTTCTAGTTTTGGATTATTACAAATAAAAGTCTATGAATATTTTTGTACAAGTTTTGTGTGGACATAGGCTTTCTTTGTCCTGGGAATGGTTGGGTCTAGGACTGTAATGGCAGGATCATATGGTAGGTGTATCTTTAGTTCTTTAAGAAAGTGCCAAACTGTGTTCTAGAGTAGTGTATGCCATTTTACATGCCTACCAGCAGTGTGTGAGAGTTCCAGTTGCTCTGTATCATTGGGGCAGTTCTTAGTCTGTTTAATTTTAAACATTCTAATAGGTGTGTATGGCATTTCATTGTGGTTTTCATTTACATTTCTCAAATGCTTAATAATATTGAGTCTTCATATGCTAATTTGCCATCCATGTATCTTTGGTGTTCAAATCTTTGCCCATTTAAAAGTTATTTTTTCTTATTGGTGAGATGTGTATATATTACGGGTACAAGTCTTTATCAGCCAGCAACCTGCTATGCTTTTCTCTAATGCTGTGGCTTGTTTTTTCATTCCCTTACCAGTGTCTTTAAGAGCAGAAGTTACAAATTTTGATGATGTCCTTTTATCAGTTTGTTTTATAGATTTTCTGCTTTCATGGTGTCACAAAAGTTTTCTCCCATTTTTTTCCCCCTCCAGAAGTTTTATAGTTTTAGCTTTTGCATTTAGGTCTATGATTCATTTTGAGATATTTTATTTATATATGGTGTGGGATATTATTTGTAGATTGTTGATTTGATCCAAATTATTCGTAGGACTTTTTTGGGGTCTAGGATGAAGGCAGCTGCCCCAGAACATATTTGTTTTTGCTTCAGCCAGTCTGGGATTACCTTGAGCCAAATTCAAGGCTTGAGGTTCTTTGGACCTCCGGGAGCTGTAATTCTACTGGAGAGGTGATTTCCTTTCTGTTTGTTCTCATCATAAAATATTAGTCTTTAGAGTCCTGCTTATTGAGATGAGATTTTTGGTTAGAAACTTTGGGGGATCCAACCTTGATTCCAATTACTCTTTCCCTGCACTGTTGTAAAAATGAATATTGAAATGTTCAGAATTGGCAAATGACTTGAGGGCAAAGGTGGTTTTTTGCTCATTTCTCTCTTTGGTTCCTAATCTCACTTTAATTTTGGCCTGGTGTTTCCTTATTGTCAGTTTCTGGTTGCATTAAGATTTTTAAAGTAGTCTATCCATCTTTCTCAGTCTTTTTTTTGTGTGTGTGTGGGGTGTGGGGGTTGGACCAAATAACATAGCCTTCAATTAAGGAGCCAAGGGACTCGTTTCACAGTCTGGACTTGGGCCTGCTCTCTCCTATAGGTGCTACCAGTCACAAGTGAGTATTTAAGTGACAAAATGTAAAGCCTGTTCCATAGTCACACAATCCACATTTCAAGTGCTTCGTTAGTGGCCACGACATTGGACAGTGCAAATTCAGAACATTTTCATCATCACAGAAACTGCTTTTGGACAGTGCTGGCTAACTGAGAGCCTCACTGGGGCCATTTTGCAGTATGTGGGTCTGCAGTAGAGAACCACTAATATAGAGACCCTTGCTGCTTAAAGTTTGACTTTTTCTGGAGTCTTTCTGCAGCTACAACGGCAGATGATTGAGTCCCTTTAATAGGCATGTTGTGAAGCCTGTCCTTAAGATGCATTGTAGGTTCTCAGACTGGCATAGGTGGGGTGATGAGAAGCTGTGGGTGCTGAGTAGAAAACCACTGGGTTTTTACTTGATGTTTAATTTACAGGTCTATGCCCACTGCTTACTTTGGGTGTCCATTTCATTTTTGTTTGGTTTACAGAAATAGCATTAACTTGAAAATGATCAAAATTAAATGAATCAGAAATGAAAATTTATTCCTCCCCTAAAGTCTCAGATATTAGTACAGTTGGCCCTTGAACAATGTGGAGAGAATAAGGGCACTGCCCACCTCCCCAGGCTCCTCAGTCAGAAATCCATGTGTGACTTTTGATTCCCTAAAAGCTTAACTACTAATCGCCTGCTGTTGATCAGAAGTACTGATAAAATAAGCAGTCAATTAACACATATTTTGTATGTTACATGTATTTTATACTGTATTACAATAAAATAAGATGTTTTTTCAAATTGTCTCAAATCTCCAAAAAATTTTCCAATGTACTTATTGAAAAAAATCACATTAAGTGGATGTGTGCAGTTCAAAGCCATGTTGTCCAAGGGTCAACTGTAACTGTTTGTGTAGAGAGGCAGGTTTTTTAATAGAAGGAGCATCTTGTCTAGGAAGCAGAAGACCTAGGTCAAATACTAACGTGCTGCCTTTAGTCCTGTCACTTGTGACAGTTTCTTTCTGTGATTTTCAGTGTCCTTAGCTATAAGGTCAGACAGTCATAACTGCAGCCTCTGGGCTGTGTGTGCAGTTCCATGTATAGTAGTGCCCAAATGTAAAATGCTAGTCTCAGGATTTTAACAGTTTCACATAATCCTGGACTATTAAAGGCCCATTTACAGGTTTCCCTAGTTTGGTCCTGAGCTGGTCCATTCAGTTAATTCTTTTGTTCAGCATTTATTAGATAGTTGTCCTGTGCCTGGTACAGTATTTAGCCCCATGGTACAGACAAGAGGGAAATGAGGCTGTTAGGGTTCAAGGGCCTGAGGTGCTAATGTCATGACAGGGCTCTTCTAAGGACCTGGAGGGTATGTCCCCAGTGATGGTCAAGATCAGGGATTGGCAAACTTTCTCTGTTAAAGACCAGACAGTAAACACCTCAGGCTCTGCAGGGTGCTTGTGGCCTGTAACATATTCTTCTCTTTTAACAACCTTTAAAAAGGTAAAAACCATTCCTTGCCCAGGAACCATACACAGAGTGACTGTGGGCCACATATGGTGACCTCTGCAGGTTCTAACTGTCTGAAAGGATCTGTAGAAATTCAGTGGAAGAAGAAAAGCAGGAAAGGCCTTCCAGACAGAAGACATACCCTGTTCAAAGGAGCAGAGTTGTGTGAGGCTGGGGTTTGTGGAACCAAGTTTGGAGTACATGGTGGGTTGTTTAGAGAAGGAGGGGAAGTTGATATAGGCAGGATCAAAGAAGTTTGTCCTTGACTCTGATATAGCATATTTCTATGGCAGGCAGGTGGCTGGGCTAGTGTTGCAAGATCAGTAAAGGAGGTATTACAGCAATGTGACACGTGAAAGAGGAGGAACCAAGCCTTTGTCATTAAGGAAATAACGGCTTGGTGTCACCTAGCTGGGAAAGAGATGGGCAGAGTTCCGATGGTCTGATCTAACAGCCTGGGTGCTTTTAATTATATAATTATACTGTACAAATAAATGAAGCCTTAATTAAGAGTGTGATTGAAGAACTGGAATGTAGCTGTCCAGTTTTGCCAACACCAGCTGTTGAAGAGGCTGTCATTTCCCCATTATATATCCATGGCTCCTTTATCATATATTAATTGTCCAAAAATGTTTGGGTTAATATCTGGACTCTATTCTGTTCCACTGGTCTGTGGGTCTGCTCTTGTGCCAGTAGCAGATTGTCTTGATTACTGTGGCTTTGTAGTAGAGCTTGAAGTTGGGAAGCGAGATTCCCCCCTGCTTTATTCTTCCTTCTCAGGATTGCTTTGACTATTTGGGGTCTCTTGTGGTTCTATTTGAATGTTAGAACTGTTTGTTCCAGTTTGTTGAAGAATGCTGTTGATATTTTGATAGGGATTGCATTGGATCTGTAGATTGCTTTAGGCAGGATTGCTGTTTTGACAATATTAATTCTTCCTAGCCAAGAGCATGGGATGAGTTTCCATTTGTTAGTGTCCTCTTTAATTTCTCTTGAGTGTCTTGTAGTTTTCAGGGTATAGGTCTTTCACTTCCTTGGTTAGGTTTATTCCTAGGTATTTTATTCTTTTTGATGCAATTGTGAATGGAATTGTTGTCTTGATTTCTCTCTCTGCTAGTTCATCGTTAGTGTATAGGAAAGCAGCAGATTTCTGTGTATTAATTTGGTATCCTGCAACTTTGCTGAATTCAAATATTCTAGTAGTTTTGGAGTGGAGTCTTTAGAGTTTTTTGTGTACAATATCATGTCATCTGCAAATAGTGACAGTTTGACTACTTCTTTACCAATCTGGATGGCTTATATTTCTTTGTTTTGTCTTTTTGCCGTGGCTAGGACCTCCAGAACTATGTTGAATAACAGTGGAGAGAGTGGGCATCGTTGTCTTGTTCCTTATCTTAAAGGAAAAGCTTTCAGCTTCTCGCTATTAAGTATGATGTTAGCTGTGGGTTTGTCATATATGGCCTTTATTATGTTGAGGTACTTGCCCTCTATACCCATTTTGTTGAGAGTTTTTATCATGAATGGATGTTGAATTTTATTGAATGTTTTTTCAGCATCTATGGAGATAATCGTGGTTTTTGTCCTTCTTTTTGTTGATGTGGTGGATGATGTTGATGGATTTTCAACTGTTGTACCATCCTTGCGTCCCTGGCATGAATCCTACCTGATTATGATGGATGATCTTTTTCATGTATTTCTGAATTCTGTTTGCTAATATTCTGTTGAGTATTTTTGCATCTTAGTTCATCAGGGATATTGATGTGTAATTTTCTTTTTTTGTGGTGTCTTTGCCTGGTTTTAGTATTAGAGTGATATTGGCCTCATAGAAAGAGTTTGGGAGTATTCCCTCCTCTTCTGTTTTTTGGAAAACTTTAAGGAGGATAGGTATTAGGTCTTCACTAAATGTTTGATAAAATTCAGCAGTGAAACCATCTGGTTCAGATGTTTTGTTCTTAGGTAGTTTTTGATTACCAATTCAATTTCCTTGCTGGTAATTGGTCTATTCAGATTTTCTGTTTCTTCCTGGGTTAGCCTTGGAAGGTTGTATTTTTCTCAAAAGTTGTCCATTTCTTCTATGTTTTCCTGTTTGTTACCATATAATTTTTCATAGTATTCTCTCATAATTCTTTGTATTTCTGTGGTGTCTGTAGTGAGTTTTCCTTTCTCTTTTCTGATTCTGTTTGTATGTGTAGACTCTTTTTTCCTTGATAAGTCTGGCTAGGGATTTATTTTGTTTATTTTCTTAAGAAACCAGCTCTTGCTTTCATTGATTCTTTGTATTGTTTTATTTTTCTTGATTTTATTTCTGCTGTAATCTTTATTATGTCCTTCCTTCTGCTGACTCTGGGCCTCATTTGTTCTTCCTTTTCTAGTTTCATTAATTGTGAGTTTAGACTGTTCATTTGGGATTGTTCTTCTTTCCTGAGGTAGGCCTGTATTGCACTATACTTCCCTCTTAGCAGGGCCTTTGCTGCGTCTCACAGATTTTGCGGTGTTGAATTGTTGTTGTCATTTGTCTCCATGTATTGCTTGATCTCTGTTTTTATTTGGTCATTGATCCATTGATTATTTAGGAGCATGTTATTAAGCCTCCTTGTGTTTGTGGGCTTTTTCATTTTCTTTGTGTAATTTATTTCTAGTTTCATACCTTTGTGGTCTGAGAAGCTGGTTGGTACAATTTCAATTTTTTTAATTTACTGAGGCTCTTTTTGTGGCCTAGGATATGATCTATTCTTGAAAATGTTCCATGTGTAATAGAGAAGAATGTGTATCCTGTTGCTTTTGGATGAAGTGTTGTGTAGATGTCTGATAGGTCTATCTGTTCTAATACATTGTTCAGTACCTCTGTCTCTTTACTTATTTTCTATCTGGTTGATCTGTCCTTTGGAGTGAGTGGTGTGTTGAAATCTCCTAAAATGAATGCATTGCATTCTATTTCCCCTTTTAATTCTGTTAGTATTTGTTTCACATATGTATGTGCTCCTGTGTTGGATGCATAGATATTTATAATAGTTATATCCTCTTGTTGGACTGACCCCTTTATCATTATGTAATGTCCTTCTGTGTCCCTTGTTACTTACTTTGTTTTGAAGTCTATTTTATGTGATAGATGTACTGCAACTCCTGCCTTTTTCTCCCTATTATTTGCATGAACTATCTTTTTCCGTCCCTTCACTTTCAGTCTGTGTATGTCTTTGGGTTTGATGTGAGTCTCTTGTAAGCAGCATATAGATGGGTCTTGTTTTTTTATCCATTCAGTGACTCTGTGTCTTTTGATTGGTGCATTCAGTCCATTTACATTTAGGGTGATTATCAATAGGTATGTACTTACTGCCATTGCAGCCTTTAGATTCATGGTCACCAAAGGTTCAAGAGTAATTCTCTTACTTTCTAATAGTCTAATTTAACTCACTTCATATGCTATTACAAACACAACCAGAGGTTCTTTTTTTTTTTTTTCCTCCTTTTTCTTCCTCCTCCATTTTTTATATGTTAGGTATCATATTCTGTACTCTTTGTCTATCCCTTGATTGACTTTGGGGGTAGTTGATTTGATTTTGCATCTGCTTAGTGATTAATTGTTCTACTTTGCTGTGGTTTTATTTCCCCTGGTGACATCTATTTAGCCTTAGGAATACTTCCTTCTATATCAGTCCCTCCAAAATGCACTGTAGAGGTGGTTTGTGGGAAGTAAATTCTCTCAGCTTTTGCTTATTTGAAAATTGTTTAATCCCTCCTTCAAATTTCAATGATAACCTTTCCGGGTAGAGTATTCTTGATTTGAGGTCCTTCTGCTTCATTGCATTAAATATATCATTCCATTCTTTTCTGGCCTTTAAGGTTTCTGTTGAGAAATCTGATGATAGCCTGATGGGTTTTCCTTTGTATGTGATCTTTTTTCTCTCTCTAGCTGCTTTTAAAAGTCTGTCTTTATCCTTGATCTTTGCCATTTTAATTATTATATGTATTGACGTTGTCTTCCTTGGGTCCCTTGTGTTGGGAGATCTGTGCACCTCCATGGCTTGAGAGACTATCTCCTTCCCCAGACTGGGGAAGTCTTCAGAAATTACCTCCTCAATAACACTTTCTATCCCTTTCTCTCTCTCTTCTTCTTCTGGTACCCCTATAATATGGATATTGCTCCATTTGGATTGGTCACACAGTTCTCTCAATATTCTGTCATTCTTAGAGATTTCTTTTTTCTCTCTGTGCCTCAGCTTCTTTATATTCCTCTTCTCTAATTTCTGTCCTATTTACCATCTGTTCTACTACATCTAACCTGCTTTTAAATCCCTCCATTGTATGTTTCATTTTAGATAGAATTTCTTAATGATTGAATCTCCATCTTAAATTCGTCCTTGAGTTCTTGAATATTTTTCTGTACCTCCGTGAGCATGTTTATTATTTTTATTTTAAACTCTCTTTCAGGAAGATTGGTGAGTTCAGTTTCATTTGGTCCTTTTTCTGGGGTTTGTGATATTTTGGTCTGAACCAGGTTCCTTTGACGTTTCATAATACTGTGTGGTGCTCTCTAGTACCTAGAACCTCTAGTCTGGAGCTGCTCAGCCCCTAGATTGAGGTTGGGGTTCGTAGGGGAGCAGAGCTGGTGCCTTGGGGCAGGAAAGAGCTGTTTCCTGATTCCCAGCTGCAGTGCCTGTCTCCTGTATTAGCGCCGGTGAGCTGAGCACACAGGTGTAAGCCTCTGTGCTTGGCATCTCTTGCTGTTGTAGCTGGGGCCTCCGGCTGGTCTGACACCAGGGCAGTGACTGCTAGTTTGTTTGTGAGCAGGTGTCGGCAGGCCGGGAGGAAGGTACAGCAGGCTGTGCATAACGGGGGTCTCAGAGCTGAGTAGGCAACCAGGGAGATGGGGCGCCTGAAGCTCCTCAAAGTTCCCAACCTGCTGGGAAGAGTGTGCCCAGACAACCTTGTCCAGCTTTCCCTTCTCCCCCATAGCAAGCTCCGTGCAAACCCCACCCCTTCAGCAACCCTCTCGTTGCTAGGAAGCCTCTCAGACTGCCTGCCTTTCACCTGTCCCAGAGCAGCTGGATGTGAATCCCTGTCTTCCACAAACAGCCAGAATCTCAGCCTTTCAAGCAATCTGCCTGTCCCAGCTCCCCAACCTCAGCAACCTCCAGAGCACCACACAATGTAGGTCTGTGGTCCAAAGCAGACCTCCAGGGCTGGGTGTTCAGTAGTTCTAGGCTTCCACCCCCTCGCCGCTCTGTTTCTCTTCCTCCCGCCAGTGAGCTAGGGTGGGGGAAGGGCTCAGGTCTCGTCAGATCAAGGCTTTTGTACATTACCCTGTTTCGTGAGGTCAGCTCTGTTTGTGGGGTCTGTGTGCAGTCTGGAGCCACCTTCTTTCCTGTTGCTGTTTTAGGGCTGGTTGTATTAGCTATATTTTCACACTATATGTAGTTTTGGGAGGAATTCTCTGTGTCACCTCTTATGCTGCCATCTTGAATCTGTCGGAAGGTTGTATTTTTCTAGGAAGTTGTCCATTTCTTCTAGGTTATCCAGTTTGTTAGCATATAGATTTTCATAGTATTCTCTAATAATTCTCTGTATTTCTGCAGTCATGTGCATTTTAAACTAGCATCCCTACATGTCGAGCAGCACTGCTCAAGTATTAGTGAAAATATATTATCAGTCATAAACAGCTGGAGTCTCCAAGACCACCTACAGGTTCAGTGATTCACTAGAAGCACTCACAGAACTCAGAAAGCCCATTATTCTCATGGTATGGTTTATTACAGTGAAAGGATGAAGACAAAAAATCAGCAAAGGAAAGGTGCACAGGGCTGAGTGCAGGAGAGACCAGGCATGAGCTTCTAGTTGCCGTCTCTCGGTGGAGCTGTGCTTGTTTCTTCCAGCAATGATATGTGAATATTTCTCTCAGCACTGAGTATTGCCAACTAGGGAAGCTCACCGGAGCCTTAGTGTCCATGCTATTTAGGGTGGAGGGTGTGATAATCACGTAGGTGCTCTTCCTGCATGGCAGAGCTTACTCTCTAATCTCTCCAGAGATCAAGCTGGTGTCATGTGGTGCAAGGCTTCGCTGTTAGCATAGACTCTTGGGTGTGGCCCAAGGCCCTCAGCTAAACAGAGACAGCCTAGTCAGACAGGAGATTCCAAGTGTCAGAACTTTTTGTTGAAAAGGTTAATCATTTGCTGTGTGATGCCTAAAAAAGTAAATTATTATTTGTCATTATTGGGAATTTAAGAAATTTTGCTTTTAGGTAGAAGATAGGTTGCAACCATGTGCAGTAGAATTCACCACAAACTAAAAAGTCAAAATTTCTGCACTTAAGATGTTGCCAGAAGTGTGTCATACTTGACATCTGTCCTAATGTTTTTATCAAGAATTTGAATAAAGATCAGGAGTTATGTTGGGAGATAGATCATTTTTAGAATCAGAATTTTAAAATATTTTGAGAGGTTGTAATGAAGTGCTAAATTTATCAGGAGTAAAAGTAAAGTGGCAGATTTAATTTAAAAAGGAAAATCAGCCAAGGAAGTTGAAGATGGTTGAAGTATGCCCCCCATGCCTGTGTGAGAAGATTTGGCATTGAGATGACTAAAGCAGGGACCGACAAACTTTTCTGTCCAGGGGTAGATGGTAGATATTTTAGATTTTGCAGACTAATAGGTAAAATGAAGGATATTATCTAAGTACTTACATAATGAGAGAGAACACAGATTTCTATGAAATTTTCATTGACAGAATTCAAAATAATAATTGAGTAAAATTAAGAAAATATAATTACAGGTCTAATGAGAATGGAATTATTTTTGAGGGGAGGAAGGGGGATAACATTTTCTTAATTGGAGTTCAAAGTTAGTGTTTCCTATCATCAAAGTCAATTACAAATGTTCACCTTTTAATGCTCACCTGCAAGGAAGTTTTGTGTATTTTCATCTTTGAGAATATCTTCATGTGACAGGGACTCTCAGGCACTGATACCAGGCCGGGAGTGGTAGATCATTTACTCTAGCATATTCATTGCTTGGAAGATGTTTATAGAATTGTATTAGGTTTTTCTTGATAATTACCTTTTAATGTCATTACATTGTGGATAAATCACTTTGATGATTGGATGATTAGATGGAAGTGCCTAAATTGCATAGTTAACTGGATTTTGAAATGTAAATTTTCATTGTACTTATATCATAGTTTAAAAAATGCTGCTGAAACTATGGTTTGAACTCAGAAAATATATTGCTGCTAATATGTGTGGGGATGGAAATCTCACTTCTTGTTTTACCTTTTGATGGCACGGGAAGTGAAAAAGAAGCTTGACATTACTTGTGATTGAAACATTTGCTGTCACTGAAATGACTTCACCGTGATAGGAGCCATTGATGAGCACTGTTGTGCTTTGTAAATTTAGGATGACTTCATTAAGAAATGTTATCTGGTATGTATCAAAAGATAATTTCCAAAGTTTTTCAGCCTTTGATAATAGTGAAAACTGAAGGAGGGTCTTTTTATTTGGAAAAATTTCAGTCTTGACTCTGAGGTAAAAAAATCACCAAAAACCTATCACAAACCAAGTTTTGGTCAAGTCAGTATTTTTCTGAAGTTTAATGTTATTGCTGCTGGTTCAGTAACACATGATAGATTAAAATGCTTTCCACGAACTACCTACTGATGACTAGTACAAAGAATAGTCATAGTTTAAATAACCATATTTAAATGCTTTAAACATATTACATTTTCATAATTGTAAATTTGTCTAGTAAACCTTCTCCCATATACTTTCACTGTCATAAAGTGTAATACCTCTTAGCAGATTCTACCTCAGGTTGTGCTAAGTTAGTGTTTACTTAAGTTCTTTGAAAATACTCTCACAGACTATTCTTAGGGGTCAATTCTTCAGTCACTTTGACTCTGTGAATAGACAGCTGAGCAGTGGGTGGTAACCACTGAAATCCACTCAAAATCCCTTGCCTGGGTTCTGTGACTGACTGATATTGTTCCTGATGTCAGTTCTGAGCAGCTGTTCTTGCTAAAAGGCCAGTATTCTTTTTTTTTTTTTTACAATTTATTTTGGTATCATTAACCTACAATTACATGAGCAATATTGTGGTGATTAAACTACCCCCTTCAGGGGCCAGTATTCTTAAGTAAACTTTTTCTCAGCATGTTTCTTTGGCAGTGCAAACATGTTTTAATTAACTCCTTGTCATCACCCGTATAAACCAAGAGACCAAATTTTAGGGTTCTGAGCAGAGGAGTGATGCTGTTAGATTTAGATTTTGTGTCAGTCTGCTGTGTTGAGGATAGCACTTGAGTGGCAAGGGTAGAAGCAGGGAGACTTGTTCCGTGGCTCAAGTCAAGATGGTGTTGACATGTCAAGGGGATAGTTTCTGGGCCTATTTTGCAGGAAGAGCCAACATTGTTGGCTCACACAATTGGATGGGGAGTGTGGGAGGAAGAGAAGAGTCAAGGAGGACATCCATCCATCCAGCATCCATTAGCTTTGGCAATTGGAAGGTGGGGGTCATCATAAACAGAAAAGACTGTGTGTAAAGAAGGTTTGTAGAGGGGAAGATTAATCAGTATCTGAGCTTTGAGATGTTGGACATTTTATTCAGTTTTCTTTGGTGATGTTTCACTTCTCTAAGGGATCTAAACTGGTCCCAGCATAGTGTGTATCCATCAAGGTTTGGTCAGGGAAACAGAAGTCACTCTAAACACTGTTTTAATATGAGGTATTAGAATCTGTCACTGCTGTTGGAAGGGCTGGCAGAGTTGAAAGTCAAGGAAACAGCTATTAGAATAGGTGTGTGCTTTGCTGGAGCTCACCTGGAATCAACAGTGATCTTGTCATTTGGAGTTGATCTCAGTGGGTGAAACAGGTGGTTCCTGGGGTCTCTCTTGGGAGCCACTGGGAATTCTCAACAGAAACCACTCTAGGTCTTAACTGCTAAAGTTGCTGAATTCTTTTTTCTCCCTTTGCATCTACCCAAACTATGTTTCTGCCTGCACCTGCCTCCGGAAAATAATGTTCTCTTTCATTTCACCAGTCTTGCATGAGTGCCTTTTATTAGCTGACTCCAACTGTGAGTTGTAGCAGGAAGGGGTTTTTAGGAAATACAGTTCTGGCTTCTCCCCTGTGATGCGCAGGAGAATGGAGAAGGTGATGGCTGTGATGCAGATTGACAGCTGGCAGTCAACACAACAGCCAGGCCACTGACCTGAGCTACAGATACAAGTTTTAAAGTTGTTGGGATCAAGACAGCATTTAAAGTGAGCTTGCCTGGGTGGTAAAGAGAACTAAGAGGAGAAAGGACAGTCTTGGGGGACTAGAATGAAGTGCTTGGAGGAGGAGGAGAAAGCACCTGCAAGGTAAGAAGACCGGGAGAAGACGGCATCCCGGAAACAGAAGGAGAGTGGGTGATCAATTCTTGCTGGTTGCTGGTGAAAAGTCTAGACTTAAGCGCTACCCACCGGATTGAGCAGTTTCAAAGTCATTGGTAATCTTGGACAGAGACGTTTCAAGGTTGAGGGGGCAAAGCCAGTGGGTTTAAGAGAGAGAAGGAAGAGGAGAATTTGTGGTTTAGAATGTGTTTGGTGTGTGTCAGTCCGTAGGAGTATTTGTGTAATAGCTGCTTGTGGGCTCACTTTAACATATGTTTCATCTTGGTATTGGCTTATCTTGATTGTCTTTTCCCACGGGTATTAAGGTTTTCCTGGTTCTTCCTATGCTGAATAAGTTTGGTGTGTATCCTCCACATTTGGGATATCATGTAAAAGGAGACTCTCTGTTTAAATCTGATTTTGTGGTTTGAATTCCAGTTTTCTTTGTTAATCCCCCTGCTATGGCTTTTCACAGTCACCAGGGAGCTTCTGCAGTGATTCTGTCCAGGTTCTCTAGTTCTTTCCCAAGAGAGACAGGATAGTGCGTGCTCAGTCTCCCTGACCTCGACCTGGGGCTCTCACTCTGCCAACCCCTCCCATTACTCAGGCAGTTGCCTTCAGGTTCTGTGGCCTCTGGCGCCCGCATGGCTGCGTCGTTTGAATCTCTATTCCTCCAGTTCCTGTGCGAGGTGCTCCTTCTAATTGCTCCTTGAATTTGGTTCAGAGGTCCTTCTTTTAGTGACTCAGGTAGATAAGAAGACCCTTAGATACACCATAATAGCCATTTTTTCTTTTGAGTGTGGTTGAAAGGTTGCCTTGTCTTGAATATATGAACTGTGCCTATGAATTAATTAAAGTGGAGTAGTGTTTCTTTAACATTTTAAAGCCTATTCACAATAGAACATTCTAGGGATATTTATAGTGTGGAATAGAACAGCAGGGGCTCTGGACAGGTCTTGTTTTGAGTCTCACTTCGGATCCTTGCTCTCTGTGTGAGGTTGACCAGTTTACTTAAGCTCTAAATCTGTTGAGAATTCTCATCTGTTGGGTAGAGATTATTGTAACTTATAAATGTGAGACGACATAGTTCTTATACATGGCTAGTTATATAAATAATTAAAAACTTACTTTTTAGGGAAGAATCAACCTGATGGTCAGCAAATACTGTTCCTAACAATAATTATTTCTGTTGTGGAAATATTACAGTTAGGGGCTAGTCTCAGTCATTCCCTGATGGAGTTAGATCAGTTTGTCTATGAACTGGAAAGCAGTTTATATTCATCATTTAGTCCACACACATAACAGGCAACTTGTTAATACTGATTTTCAAAATTTAGTAATTTTACCTCTTCTTTCCCCTTGATGTATGCTTTTAGTCTGTAGCTTAGTCCCAGTTGGATGGCATACCTGTACCAAGCACTGGCACAGGGATGAATGAGATTACAGTATCCCCACCTGGAGCAGCTCCACAGTCTAGAATTAGAATATTTTTGGCTAGAAAATTATTTTTAAGCATACAAGCTTTTGTTTGCCCATATGACTTTCATAATCATATTCACATTCTTTATATATTTTAGTTTTTCAGAAAGGTACTTTCTGACCTGGTCTTTTAGAATACAGGTTACAGCATGCCTAAGTGCAGAAACTATTGGTAGGCTGAACTCAGAGGAAGGGAAACCTGTGAGAAGTGGTTGTACATTTTTGACATTAGAGACCTTTACAAATAACTGTTAGGATGTTGTGGGTTAAGAAATAGTGAGTTTGGAGAGTTCCAGGAAGATGGCAGCATGAGCAGGGTGGTGGAAATCTCCTCCTAAAACTATATAAATCTATGAAAATACAGCAAATACAACTACTCCTAAAAGACAGACCAGAATTTACAGCACAGCGCACAGCCTGCGTCAGCGGCTGAGAGGATTTGGCACCCCGCGAGGAGGTCTTAAAGAGCCCAGCTGACATACGTGGCACCTACCAGTGACCACTTCTATCGCCATGAAAAGACAGAGGAATATGGTGCAGACAAAGATCACCCACACCCAGACAACACCTGAGAGGGAACCTGAAGGGATGGAAATGCACAATCTTCCTGAAAAAGAATTCAGAATAAAAGTCATAACCATGCTGATGGATCTACAGAGAAATATGCAAGAGCTGAGGGAGGAAGTGAGGGAAGTCAGGAAAGACAATGCAGAAATGAGACAAGCCATCGACGGGCTTAGCAGCAGACTGGATGAGATGCAAGAGACTGTTAATGGAATAGAAATCAGAGAGCAGGAATACAGAGCAGCTGAAGCAGAGAGAGATGAAAGGATCTCTAGGAATGAAAGAATATTAAGAGAACTGTGTGACCAATCCAAACGGAACAATATTCGCATTATAGGAGTACCAGAGGAAGAAGAGAGAGAAAAAGGGATAGAAAGTGTCTTTGAAGAAATAATTGCTGAAAACTTCCCCACACTGGGGAAGGAAATAGTCTCGCAGTCCACAGAAGCCCACAGATCTCCCAACACAAGGGACCCAAGGAAGACAACACCAAGACACATAATAATTAAAATGGCAAAAATCAAAGATAAGGACAGAGAATTAAAGGCAGCTAGAGAAAGAAAAAAGATCACCTACAAAGGAAAACCCATCAGACTAACATCAGACTTCTCAACAGAAACCTTACAGGCCAGAAGAGAATGACATGATATATTTAATGTAATGAAACAGAAGGGCCTCAAACCAAGAATATTGTATCCAGCACGATTATCATTTAAATATGACGGAGGGATTAAACAATTATCAGACAAGCGAAAGCTGAGAGAATTTGCCTCCCATAAACCACCACTACAGGATATATTGAACGGACTGCTCTAGAGGGAAGCACCCCTAAGGCTAAAAAGATGTCACCAGAGAAAATAAAATCATAGCAAAGAAAGCAGACCATCCAAATACTAACTAAAGGCAAAGAATAAAACACCTAATATATAAAGAATGGAGGAGGAAGAATAAGAAGGGAGAGAAATAAAGAAACATCAGACTGTGTTTACAATAACTTAACAAGAAAGTTAAGTTAGATTGTTAGATAGTAAAGAAGCAACCCTTGAACCTTTGGTAACCACGAATCTAAAGCCATCAATGGCAATAAGTACATATCTATCGATAATCACCCTAAATGTAAACGGACTGAATGCACCAATCAAAAGACACAGAGTAACAGAGTGGATAAAAAAGCAAGACCCATCTATATGCTGCCTACAAGAAAGTCACCTCAAACTCAAAGATATACGCAGACTAAAAGTGAAGGGATGTAAAAAGATATTTCATGCAAACAACAAGGAGAAAAAAGCAGATGTTGCAGTACTTGTATCAGACAAAATAGACTTCAAAATGAAGAAAGTAGCAAGAGATAAAGAAGGACATTACATAATGATAAAGGGGTCAATCCTACAAGAGGATATAACCATTATAAATATATATGCACCCAACATAGGAGGACCAGCATATGTGAAACAAATACTAACAGAATTAAAGGAGGAAATAGACAGCAATGCATTTATTTTAGGAGACTTCAACACACCACTCACTACAAACGACAGATCAACCAGACAGAGAATAAGTAAAGACACAGGCACTGAACAACACACTAGAACAGATGGACCTAACAGACATCTACAGAACTCTACACCCAAAAGCAACAGGATACACATTCTTCTCAAGTGCACATGGAACATTTTCCAGAATAGACCACATACTAGGCCACAAAAAGAACCTCAGTAAATGAAAAAATATTGAAATTCTACCAAGCAACTTCTCAGATCATAAAGGTATAAAACTAGAATTAAATTTTAGAAAGAAAACAAAAAGGCTCACAAATACATGGAGACTTAACAACATTCTCCTAATTAATCAATGGGATAACGACCAAATCAAAACAGAAATCAAAGAATATATGGAGACAAATGCCAACAACAACACAAAGCCACAACTTCTATGGGACGCAGCAAAGGCAGTTCTAAGAGGAAAGTATATTGCAATCCAGGCCTATCTAAAGAAGGGAGAACATTCCCAAATGAATAGTCTAAAGACACAATTACTGAAATTGGAAAAAGAAGAACAAAGGAGGCCCAAAGTCACCAGAAGGAGGGACATAATAAAGATCAGAGAAGAAATAAATAAAATTGAGAAGAATAAAACAATAGAAAAAATCAATGAAACCAAGAGCTGTTCTTTGGAAAAATAAACAAAATAGATAAACCCCTAGCCAGACTCAATAAGAGAAAAAGAGAATCTATACACATAAACAGAATCAGAAATGAGAAAGGAAAAATAACGATGGACCCCACAGAAATACAAAGAATTATAAGAGAATATTATGAGCATCTATATGCTAACAAGCTGGAAAACCTAGAAGAAATGGACAACTTCTTAGAAAAATACAACCTTCCAAGACTGAGCAAGGAAGAAACAGAAAAACTATACAGACCAATCACCAGCAATGAAATTGAATCGGTAATAAAAAAACTACCCAAGAACAAAACCCCCGGACCAGATGGATTCACCTCTGAATTCTACCAGACATATAGAGAAGAAATAACACCCATTCTCCTTAAAGTTTTCCAAAAAATAGAAGAGAAGGGAATACTTCCAAACTCATTCTATGAAGCCAGCATCACTCTAATACCAAAACCGGGCAAAGACCTCACCATAAAAGAAAACTACAGACCAATATCCCTGATAAAGGTAGTTGCAAAAATACTCAACAAAATATTAGCAAACCGAATTAAAAAATACATCAAGAGGATCATACACCATGATCAAGTGGGATTCATCCGAGGGATGCAAGGATGGTACAACATTCGAAAATCCGTCAACATCATCCACCACATCAAGAAAAAGAAGAGCAAAAAGCACGTGATCATCTCCATAGATGCTGAAAAAGCATTTGACAAAATTCAGCATCCATTCATGATTAAAACTCTCAACAAAATGGGTATAGAGGGCAAGTACCTCAACATCATAAAGACTATATATGACAAACGCGCAGCTAACATCATACTTAACAGCGAGAAGCTGAAAGCTTTTCATTCAAGATCGGGAACAAGACAGGGATGCCCACTCTCTCCACTGTTATTCAACATAGTTCTGGAGGTCCTAGCCATGGCAATCGGACAAAACAAAGAAATACAAGGCATCCAGATGGGTAAAGAAGAAGTCAAACTGTCACTATTTGCGGATGACATGATATTATACATAAAAATGCCTAAAGACTCCACTCCAAAACTACTAGAACTGATATCTGAATTCAGCAAAATTGCAGGATACAAAATTAACACGCAGAAATCTGTTGCTTTCCTATACACTAATGATGAACTCACAGAAAGAGAAATCAGAAAAACAATTCCATTCACAATTGCATGAAAAAGAATAAAATACCTAGGAATACACCTAACAAAGGAAGTGAAAGACCTGTACTCTGAAAACTACAAGACACTCCTAAGAGAAATTAAAAGAGGACAGTTACAAATGGAAATTCATTCCATGCTCTTGGCTAGGTAGAATAAATATTGATAAATATTGTCAAAACAGCTGTACTACCTAAAGCAATCTACAGATTCAACACAATCCCTATCAAACTACCAACAGCTTTCTTCAATCAACTGGATCAAATAATTCTAAAATTCATGTGGAACCACAAAAGACCCCGAGTAGCCAAAGCAATCCTGAGAAGGAGGAATCAAACGGGGAATTACGCTCCCTGACTTCAAGCTCTACTACAAGGCCACAGTAATCAAGACAATTTGGTATTGGCACAGAAACAGACCCACAGACCAGTGGAGCAGAATAGAAAATCCAAACATTAACCCAAACATATACAGTCAATTAATATTTGATAAAGGAGCCTTGGATATACAATGGGGAGTTGACAGCCTCTTCAGCAGCTGGTGTTGGCAAAACTGGACAGCTACATGTAAGAGAATGAAACTGGACTACTGTCTAACCCCATACAGAAAAGTCAACTCAAAATGGATCAAAGACGTGAATGCAAGTCATGAAACCATAAAACTCTTAGAAAAAAATATAGGCAAAAATTTATTAGACATAAACATGAGTGAATTCTTTATGAACATATCTCCCCGAGCAAGGGAAACAAAAGCAAAAATGAACAAGTGGGACTATATCAAGCTGAAAAGCTTCTGTACAGCAAAGGATGCCATCAGTAGAACCAAAAGACATCCTACAGTATGGGAGAATATATTCATAAGTGGCATATCCAATAAGGGGTTGACATCCAAATTATATAAAGAGCTCGTGCACCTCAGCAAACAAAAAACAAATAATCCAATTAAGAAATGGGCCGAGGACATGAATATACATTTCTCCAAAGAAGAAACTCAGATGGCCAACAGGCACATGAAAAGATGCTCCACATCGCTAATCATCAGAGAAATGCAGATTAAAACCAGAATGAGATATCACCTCACACCAGTGAGGATGGCCAACATCCAACACACAAACAACAACAAATGTTGGTGAGGATGTGGAGAAAGGGGAACCCTCCTACACTGCTGGTGGGAATGCAAATTAGTTCAACCATTGTGGAAAGCAGTATGGAGGTTCCACAAAAAACTCAAAATAGAAATACCATATGACCCAGGCATCCCACTCCTAGGAATTTACCCCAAGAATGCAGCAGCCCAGTTTGAAAAAGACAGATGCACCCCTATGTTTATTGCAGCACTATTTACAATAGCCAAGAAATGGAAGCAACCCTAAGTGCCCATCAGTAGATGAATGGATTAAGAAGATGTGGCACATATGCACAATGGAATATTATTCAGCCATAAGAAGAAAACAAATCCTACCATTTGCAACAACATGGATGGAGCTAGAGAGTATTATGCTCAGTGAAATAAGGCAAACCGAAAAAGACAATTATCAAATGATTTCACTCATATGTGGAGTATAAGAACAAAGAAAAAAACTGAAGGAACAAAACAGCAGGAGACTCACACAACCCAAGAATGGACTAATAGTTACCAAAGGGAAAGGGATTGGGGAAGATGGGTGGGAAGGGAGGGACAAGGGGAAAAGGGGCTTTACGATTAGCAGATGTAATGTTGGGGGGGCACGGGGAGGGCTGTACACCTCAGAGAAGACAAGTAGTAACTCTATAGCATCTCAGTACGCTGAAGGACAGTGAGGTTAATGGGGTTGGTGGGGGGGACCTGATAAAGGGGGTAGTTTAATCACCATAATATTGCACATGTAATTGTAGATTAATGATACAAAAAAATACTGTTAATAAAAAAAGAAATAGTGAGTTTGGATCTTATGTAGCAGTTAGCATCAGAGAAACTTTCTTTTCCAGGAGCTCATCCTACGTGCTTAATTCAAGCCAGATATTTTATAATTTGTCAAAATGTCATGTTAGCTGTTACTTAGCTTTAGGAAGGGCTTTTCTGTCATGCCTGCTTTGGAAAGCTCAAGTCTTGTTCATTGTTTTAACAAACACTGATGTGGTTAATTTGCGACGGCCAGAACAGCATCATGATTTTCACAGTGCTGATAAGCCAGTATTTGACTCTCTCATCTCTCCCTTGTTTGCTGTGTGACCGTGGGAAGTTTCTTAATATCTTTAATTTCCACAGCTTCCTTCTGTGGAAAATGGCAATAGTAATAGTAACCAGTTAGTGCTGTGAGGTTTAAGGGGTCAGTGCTTGTCAAGCACTGAGAAGAGTGAATAGCCCAATGGTCCACAAGGGGGGGATGTCATCCTTGAAACGGTTAGGATCTCAGTGTGGAGTTAGTCAAGACAGGTGTTAGAAAGCCATGCAAGTTGGGATGTGCGTTGAAACGAGAGCATTGTAAGGAAGGTGATGAAGCATTCTATGTGTTAGTGAAGCACAGATTTAGAGTGTGTTATGATGGTGGGAGATTTCAGCTTGCATGTTAGAAAGGGAAGAGGTTTAGAGCAGCACAAGTATCTGTTCATACATGTCCTAAAATACGCCCATCCATGCCAAAAAGAGGGAGGGTGTCCATCTTATACAGATCTTTGGGGAGCCATCAGTACATTTCATTATTTAATGAGCCAAATTAAATTTTACTTTTTACTCTCAAGTAAAAGAATTGAAGCATTTTAATTACCCAGTTAGGGAAATACCTAGTTTTCTGCCCTAAAAAACTTGTTCATAATTTTTATGCCTATATTTTATTAGTTTCAGTTAGGATGCATAGATTCATATTATTAGTAAAGACAGGTTAAATCATGGGATAAACAAGATGCTGGAATGCAGCATGCATTAAGTCACCACCTGCTAAAATTACAAGCAAGCAGTAGGCCTGATGTTGATAAAAATAGAATGTTGGGACTTCCGGGAAGATGGTGGCGTGAACGGAGCGGCAGAATTTTCCTCCCAACATTATATTTATCCACGAAAACACAGCAAATACAACTATTCCTAAAAGACAGACCAGAACACACAAGAAAGTGGACATCGTGCAGCCACACCTGAGAGGACTCGGCAGCTGGCGAGGCGGGTAAAAAAACGGAACCGCGACCCGGCAGGACCTGAACACTCGCCCACCCCAGCGCACGGGCGGGAGGAGAGGATTCAGAGCCGGGAGGGAGTGGAAGTGCAGGCCCAGGAGATAACCAGCCCCAGCATCTGCCCCAGGAGCATGGACACACAGAGCACAGTGTAGTGGAGATTGGAGAGACAGAGGGCGCAGGGTCTCAGCGGGAATGCGCCTGCTTGCTCGCAGCTGGCTCAGGGAAGGAGAAAAGAGAAGAAATAAAAAAGGAGAAAAGCGCGCGCTTTTTTTTTTCAGCGGTCTTAAAGAGACAGGAGTCCAGCGGAGATCCGCATTGCCGTGGCACACTCAGCCTAGCAGGCTGAGAGTCCTGGGGAGCTTCGGACCCCTTAGTGGGTGAGTGGGAAAGGTTAGCTATATTTAGGACTCCCACAGAGCTCAACAGCCTCCCATTCATTCTCACCCCGCCACAGCTTTAAAGGGCCTAGCGGAGCGGCGCGGCCACGGCTCTGGAATAGTGGAGCAACAGCACCACCTACAGCATTCACACAGAAACCACTCCCGGTGGGCAGTTTTCTTTCTTCCTCTCTCTCTTTTTTTTATTATTACTTTTTTTTCCTTTTCTCTTCTTTCTTCTCTTTCCTTTTTAAAGGCATAAAGAGCCCAGCTGACATATGTGACAACTACCAACAACCAATTCTATAGCCATGAGAAGACAGACGAATATGGTACAGACAAAGCTTCAGACACAGACAACCCCTGAGAGAACCTGAAGGAATGGACATGCACAGTCTTCCTGACAAAGAATTCAGAATAAAAGTCATAGCAATGCTGACAGATCTACGGAAAAATGTGCAACAGCTGAGGGAGGAAATGAGGAAAGACTATGCAGCAATGAGACAAGCCATCGACAGGCTTAACAGCAGACTGGATGAGGTACAAAAGACTGTCAATGAAATACAAAACAGAGAACAGGAGTACAAAGAAGCTGAAGCAGAGAGAGATAAAAGGATCTCTAAGAAGGAAAGAATATTAAGAGAACTGTGTGACCAATCCAAATGGAGCAATATTCGCATTATAGGAGTATGAGAGGAAGAAGAGAGAGAAAAAGGGATAGAAAGTGTATTTGAAGAAATAATTCCTGAAAACTTTCCCACGCTGGGGAAGCAAAAAGTCTCTCAGTCCACGGAAGCCCACAGATCCGCCAACAGAAGGGACCCAAGGAAGACAACACCAAGACACATAATAATTAAAATGGCAAAGATCAAAGATAAAGGCAGAGTATTAAAGGCAGCTAGAGAGAGAAAAAAGATCACCTACAAAGGAAAACCCATCAGACTAACATCATTCTTCTCAACAGAAACCTTACAGGCCAGAAGAGAATGGCATGATATATTTAACGTGATGAAACAGAAGGGCCTCGAACCAAGAATATTGTATCCAGCACGATTATCATTTAAATATGACGGAGGGATGAAACAATTTCAAGACAAAAGAAAGTTGAGAGAGTTTGCCTCTCATAAACCACCACTACAGGATATCTTAAACGGACTGCTCTAGAGGGAAGCACCCCTAAGGCTAAAAAGATGTCACCAGAGAAAATAAAAGCATAGCAAAGAAAGCAGACCATCCAAATACTAACTAAAGGCAAAGAATAAAACATCTAATATATAAAGAGAGGAGGAGGAAGAATAGGAAGGGAGAGATAAAGAAACATCAGACGGCGTTCACAATAACTTAACAAGAAAGTTAAGTTAGATTGTTAGATAATAAAGAAGCAACCCTTGAACCTTTGGTAACCACGAATCTAAAGCCAGCAATGGCAATAAGTACATATCTATCGATAATCACCCTAATTGTAAATGGACTGAATGCACCAATCAAAAGACACAGAGTAACAGAGTGGATAAAAAAGCACGCATCTATATGCTGCTTACAAGACACTCACCTCAAACCCAAAGATGTACACAGATTAAAAGGGAAGGGATGGAAAAAGATATTTCATGCAAACAACAAAGAGAAAAAAGCAGCTGTTGCAGTACTTGTATCAGACAAAATAGACTTCAAAACGAAGAAAGTAGCAAGAGATAAAGAAGGTCATTACATAATGATAAAGGGGTCAGTGCAACAAGAAGATATAACCATTATAAATATATATGCGCCCAACAGAGGAGCGCCAACATATGTGAAACAAATACTAACAGAATTGAAGGAGGAAATGGACAGGAATGCAATTATTTTGGGAGACTTTTAACACACCACTCACTTCAAAGGATAGATCAACCAGGCAGAGGATAAGTAAAGACACAGAGGCACTGAACAACACACTAGAACAGATAGCCCTAACAGACATCTACAGAACTCTGCACCCAAAAACAGCAGGATACACATTCTTCTCAAGTGCACATGGAACATTTTCCAGAACAGACCACATACTAGGCCACAAAAAGAACCTCAGTAAATTCAAAAATATTGAAATCCTACCAACCAACTTCTCAGATCACAAAGGTATAAAACTAGAAATAAATTGTAGAAAGAAATCAAAAGGCTCACAAATACATGGAGACTTAACAACATTCTCCTAATGAATCAATGGGTTAATGACCAAATCAAAACAGAAATCAAAGAATATATGGAGACTAATGACAACAACAACACAAAGCCGCAACTTCTGTGGGACGCAGCAAAAGCAGTTCTAAGAGTAAAGTATATTGCAATCCAGGCCTATTTAAAGAAGGAAGAACATTCCCAAATAAACAGTCTAAAGACACAATTATTGAAATTGGAAAAAGAAGAACAAATGAGGCCCAAAGTCACCAGAAGGAGAGACATAATAAAGATCAGAGAAGAAATAAATAAAATTGAGAAGAATAAAACAATAGAAAAAAATGAATGAAACCAAAAGCTGGTTCTTTGAAAAAATAAACAAAATAGATAAATCCCTAGCCAGACTCATTAAGAGAAAAAGAGAATCTACACACACAAACAGAATCAGAAATGAGAAAGGAAAAATAACGATGTTCCCCACAGAAATACAAAGAATTATAAGCGAGTATTGCGAGCATGTATATGGTAACAAGCTGCAAAACCTAGAAGAAATGGACAACTTCTTAGAAAAATACAGCCTTCCAAGACTGACCAGCAGGAAACAGAAAAACTAAACAGACCAATCACCAGCAGTGAAATTGAATTGGTAATCAAAAAACTACCCAAGAACAAAATCCCCGGACCTGATGGATTCACCTCTGAATTCTACCAGACATATAGAGAAGAAATAACACCCTTTCTCCTTAAAGTTTTCCAAAAAATAGAAGAGGAGAGAATACTTCCAAACTCTTTCTATGAAGCCAGCATCACTCTAATACCAAAACCGGGCAAAGACCTCACTAAAAAAGAAAATGACAGACCAATATCCCTGACGAACGTAGATGCAAAAATACTCAACAAAATATTAGCAAACCGAATTCAAAAATCCATCAAGAGGATCATACACCATGATCAAGTGGGATTCATCCCAGGGATGCAAGGATGGTACAACATTCGAAAATCCATCAACATCATCCATCACATCAACAAAAAGAAGAACAAAAACCACATGATCATCTCCATAGATGCTGAAAAGGAATTTGATAAAATTCAGCATCCATTCATTATTAGAACTCTCAACAAAATGGGTATAGACGGCAAGTACCTCAACACCATAAAGGCTGTATATGACAAACCCACAGCTAACATCATACTTAACAGCGAGAAGCTGAAAGCTTTTCATCTAAGATCGGGAACAAGTCAGGGATGCCCACTCTCTCCACTGTTAATTCAACAAAGTACTGGAGGTCCTTGCCATGGCAATCAGACAAAACAAAGACATACAAGGCATCCAGATGGGTAAAGAAGAAGTCAAATTGTCACTATTTGCAGATGACATGGTACTGTACATAAAAAACCCTAAAGACTCCACTCCAAAACTACTAGAACTAATATCTGAATTCAACAAAGTTGCAGGATACAAAATTAACCCACAGAAATCTGTTGCTTTCCTATACACTAACGATGAACAGAAAGAAATCAGAAAAACAATTCCATTCACAGTTGCATCAAAAAGAATATAATACCTAGGAATAAACCTAACGAAGGAAGTGAAAGACCTGTACTCTGAAAACTACAAGACACTCCTAGGAGAAATTAAAGAAGACACTAACAAATGGAAATGCATCCCATGCTCTTGGCCAGGAAGAATAATTATTGTCAAAATGGCTATACGACCTAAAGTAATCTACAGATTCAACGCAATCCCTATCAAACTACCAACAGCTTTCTTCAATGAACTGGAACAAATAATTCTAAAATTTATATGGAACCACAAAAGACCCCGAATAGCCAAAGCAATCCTGAGAAGGCTGAATAAAACGGGGAATTACGCTCCCTGACTTCAAGCTCTACTACAAAGCCACAGTAATCAAGACAATTTGGTATTGGCACAAAAACAGACCCACAGACCAGTGGAACAGAATAGAAAATCGAAACATTAACCCAAACATATACAGTCAATTAATATTTGATAAAGGAGCCTTGGATATACAATGTGGAGATGACAGCTTCTTCAGCAGTTGGTGTTGGAAAACCTGGACAGCTACATGTAAGAGAATGAAACTGGACTACTGTCTAACCCCATATACAGAGGTAAACTCAAGGTGGATAAAAGACCTGAATGCAAGTCATGAAACCATAAAACTCTTAGAAAAAAACATAGGCAAAAATCTCTTGGACATATACATGAGCGACTTCTTCATAAACATATCCCCCCGGGCAAGGGAAACAAAAGCAAAAATGAACAAGTGGGACTATATAAAGTTGAAAAGCTTCTGTACAGCAAAGGATACCAATCAGTAGAACAAAAAGACATCATGCAGTATGGGAAAATATATTCATAAATGATGTATCTGATAAGGGGTTGACATCCACAATATATAAAGAGCTCACGCACCTCAACAAACAAAAAGCAAATAATCCAATTAAAAAATGGGCAGAGGACATGAATAGACACTTCTCTAAAGAAGAAATTCAGATGGCCAAGAGGCACATGAAAAGATGCTCCACATCGCTAATCATCAGAGAAATGCAGATTAAAACCACAGTGAGATGTCACCTCAAACCAGTGAGGATGGCCAACATCCAAAACACAAACAACAACAAATGTTGGCGAGGATGTGGAGAGAGGGGAAACCTCCTACATTGCTGGTGGGAATGCAAATTAGTTCAACCATTGTGGAAAGCAGTATGGAGGTTCCTCAAAAATCTCAAAATAGAAATACCATTTGACCCAGGAATCCCATTCCTAGGAATTTACCCTAAGAATGCAGCAGCCCAGTTTCAAAAAGACAGATGCACCCCTATGTTTATTGCAGCCCTGTTTACAATAGCCAAGAAATGGAAGCAACCTAAGTGTCCATCAGTAGATGAATGGATCAAGAAGATGTGGTACATATACACAATGGAATATTATTCAGCTATAAGAAGAAAACAAATCCTACCATTTGAACAATATGGATGGAGTTAGAGGGTATTATGCTCAGTGAAATAAGCCAAGCCGAAAAAGACAAGTATCAAATGATCTCACTCATATGTGGAGTATAAGAACAAAGAAGAGAACTGAAGGAACGAAACAGCAGGAGACTCACACAACCCAAGAACGGACTAATAGTTACAAAGGGAAAGGGACTGGGGACGAAGGGTGGGAAGGGAGGGAAAAGAGGGTAAAAGGGGCATTACGATTAGCAGACGTAAGGTGGGCGGGCACTGGGAGAGCTGTACAACTTAGAGAAGACAAGTAGTGATTCTCATCTCACTACGCTGATGGACAGTGACTGTAGTAGGGTTGGTGGGGGGGACCTGATGAAGGGGGTAGTTTAATCACCATAATATTGCACATGTATTTGTAGATTAATGATACCAAAATTAATTGTAAAAAAAAAAAAAGAAAAATAGAATGTTGCTGTTAGCTTGGACTCTTCTTAAAATACACAACAAAGCAAAAATAATTGTAAGGCACTCAAAGTCAGTGTATATGTTCATTTATTTATCATTATGGCATTTATGTATCAAGTACACATTCTTTGATTGTGTGCTCTCAGTGTTTGATGCAGGGCATACAGTGGGTTGCACAGAGGTGAACAACAACCAGGCACGGGGAGTAAGCCTTTGCACTAAGCAAGGAGAAAGTCAATTCCAAGTGACTTGGAAGATTTCAGTGAATCATGTTTGCAGGTTTGTACTTAAACAGGAGAGAGGCAAAAACAAAACATAACGAAACAAAACAGAAACACCCAAAGAAACTGGAAAAGTCAACGGGCCTCTAAAGAGTGTGTGTTACTTACCTACTACAACCATCAGGGGGGTTTCGATGAACACTTTGGTTTTATTTAATAGTGCTTAAGTTACCTGGTGTGGAGGACCTGTGGCTGTAGATCTAGAAGAGGTTGTCATTGTCCCTATAATGTTGGTGTAGGAAGACATAGGCCAAATTTAACATCCACTCTAGTAAGTATGTTGAATGAGAAGCTACACCACCAGAGTCCTCTGGTGCAGGGCTGTGTGTCTCTCTTGTTCACTGTTTGTGTATTCTAGCGCCTAGTACAATGCACGGCATGTGCCAGTCACTCCATAACTACCTACGTCCAGTGAAGGAATGCTGTGGAGATGCAGGAGAGTGACATCTGACCTGGGGGGAGGGACCCGGCTCCTGCCAGCTGTGCATCCAGTTCGGCCGGGGGAGGAAGTTCCAGGTGACAGAGAGGGGTGACAGGGCACAGGTTGTTTTGTAAACTGAGAAGAGCTTAATTTTGTTGGAGTATAAGATTCTTTGGAAATAATAGTGAGAGATTTTAGGCTGGAGAGTTAACTGGGCTTGATCAGTAAGGGCCTGACAGGTCATTTGGATTTTCTTTTTTTCAAAATAATAATTCTGATGTGCTGAAAGCTGAGTTTCCCAGTGTGCAGGCTGCACTCTTTATGTCCTACAGTGCCGATAATATCAGAAAGTATCACCAGGCCTGTGTTCCATAGCTGCTCTTGACGGGTGGACTGTTAAAGCACTGTGAACTGTCATCTTTGGGGGAAAATGATGATATAGGATAAATATGTTTTCTCAGGACTAAAAAACAGCTTAAACTTTTTAAGGGCAAGCAAGGTCTGTATCTTTGAATTCTAGTTTCCTAGAAAGATGTTAAGTATGTAGAGTTGATACTCAGTACATGAATAAATGCAAAAGACCCATGGCTTTTGTGTATATTATTGTAGCAAGCATTATACTGGATACCGAAAGTGACAGCTAGTTGAGAAATGGCACTCTCACCAGGTCTTTCAGTCCAGTGAGGGGGGAAGTGAGTCACTGATGGTAGTACCATGGGATGAGCCCTGTGAGGGAAACAGGCACAAGGTAGTGTGATGGGTCTTTTTTGACTGCTCACTCCCCTGTATCCTTAGCTCTTTTTATACCTCTTGCTTATTTTTCGCATACTTCCCTGTAGCCTCTTAGTAAATTTCCCACGTGGTCAGTCACACAGACTCCTCTATTCTTCACATTCTTTTTTTGGGAGACAGTTTCCTGGAGATATCTGTTCTTTTCTGAGGTGGTTGCTCCTTACCCCTTTTATTGTGTTGCCCCTAAACGTTCATTTGCTCTTATCCTTTAGCTGTTCTCAAGAGTTGGATTTTTTGTTTTTGGTATCTCTTGTTTCTGTCTTTCTTGACCAACTTCTTCATTTTGATGGAGTACATCTTCCAGAGGTTAATGGTGCAGTGTCTCTGGGTAAGGTGAAGACAGCCTTCAATAATCCCTTCTCTTGAGCTGCACTGCTCTCACGCAGACTCACTTCCCACTCCCTGGTGTACGGCTCTCATTCTGGAATCTCCCTTCATCCTCATCTTGGGGTTCCCTTCTTCCTCTTTATTGAAGCTCGTGTCTTCCTCATTGTTTGTTCATGCTCACAGTTTGGCGAAGGAGTCTCTCCAGTGGCTTTTGAGATGGGATGCTTAGGAGGTAAATGTTTGAGACCATGCAGGATTGAAAACCTGGATCAATAGTTTGGCTAGGTATAGAGTTCAGTATTGCATTCTTTTTTTTTGTAAATTCAAAGATCCACTCCATTGCTGCCTTGTTTTCACGTTACTGTTTTTGAATTCCAAAGCTATTCTCATTTTCTATTCTTTGTATGTAACTTTTATCCTTACATCTTTAGAAGTTTGTAGGAGTTCTAAATTTGTTCATGTCTTTTGAAATATCATGATTATGTCTTGTGTGGGTCTGTTTTCATCTACTGTTCTTCATATTCAGTGGGTACCTTCATTCTGGCAATTTAGATTTTTCAGTTCTGGGAAAATTTTTTGGAATTATTGTGCTGAAGATTTTCTTCCTTTTGTCTTCTTATTCTGGAAGTCTTTTCATCCAGGACTTGGCTGTCCAAGTTGCTATTTAATTTTCTTATATTTTCACTCCAATGTATTTTTCTTTTGACCTTCCTTTATCTTTTCTTTTCTTTCTTTTTTTTTTTTTTTCCTTTCAGGGAGATGTCTTCAATTTGACTTAATATTCTTTAGTTTTATCCTTATTTTTAGTTTTTTATTTGTTTCAGAGTCTTTAATTTCTGAGAGTTCTTCTTTTGTTCTTTTAAAAAAGAATCCTATTCTTTATTGACTGCAGTGTCTTTCTCTAGATTATTTTATGTACTTTCTGTTTCTTTCAAGTTGTTTCCTTCCTTGTATGACACGGGTGAGACCTTCTGACTTTTACATCACAACATTCTGGGTGGCCAAGTGTTGGTATCTTTATGTCCTTCTTCTTGGACTGATCAGATTCTCCAAGAATATTCTTCAGTCTCTTTACTGCAGAATTCTGGGAGCTAGGTGGGTGGGTTGGGCTAGGGGATATGGGAATTCACCATTCAGTGTGTGTATGGTGTTTAAATCCACCTCTGTTTAGTATAGGGCAGGGTAGCTTGAGTCCAGAGATGCTGTGCCTTTTCCAAGGAGAGACCCTCCAGTTTTGTGTCATGTGCAGGTATGGTGTTGAGATTCTCCTGCGGCTTAAACAGCCTTCACCCATCGCTCCATATCCAGGCCTCCACCTTCCTCCCCCAGCTCTGCCTGCATTGATGCTGCCAGTTCTGAGCCTTCTAGGATACTGCTGAGTAAATGGAATTGGGTTCTTAGTTTTTTCTACTGCTCACTTAGGATCTGGGTTTCTTGGACCTGTGGGGTTGTTTACTATGCTTCCAATCTTGTATAGTTTCTGTTTCCTCCAAGTTTTTTCTTTTTTTTTCCTATTTGTTTTGGTCTCTCTCTTGCATGCAGGAAACTTTCCTCACAGCTTCCAAAATTTTGTTCCTTTTTCTCCATTCAGTTCTACCTGTGCTTGTTTTTTGTTGTCTTTTTTTTAATCTCCTTAGTTTAAATTTAGTGGGAGGGGGTGAAATAAATGTGTTTGTTTGTTGTATTACCCAGAACTCATTAGCTAATGTCACGCCATATTAATTTAGGACTGTTAGGTTTCAATCATTTGCAGTTGTTCCATGTGCATCTTCTTAACTGGAGTGTAGATTTGAAGATGGTCTTGGTGTCATTTTCATCCCTCGCTACGAGTCTAGCACAATAGGCATGGTAGGCCACAAAGCTCACTAAGTGGTGAACACAACAGAGCTTTGAAAAAGTAGCGAAGTAAAGGTGGTTTTATATATGCACATCATCTTTTCTTGGCAGGTTCTCTCTGCTATGGGAAGAGGAAAGAGAAACCAGGAGTATTTCCTTTAGATCATTGACTTCTTCACAGAGTCAGGAGTCATTGTGGCCTTCTGAACTGTAAATGTAATTCTTGGCTAAGCATGCATCTTGCTGTTTTGTTTCCTTTTGGTTTTTCTTTCACCTGTCTTACGTTTCTTTGACATACAATAGAAACAAATAAAAGGTAGTTGATTTTGCAGAATAGGTGAGGGAATATACCTCAGTGTACTTTAAATATTAGTTATTTAGTGTCTTTTATGTGTAGATCTTTATGTATTTATTTTTCTGAGATAGGCAGCCAATGTAGTAATAATGGTTAATAATAATAAAGCAGTACAACACATGCTTCAGGATAGCCCTTGGTACACTATAAACACTAAGTTAAACTACTGACTGAATCCTCATAGTCACTCATTATCATGGCTCTGAGTTCAGATGTTGGCTTAGCTACTTATTAACTCTTTATTGCTACTTAAGTTTAGCTTTCTTATCTGACAGATAGGATGTTCTTTCCAGGGTTGTGATGGAGATACTGTGAAAGATGTATAATGTGCTTAACACTCACAAATGTCAGCAATTTATTCAGTGGTATTTCCCACTTTGGTGAGAGGAAAACTGAGCCCCAGAGAGCTGGGGTTACTTGTAATTTGTTAATTTGTAACTTTAGAGCCTGTTCTGTGTTCCACAGTCAGGAGGTTGTGGAGCTGGGATTTTGTCCCTGTTTGTCTTATGTCCAGAGGCTGCTCTTTCTGGTGGGTGTAGAGGTACATCAAGGACAGGCAGTTGATTTGTGAATCTCTCTTGGGGCTCTGGCATTGGGAAGCATTTTGTTTTTCCAGTATGTTGTTTTGGTAAAAGCCTCATGAACTTGGACTCCATGAATTCAAATTTCATGGTAATTTATAACTATGTTGACTTTGACTTTGGTAAATGTCTTTATCTTAGACGTCCAAGGGGCAGGACCCTGGATTGTTTTCCCATTTCCTTCCGAGGGTTAGTTCACTTTCCTCCTTTGTTCTCCTTTCTCCCCCAAACCCAGCTTCTATTTCTACAGAGATTAGGTATGAGGGAGGGGATATTATGTCATGCAGTTTCAATTTCCTGGCAGGACCTGGAAGTCTTGTTCCTGTTCCCGTTGTGCCTGCTCTTTACTGCAAGAGGAGCCTGGCCTTTGTATGTGGTTCCAGGTGTCAGGAGGCACAGCCCTGCTGCGGCGCCTCTTATTTAGCTCACCCTCCCAGTCCGTATTCTGTGTTTATCCCTCTAACAGTACATTGTGTTTATTTGGGTGCAAGTCTGTGTCTGACTTTGAGGGCAAAGATTTTGTCAAGTTAGCTGTGCATCTTTTCTGCTTAACCTGTGTTAGGTAGTTTTCACTGAATGCTGAATGAAGCGGTGCTTAATGCCTACCACAGAGTAAGTTCTCTTTTCTTAGTAGATCTGAAAAAGAGGGAGGGTATCAAGTAGAACTCAGCAACATTAGTTACTAAACATACTTAATCTTGGTGGAGCACAGGACAGTTTCATGGGGAGGCCATATTTAGCAAAAATTACACAAAATTTTCTTTTTTAGTGTCATGTGCAGTAGAATGAAGGCCTGGCAGGGGGTGGAAAGATGCCAGGCCAGCTCTTGATGAACCAAGAGCAGTACTTTTAACTTGGTTCATTGGAACTGTTAACGCTGGGACATAATCTAGTTCTGGTTTGGCTTTTTTTTCCCCCTCAGTTATGAAAATACATAAACCCAGGAAAATAACCTTATAACCAGTGACCCTATAATTGTTTTCCCAAATTCTGGACAAATGGTCAGGCCACATGAGTAAGTCTGGCTTTCCAGAAAGTAAACTTAGTGATGTTATTGCTGAGGTCCAGGTTTTCTGATTTACCTGAGTGCCCCATCGTAAGTCCTGTGGTCCAGCTGAGTCCTGGTAAGATGAATCTGATCATGAAGCTGGCTTTTCCAGAGTTGGTTTTTGGTTCTTGTTTTGTTTTGGGATGTTGCATTAGAAGGCAGAAACTTAGGATGGAGGTTTTTTACAACCAGAACTCTAGGAAAGCAAAGTTCTGCAGGGGCTAAATTGCTAGAATATGTATGGAGATCATTTTCAGGGCTAATGGGGTCTGGGAAGGTAGTAAACAGAAAGGCTTTCCTGAGGCCCTTCTGAAAAACCCCTTTTTGTGAATAAACACATCCTTTTTAGCATCAGGGCAGCTTTGTACAATTGAAATAGATTGGATTCTCAGGTTAAATATTTTTTAAGTGTCTAGAATTCTAGGCTTTATACTAGGTGCTGAGACTTTACCATTTGAGCAAAATGGACAGTGTTCTCATAAAAAGTAGATTTTCTTGGGGAACAGAGAGTATGAGACAGCTTGATACTGGCTAGTTACTGTTATGATTGGACAAGATGCAGACTGCCTTGGGAGTGTTCACAGGGCCTCGTGACCAGCTAGGTCAGCAGAAGCTTTCCAGGGGAAGTGATGCCCATGCTGAACCCTGAAGAGTGAGCATGTGTTGGCCTGGCGTGGAAGAAATGGAGGAAGAAAGAGTGTTCAACACAGAGAATGTCATGTGAAAAGGCACAGAGGCAGGAAAGCCTGGTGTTGGGGATATTTGACGGTACAGCTGACCCTTGAACAGCACAGGTTTGAGCTGTGCAGGGTCTACTTATATGTGATTGTTTTTAGTAAATTCAGTAAATCACATTGGAAAGTTGGAGATTTGTGACAATTTGAGAAAATATTTTTTTTAGCTTTCTTTATTGTACGAATATAGTATATAATACATATAATATATAAAATATATGTTACCACTCTTCATGCTATTGGTAAGGCTTCAGTCAACAACAGACTATTAAGTTTTTGGGGAGTGAAAAGTTACACATGGGTTGTCAATGCCCCAGACCCCAGCATCATTTGAGGGCCAGCGCAGCTGTAGTTCACTATGGTTGGAGCAATGATTGCAGGGCGGGGGTGGGGTGGGGGGGAGGGTTTAGAAATGGTGCTGGAGCATCAGCAGTGGTCTGAATGTGAGGGGTTTGCTAAGCCCTGGTGAGGAGTGTGTGCTCTAATGTGAGGGTAGTGGGGAAGAACTAAAAGGTGCGTTTTTATTTATTTGTATAATTAAAAACCCAGAGAGATGGAGTGGTGAGACTATATATCAGGCAGTGATTTTCCCAGCCTCCCCAACACTGAGTTCAGCTCTCCACAGTCTTCTCTAACCATTTTCATTTGTCTTTTTGATTGTTACTCGCAAAACACTGTATTTGCATGTTAAAACCATTGTGACTTCAGTTTTAAATAATTGGTTGATTTTCTGATTTGGGATCTGAGGGCTTATTAGCCTATTTATTCATTTCCCACATCTCTTCTTGTATGCATCACTGCTGGATAGTGTGTCTGTTGTAATTCTAATAATATCCTTTGGTGTGGATCAGTGATTTTTGTCAGTGTCTTGGCTCCTTGTTTGTGGGATAGAGATACTAATGCCCTAAATAGTGGCTCTTCCCTTCTAGTTCTGCATGTCTGTCCCTCCTTTGTCATACTTCTATGTTTTTGTCATTACTTTCACATTGTAAGGGTTTTCGCATTTGCATTCTATCTGCCATCGCAACCAAGTGTTCTGAAGCAGTTCATGGGTTGAACTCTAAAAGTTAGAAATCCACTATTTTATTGTTTTTAATTTTAGGACTCATTTTGTTATCCTGGTTCCTTTTTTCAAGAGAACCTGTTCTTGTTTTAAGGATTCACAAATCTTTCCAGATGTGCTTAGATGATTTTTACTTATTTAAGTGTTCTTCAGGTTTCCCAACTTAGCTCTTTCTTCCAAGGTCATTGTTCCTCTTGGTATTTATTTCTCTTTCATTCAGATGATATTCCTGAATGTTTGGCAAGCCTTTTTGGTGATCATATGTTGGGTGATCTTTGGTTGTCTGTAAATACATTAGAAATAAGGACTGGCTACTTACCTGAATTGGACTTGTCCCCTTATGGAATCAGAACTGAAATGATTGTTTGAGAGTGCGTTCAGGCTGTGGGCCCCTGGATACAAAGTGGGGAGAGATTTACCTAACAATGTCAACATGTACACCAGAGACCTCTGCTTTATGGTTTTAGAGAGATACCCCTTGGATTTTTTTTTGTTTGAGGGTAAATGCTGGATTGCTGAGTATCTGCCGGTGTAGAGTCAAGTACTAGAGATGTGGGGTGCTGGTGGGCTCAGTCATCCTGTACACAGTTAGTCACCCCCATTCTTAGTTGGCCCTCAGCATACCTCCTGCACTGGGCCCTGTCACCTCGTTCAGACGCACTGAGTCTGCCCCATCACACCTGCGCTGTGGTGCCTTACTTTTCTTGTTACAGATTCACCTTTTTTTTTTGCTTTCATATTTTAGTTTCACCGTAGTCTTCAAGAAGAACAAAACCATCTTGAACCTAAAGTCACCGAGTAGTTTAAGAGTTGGGGTGCTCTGCTGGTGTGTTGTGGCTTAGGGGGTCAGGTTTGGAGTCAGGCCGTCCTGAGGTTAAACTTGGTGCTGCCACTATTAACTATGGGGCTTTAGGCAAAGCATTCTACTCTTCTGTCCTCAGTTGCCTCATTTTTTTCAACAAATATTCATCAGGTCATTGCTGTGTTTATAGCAAGAGGATGGGGGACAGTCAAGGTAGTTCTGGGGTTGAGTCAAGGCATTGCTGGGGTTGAGATATGATGACAGTTGGGGGGAGGGGGTTTGAAAAGCAGTGGTGAAGTGGGGACAGCTCCAAGAGGTGAGGGAGAAGGTTTGTCTGGGAGGCGTGGCTTAGCTGAGAGTGGTGACAGTTAAATTAGAACGCATGGGGTTATGACATTTTTGTTTAGTGCTAGCTCTTAGAAGCCCAAGTATAGTCTGGAAGGAGTCCGATATTCGTATTGAACAGTGAAATGGGTCTATTTCCAGGCTTGTTTAGTGGAAGTACAGTTGAAGTTGGTGATATTTGTAAATGATTGGTTTAAACTGCAGACGTTTCAATTATATTTAAGAAATATTTGTTCAGCTTCTACTAAGTGCCAGACAGACATGGCTGTAAGTGCTTCAGATAGGCACATCAGTAAGCAAAGATTCCTGTTCTGAGGAGCATACATTAAGCAGAGAAGCAGGTGGTAAACAGCAAACATAATAAGTAAATTATGTAATATATTGGAAGGTGGAAAGTCTGGTAGGAAAGAAAATAGTGCTGTAGTATGAGTGAGTTTAGTTCCAGGGTAGTTACAATAAGCCTCATTGCAAGGGTGAGTTTTGAGCCAGATATGAAGGGGGTGAGTGTATGAGCCAACATCTGGGAGAAGGAGCATTCTGGGCGAGAGCATAGTCAGTGCAAAGGAAAAAGGGGGGCAGTGCACCTGACGAGGGTGGAGTGATAGCAGAGGAGTGGAGGTGATTTGGTAGACCTTACAGGACAGGGCCGCAGGAGGTGTTGGCCTGTTTTTGTGGGGTGAGTTCAGCAACGAGATTTGACTTAGATTTAGAAAGCTTCTGTGTTGGGAATAGACCTGGGGAGAAAGCCGGGAGTAGGAACAGGAGCCCTGTTGGGAGGCTGTTGATAGAAGCAGGTGGCCTGGATGGGGCAGTAATTTGGAGGTGGTGAGAGGTAGTGGGCCCTGAATGTATTTTGAAGGCAGAACCAATAGAATCTGCTGGCAGGTCAGATGAGGGGCAACGAGAGGGGAGCTGAGTTGGGCATTTAGAGGGATGGAGGGCTGTGGGTGGAATTTGGTGTCGAGGGGCAGATGAAGAATTTACTTGTAAGGCATTTCTAAATTTGAGATGTCTGTTAGGGATCCAAGTAGAGATGTCATGTAGGCAGTTAGAAATAGGAATTTGGAGCTTGGAAGAGAAGTCTGGAAGTGAAAATGAAAGCTAAGAAACATTATTTGAGCACTGAGGGAGTGAGCCCAGACGAGAGAAGAGAGCCAAAACCTGAGCTGGGGTCCTCTACCATTAAGCGGTCAAGGAGGATGGGGGCTGTGGTAGGCACAGAGCAGGTGCGAGGAAGGCCGGAGCATTGGCTACTATGGAAGGGGTAGGAATGTGTTTCAAGGAGCAGGGTGTGATTAACTCTTGTCAAATGCAGCTGAAAGGTCAAGGTGAGGACCGAGGCTTGACCTTTGGATTTGGCAAGTTGGAGGGCATTCTGGTGGTGTTCAGAGCAGTTTTGGGAGAGTGGTGAGGATGAAAGCCTGACTGAGCCAGGCTCTGAGGTAGGAAGAAGATAGCAAAAACGACTCCATCTGGCCGACTGGGTCTGAAGATGTACCAGTCATCAGCATGCTTCTCCCCTCTGGGCGCTCAGTTATTTCAACTGCATCCCAGGTGCTGCTCAGCCCAGCCAGCAGTTTAAGGTGGTGGCATCGTTTTCATGGTCGGTGCAAAGACTAAGGTTCAGAGGTTACAGCCGCATTCTCAAGAATATGGAGCTCTCAAGCATTGGTGCCAGGAGTTGAAGTCAGGTCTCCAACCCATGAGCTGCCCAGAAGAACACTTGGTTGCGATGGCAGATAGAATGCAAATGCGAAAACCCTTACAATGTGAAAGTAATGACAAAAACGTAAAAGTATGACAAAAGAGGGACAGCTATGCAGAACTAGCAGGGAAGAGCCATTATTTAGGGCATTACTATCTTTATCTTAAAAACAAAGGAGCCGAGACATCGACAAAGATCACTCTTGTCCTCCACTGCTCTACCTGCTGAGAGCTTGGAGCTGGACATGCAGCAGGTGCTCCCTGCCGTTAATTTCCCAAGAGTCTTTTAAAAAAAGGAAAACTAATATGATTTAAAGGTTCCAGAAAACATTTGTATACTGCTGACATAGATATTGAACAGAGATTCTGTCTTTTATTTTATTTTATTTTATTTATTTATTTATTTATTTTTATTTTTATTTTTTTTACAATTTATTTTATTTTAGTATCATTAACCTACAATTACATGAGCAATATTGTGATGATTAAACTACCCCCTTCATCAGGTCCCCCCCACCAACCCTATTACAGTCACTGTCCATCAGTGTAGTGAGATGAGAATCACTACTTGTCTTCTCTGAGCTGTACAGTCCCCCCCGTGCCCCCCCACCCTATGTCTGCCAATCGTAAAGAAGGGAAAAGAGAAGTCAAAGAAGGGTGATGTCATCTATTACTGTCTACTAAGTATCAAGAATGTAGCTAAGTGCATTCTCATGTAGCAATTCATT
>JAQQAC010013450.1:63870923-63907141 GCA_029783875.1 Phataginus tricuspis | reverse complement strand
GAGCTGTACAGTTCAGCCTCGTGCCCCCCCACCCTATGTCTGCCAATCGTAAAGATTCTGTTTTTTATTAACTAAAAATTTCACTTTTATCAAATAAGTGGTACATGTATATGGTTTAAAAGCAAAATAGTGCTGAAAGGTTGAAGCAGGAAGCAGCAGGCTCCTGTCACCCTCCACGTTCTGCTTCCCAGAGGTGCCTGTAATCATCTGCTTTAGTAGTTTCTTTTAGCCTTTATATCCACATTTCCTAACAATATCTGTGTACTAGTCAGAAGTCACTGATGTATCAATTCTAGAAACTCCTGTCTTTCCCATATAGTTATATCACACTTTTTGTTTATTTAGCTCCCTATTTTGGCTTTTAGTTGTTTTGACTTCGTGAACATTGCTCACTACTGAGCAATTAATGTAGCATGATTACATTTCCTTTCTTGTTCAACTTTTTGTTTTCTTGGACTTATAATTGGCACAGTTTTTTCCTGTTTGCTTATTACTATTCTTAAGTCTAAGAGTTCTCATCCTTAAGAACTCTGCAAGTAAGGCATCTCAGTAAAAATTTCCATATGATGAAGTATGTTAATTCTGCCTTCCTCCCCAGGGATATACGTCTTTTTTCCTACTTGAGTCTAGACAGGTTGCTCCCTCTGCCTGCTAGGTACCAGGCTTACAGAACACAGGGTAGATAAGGCAGGAACAGGCAAGATAAGGTAGACAATGCTGATTGAGAAAACTGTGATGGGAAGTTCAGAGGGAAGGAGAGAATTTCTTCCTGGGGGAGTCTGTCAAGGAAGGGTGAGAAGGGTTGGTTGTAGTTGGGAGGGGCATTTTAGGTAGAGAGAGTGTGCCTGAGTAAGCACAGAGATGGAAGCAATCAGTTTCTTTTTGGTAACTTAAAAAGCCTGGTTTGTATGGGTGGGAAGGGAGGGATAAGAGGGTAAAAGGGGTATTACGATTAGCAGGCGTAAGGTAGGGGGGGCACGGGGAGAGCTGTATCACTCAGAGAAGACAAGTAGTGACTATAGCATCTCACTACGCTGTTGGACAGTGACTGTAATGGGGTTGGTGGGGGGGACCTGATGAAGGGGGTAGTTTAATTACCATAATATTGCACATGTAACTGTAGGTTAATGATACCAAAATAAATTGTAAAAAAAAAAAAAGGCCTGGTTTGTGGTATCTTGCTACATTGTACATATTAACATTGGTATAGACTCTACTTTTAAAAGCTTGAAACAGATTATGTGGGAAATGTGACATTCAGATTGTTAAACAGCTGTTACCCATTTTAAATGTCTTAAAACCTGAAAATAGGCTATATCAGGACACTTGAATCCAAGTGATGATCTTAATGTTGTTTCATGTATTGATTCATGGAAGAAATGCCTATAGAACATACATCACAAAATGTAATAAAATGGGCACATGGTTCTCCAGGCCAATCACTGGTGCAGAAATGGAGTTCAGCAGCACTCCGTTTGTCAGGCAAGGACAGGGTGAATGACCCAAGGAAATACAAGAAGCTGCTCTGTTGAGCAGAACTGGGGAGATGACAAGCCGGGGGAGTGGGAAAATGTCACTGAGGCAACTTTCATCTACCTGGCATAGCTTGAAAATCCCAGCCATCAAAAATGACACAGTCCAAAACCAAGAGCCATCAGATTGGTTCCTTTTGAAAAGAAGAATCACTTGGTTTGAAATACTGAGGCTGAATTATAAGAAATAAGGTCCGTAAATGACTTTCATGATGGTCAACTCCAAGGCATCTTTTATGTAAATGTGCTACACCTTTTATGTAAATCCCTGGCCGTTCTAGTGCATCATCAGGACCTACGGTTAGTGTGGCTTGTCTGCTGTGTGCAAATGTTACCTGCTGCCTGGAGATTCAACTTGATACTCAAAGCTTTGTGATGAACACATTTTTATCTTTCTAGTCTTATTTATTACATTTGTGGTTCAGTAATTAAGAGTGAAGGAAATAGTTATATTGTAATAGATGCCATTTATGTCATTGAATGAGTTTGAATCTTAATTTTTTACAGCAACTCAGTAAGTTAGAGATTACTATTCCTATGTTACAGGTGAGAAACTGGACTTGGAGACATTAAGAAATTTGCCCAAGGTCCCATGTGGTGGTACCAAGTTCTCAAATCAGTCTACGTTAAAGCTTGCCTTACTCTCAACTGTAGGTCGTATACTTAATAGAGAGTAGTGCTTCCTGCTGAACAGCCAGCAGCCCCTTTTCCTCAGTGTTCGACTCCCTTTTAGCATGTAGCAATCATGTGTCAGGGTCTAGGGTCTGCCTTTGAGGTTTTGGGGCAACACGAAGAGCAAAGAAGGCAGCGGGAGTTGTCATGGAGGGTGCTCAAAAGAGCCAGTTTATTCTGTGTTTTAAAGCTGTACTTCTTATACTGCTATAGTGTTAATTGATGGTTACATAAGTCTTGAATCATGGCCTGGTGTCTGGCCTTCAAAGCCCTTATCTAGCTCCCTTCTCATAGGTACAACACGGTGTGTTTGCAGGTTTCTCAAGGCCAGACATATCTGGGGTGAAGCAGTGGACAGCTCTCCTCATGGAACAGTAGGGAAAGTGAGGCAGGACTCCCCTACACCATGTCACTGCATTGTCACTGTTTCTACCGAGCATTGCAAACAGTTCTCAGTTGTTGGTGTTCCTGGCTCATACCAAAGAAAGAATTGTTTTCATCAAAGTCTTGTAAAAACAGGGAAATTGGTCCATTCTTGACCCTAGAAGTAGGCAGGCAACTTTTCTTGGGATTCTTAGTTCACAGTAAGGGAGGGGTGTTTCTTTTTTCTATCTTGGCATGTTATAGATATTTTTATGGGAGCAGATAGGGTGTTGGGAGTTGGGATGGTAAGAAAGTGTTTTAGATTTTTGTCTACTCATAAACTACTCATAAATTCTAAGTAGCTTACAAAATATACAAACTTTTCAGCATTCTTTGATAAATTGTTTATCAAAAAGGATAGGTGTCACAGTAAAAATTTTATTTGAAAAAATAGCCAAAGGCTTTGAATAGATACTTCATCCATTTTATATGGATAACAATAAGCACACAAAAAGATGCTCACCATCATTAATCATTACGGAAATGCAAATGGCGACCACAGTGAGATAACATTGCAACCCTATTAAGAATGGCTAACGTAACAACAAAATAAGATAACAAAAAACGACAGTAAGACAGTGTGCCCAGTGACAATGTGAGGCAGCCGTAGCTGTCATGCTTTGTGTTGTAACCACTTGAGAAAATAGTTTGGCAGCTCCTTAAAAGGTTGAATGTATGTTTATCCATACAATCCAGCAATCCCACATGGAAGTTTTTACCTAAGAGAAATAAAAATTTATGTCCACACTGCATATGCATGATTATAGCAACTTTATTCGTACTCACTTAAAATGGACAACTCAGATGGCTGTTGGCTGGGAAATGGATGGACAGATTTTGATGGAATCCTCTTCCAAAGCATTCTAAGTAGAAACACAAAACTCTATATTAACTGCAATTCTATTTATCTTAACATTTTGATAAACATAACAAAACTATAAAAATATAAATCAGTGGTTGCCTGGAGCTGAGAGAGAAAGGGAGGAGAAGATGGAATACACTTCTGGGTGACGGACATAAGACAGTGTCTTCCGGGTGGTGGTGGGTAACAGCTGAATAAGTTTGTCCAGCTTTGCATGTTTACACTGTATGTAAACACACCTCGGTAAACTAGACTTCTAAAAAAGATGTGTGACGTATGTATACACACATAGATGTTAAACACACATTTGAGCTCGATTTTTTTTTCCAGTTGGATTAATTTTTTTTTGATTAGGTGTTGTGGAAGTTTAAGGGAAGTAGATTTCAGCATAGATGCTGCTTCTGAAAACATATCTTGAAGGCTTTCGTTGATTTTTATATTCTTACTTATGACTAAAGGCTTTTATAAAGTGGTTAGTCTTTGTATAGTGTGATTATATGTTATTGATGTCATGTTATTAGCATAAATAAAAATGTTTTAAAAGTTAAAGTATTTTAGTACTCCTTCCATGTTGTTCAAGCTCTTGTAGCTCTGGAGAAGAATAGTTTTACCAGCTTTAAAATCAATAAAAAATGTTTTCTCTGATTGATGAGATGCATTTAATTATGTAGTCCTCAGTTATGTTGTTGAGCTAATCAGGTGTAGTTGTAGGGTACAATTATATTTTAACTGCTAGAAATAATGTACACAAAATCATGTGTGTTAGCATTGTTGAGCTACGACATCACTGTGGTTGTAAATAAAGTCTCTTGAGTGCAGGAGAGTTGTTACTGCTTTCCTGCTGCTTTCTGATGTCCTGTGGAACAGCTGAGTGTTTTCCCAGGAAGCCCTCGGTTAGGAAAGTCACCACAGTGGGCAGGGAGGGGTTAAAGTGCAAAGTTTTGTGCGTGTGTCAGTTTTCATTTAAAAATAAAAATTTGACTTTAGAAAATAAGGCCATTATTAGAAGTAATAAACTCTTCCTTGTTTTATGAGTGGAGGATATTGCCATGTGTGGTTCTTAAGGATTAGTGCTATAATGATGTGCTTTATAATAGGACTTCCCTGAACTGCTTTTGTCTCTTTAGCGCTCCTGCTCCTCTGTGTTCCTAAGTAGATTGTAAAGGACTATGTGCCCAGACCACCTCATTGCATGGTGCCCATTAGGGGGCGATCATACAGTAAATACCTGCTGTGGCTTCCCTGACTATTGTATTTGGGAACAGAAGAGAGATTAGAATTGTTCTGCCTTGCGTTTTTTATTGTCTGACTGTCGTCGTGTTTTCCCTGGGAATTGGCATTGCCTCAGCCCTCACCCGGAAGGCTGGGGAGAGCACTGGGCTGCTCCTCAGGCTACGGGGACGTGGGCAGCCATCCACACAGGGTTCACTCCCACTGCAGTTCTGGGTGTTACTCCACTACACGTTTGTGTTTGATCTCCATGTAAGGGATGACAGTGTGCCTGGAGATTCCACTGTGAAGTTACTGTCCATGGAGAATAGAACAAAAACAGAGGTGGAACATACATTTAAAAAAAACACTTTCCGTATTTCTTTTATTTTTCAAAAGGATACTTAATAGGTTATCTAAAACAATGTATTAAAAGATACTAAACTCACTTTTAGCTTTTCAGGATGACTCGGGATCCTGTCATTTTCAATATGTAATAACACAACTTTTGCTTTTTTCCTCAGTATCGGTGTTCGGCTGCCTACCTCTGAAAGCACTTCCAGCTCCCTTCCCATTTGCTGCTACTTGTTTTTGTTTTTAATGATAACTTCTTTGTTTTTGAAAAGTTGCAAGAAGTATTATAGTGAACTCCCAAATACCCTTCACCAAGACTTCACCGCTTGTTAGCACTTTGGTCATGGCCACGTTTGCTGCGTCTCTGCCCACACTGCCCGCTGTTTCCCCCCTGCCCTCTGTCTCCGCCATTCCTGCCTGCTGTCTACTCCCTCCCTGCCCACTGTCTCCGTATATGTGCCCTCACAGCATATATGTGTACCCCCACACACATACTTCTTTTTTACTAAACGCTTTGAGAGTTTAAGTTTTAGGCATTATGCCCTTTACCCAAAATACTTGAGTATTTACTAAGAACAAGGAAGTTTTTACATAACCACAATATAGTGAATGTAATTATCAAATGCACAGAATTGGACATTGCCACATTTTGTAATCTGATGTACAGTTCGTGTTCACATTTTGCCAGTTACCTCTTTAAAAATAGCAGTTTCCTGTTGCAGAACCCAATCTAAAATTACATGTGGTGTTTAGCCCTGTCTCTTTAGTCTTTAAGACTGGATATGTTTCTCAGCCATTCTCTTTCATGATATTGTCATTTTTAAAGGGTACAGACTCACTTTGTAGGTTGTATTTCAGTTGGGTTCCTATGAGGTTTTCTCATGATTAAATTGAGTTTATGTGTTTTGGGGGAAAGACCATCACAGAAGTGATCCTGGTCTTTCTCAGAACATCACAGCCTTTCTCAAATCCGTCCTTTCCATCTGAGAATGGCACATGGTGCCAGTGCATTCTGTTATTGGTGACACTAACTCTAATAACTTTAATGACGTAAATCGGTGCTTTTCAAGGTGTGGTCCTTGGATCAGCATCATCAACGTTAGCACCTAGGAATTTGTTAGACTTGGAGATTCTTGGAACGTACTTCTTACTGGCTGAATCAGAAACATAGGACTTGGGGAGGATTAAAGGTGGCAGCGTGAGAAGTGAGACAGAGGCTTCCTCCTAAAACCGCATATAATATGAAAATACAATTAATACGACTGATCCTGAAAGAGCAACAGGAAAGAGGGCTGCACCAAACTGCATACACCTGGAGAAAAGAGTAAACCTCATGGAACAGGGTAATGTACCAAAGCTGTGGCCCGACTGGACCCAAGCCCTTCCCCCACCCCAGCTCACTGGCGGGAGGAAGAGAAACGGAGCGGGGAGGGAATGGAGGCCCGGGACTGCTGAATACCTAACTCCGGAGATCTGCTCTGGGAGCACAAACCTACATTTCATGGTGCTTTCATGGTACTCTCGTGATTAGGGGCTTGAAAAGCTAAGACAGGCAGAATACCTGGAGAGACTGAGATTCCAGTAGCTTGTGGAAAACAGGGATCCATATCCAGCTGCTCTGGGACAAAAGAAAGGCGGGCAGTCTGACAGACTTCCTAACAGCAAGAGGGCAAGAGGGCTGCTAAAGTGCCAATGATTGCGCAGAGCTTACTGCTCAGGAGAAAGGACAGGTAGACAAAATTGTCCAGGTGCACTCTGCCCACCAGGTTGGGAACTTTCTCGATCTTCAGGCGCTCCAGCTCCCTGGCTGGCTACACAGCTTGAAGGACCCCCTCTGTGATACGCAGCCTACTGTGCCTTTCTCCCAGCCAGCCCCACCCGGCTCGCAAACCGGCAAAACCTACCCTGGCATTAGGCCAGCCAGAGGGAATCCCTGTCTACAACAACTACAAACGCAAAGCATAGAGGCCTATACCTGTGTGCTCGGCCCACTGGTTCTGGCAGTAGAGGCAGGCATAGCAGCTGGGGAGCAGGAAACAGCTCTTTCCTCCCCCCAGGCACCAGTGTCTCCTGCGACCCCCGACATTGCTTCAGGGGCTGAGCAGCTCCAGAGAGTAGAGCTCCTGGGCACCAGAAGCACCATATACAAATATGAAACACTAAAGAAACCTGGTTCAAAGTAAAATTATGAATACAACACCTGAGAAAGATTCAAATGAAATTGACCTCATGAATGAATGAATCTTCCTGAAAGAGATTTCAAAATAAAAATCATTAAAATGCTCATGGAGGTACAGAAAAATATTCAAGAACTCAGGAATGAATTCCGGTCAGAGATCCAATTGTTGAAGAGCACAAAGGAGGGTATTAAAAACAGATTAGAAACAGTGGAGGAGATGATAAATGAAATAGAAATTAGAAGAGAGAAATACAAAGAAGCTGAGGCACAGAGAAAAAAGGATCTCTAAGAATAAAAGAATATTGAGAGAACTGTGTGACCAATCCAAACAGAACAATATTCGCATTATAGGGGTACCAGAAGAAGAAGAAGAGAGAGAAAGGGATAGAAAGTGTCTTTGAGGAGGTAATTGCTGAAAACTTCCCCAATCTGGGGAAGGAGATAGTCTCTCAGGCCATAGAGGTGCACAGATCTCCCAACACAAGGGACCCAAGGAAGACAACACCAAGACATATAGTAATTAAAATGGCAAAGATCAAGGATAAGGACAGACTATTAAAAGCAGCCAGAGAGAGAAATAAGTATCACATACAAAGGAAAGCCCATCAGGCTATCATCAGATTTCTCATTACAGGCCAGAAGGGAGTGGCATGATGTATTTAATGCAATGAAGCAGAAGGGGCCTTGAACTAAGAATACTTTACCCAGCAAGATTATCATTAAAATTTTTTTTTATTTACAATTTATTTTTGTATCATTAACCTACAATTACATGTGCAATATTATGGTGATTAAACTACCCCCTTCATCAGGTCCCCGCCACAAACCCCATTACAGTCACTGTACATCAGCCTAGTAAGATGCTATAGAGTCACTACTTGTCTTCTCTGAGTTGTACAGCCCTCCCCCGTGCCCCCGCTACCTTACGTCTGCTAATCGTAATACCCCATTTACTCTCTTATCCCTCCCTTCCCACCCATCTTCCCCAGTCCCTTTCCCTTTGGTTCTATTAGTCCGTGAGTCTGCTGCTGTTTTGTCCCTTCAATTTTTTTTCTTTGTTCTTATACTCCACATATGAGTGAAATCATTTGATACTTGTCTTTTTCGGCTTGGCTTATTTCACTGAGCATAATACCCTCTAGCTCCATCCATGTTGTTGCAAATGGTAGGATTTGTTTTCTTCTTATGGGTGAATAATATTCTATTGTGTATATGTACCACATCTTCTTAATCCATTCATCTACGGATGGACATTTAGGCTGCTTCCATTTCTTGGCTATTGTAAATAGTGCTGCAATAAACATAGGGGTGCATCTGTCTTTTTGAAACTGGGCTACTGCATTCTTAGGGTAAATTCCTAGGAGTGGGATTCCTGGGTCGAATGCTATTTCTATTGTGAGTTTTTTGAGGAACCTCCATACTGCTTTCCACAATGGTTGAACTAAATTGCATTCCGAAGAGCAGTGTAGGAGGGTTCCCTTTTCTCCACATCCTCGCCAACATTTGTTGTTGTTTGTGTTTTGGATGTTGGCATTCCTCACTGGTGTGAGGTGATATCTCATTCTGGTTTTAATCTGCATTTCTCTGATGACCAGCGATGTGGAGCATCTTTTCATGTACCTGTTGGCCATCTGAATTTCTTCTTTAGAGAAGTGTCTATTCATGTCCTCTGCCCATTTCTTAATTGGGTTATTTGCTTCTTGTTTGTCGAGGTGCGTGAGTTCTTTATATATTTTGGATGTCAACCCCTTATCAGATGCATCATTTATGAATAATTTCTCCCATACTGTAGGATGTCTTTTTGTTCTACTGATGGTGTCCTTTGCTGTACAGAAGCTCTTCAGCTTGATATAGTCCCACTTGTTCATTTTTGCTTTTGTTTCCCTTGGCCGGGGAGATATGTTCATGAAGAAGTCGCTCATGTTTATGTCCAAGAGATTTTTGCCTATGTTTTTTTCTAAGAGTTTTATGGTTTCATGACTTACATTCAGGTCTTTGATCCACCTTGAGCTTACCTTTGTGTATGGGGCTAGACAGTAGTCCAGTTTCATTCTCTTAGATGTAGCTGTCCAGTTTTTCCAACACCAGCTGCTGAAGAGGCTGTCATCTCCCCATTGTATATCCAAGGCTCCTTTATCAAATATTAATTGGCTGTAAATATTTGGGTTAATGTTTGGATTTTCTATTCTGTTCCACTGGTCTGTGGGTCTGTTTTTGTGCCAATACCAAATTGTCTTGATTGCTGTGGCTTTGTAGTAGAGTTTGAAGTCAGGGAGTGTAATTCTCCCTGTTTGATTCCTCCTTCTCAGAATTGCTTTGGCTATTCGGGGTCTTTTCTGGTTCCATATGAATTTTTGAGTTATTTGTTCCAATTCATTGAAGAAAGCTGTTGGTAGTTTGATAGGGATTGCATTGAATCTGTAGATCGCTTTAGGTCGTATAGCCATTTTGACAATAATTATTCTTCCTAGCCAAGAGCATGGGATGCATTTCCATTTGTTAGTGTCCTCTTTAATTTCTCCTAGGAGTGTCTTGTAGTTTTCAGAGTACCGGCCTTTCACTTCCTTGGTTAGGTTTATTCCTAGGTATTTTATTGTTTTTGATGCGATTGTGAATGGAATTGTTTTTCTGATTTCTCTTTCTGTGAGTTCATCATTAGTGTATAGGAAAGCAACAGATTTCTGTGTGTTAATTTTGTATCCTGCAACTTTGCTGAATTCAGATATTAGTTCTAGTAGTTTTGGGGTGGAGTCTTTAGGGTTTTTTATGTACAGTATCATGTCATCTGCAAATAGTGAGAATTTGACTTCTTCTTTACCAATCTTGATGCCTTGTATACCTTTGTTTTGTCTGATTTCTGTGGCTAGGACTTCCAGTACTATGTTGAATAACAGTGGAGAGAGTGGGCATCCCTGTCTTGTTCCCGATCTTAGATGATATCATTTCAATTTGAAGGAGGGATTAAATAATTTCCAGATAAGCAAAAACTGAGAGATTTTACCTCCCACAGACTGTCTCTGCAGTGTGTTTTGTAGGGACTGCTATAGATGGAAGTGTTCCTAAGGTTTAATAGCTGTCACCAGAGGTAATAAAACCACAGTAAAGAAAGTAGAACAGTTAATTACTAAGCAAATGTGAAATTAAATAAACTAACCCAAACTCAATCAAGGGATAGACAAAGAGTACAGGATATATATATCTAATATATAAAGAATGGAGGAGGAAGAAAAAAGAGGAGAAGAAAAAAACCTTTAGATTGTGTTTGTAATAGCATATTAAATGAGTTAAGTTAGATAGTAAGGAAGTTAATCTTGAACCTTTGGTAACCACGAATCTAAAGCCTACAAAAGCAATAAGTACATACCTATCAATAATCACCCTAAATGTAAATGGACTGAATGCACCAATCAAAAGACATAGAGTCACTGAATGGATAAAAAAACAACAGTCATCTGTATGCTGCCTACAAGAGACTCACTTTATTTATTTATTTATTTTTCTATTAACTCAGCTAGGTATTTATTATCATTATTTCTATCAATATTAGCAATTTAACAATTATAATTACAAAGGACTTCCACATCACTTATTTCACAAACACTTTGAGTGTTATTTCCCCATTTTACAGATAAGGAAACTGAGGCTTAAAGATATAAAATGTTTTGCCCATAAGTCCCACAGCTGGTAAGTAATCAGGGTAAGAGACTCACTTTAAAACCAAAGACATACACAGACTAAAAGTGAAGGGATGGAAAAAGATATTTCATGCAACTAATAGGGAGAAAAAAGCAGGAGTTGTAGTACTTGTATCAGACAAAATATACTTCAAAACAAAGAAAGTCACAAGAGACAAAGAAGGACATTACATAATGATTAAGGGGTCAGTCCATCAAGGAGATATAACCATTATAAATACCTATGTGCCCAACACAGGAGCACCTACGTATGTGAAACATATACTAACAGGATTAAAAGGGGAAATAGAATGCAATGCATTCATTCTAGGAGACTTCAACACTCCACTCACTCCAAAAGACAGATCAACCAGACAGAAAATAAGTAGGGAGACAGAGGCACTGAACAACACATTAGTACAGATGGACCTAACAGACATCTACAGAACTCTATGCCCAAAAGCAGCAGAATACACATTCTTCTCAAGTGCACATGGAACATTTTCAAGAATAGATCATATACTAGGCCACAAAACGAGCCTCAGTAAATTTAAAAAGATTGAAATTGTAGCAACCAGTTTCTGAGACCACAAGGATATGAAAGTAGAAATAAATTACGAAAAGAAAATGAAAAATCCCACAAACAAATGGAGGCTTCACAACATGCTCCTAAATAAACAATGGATCAATGACCAAATAAAAACAGAGATCAAGCAATATATGGAGACAGACGACAGCAGTAATTCAACAACACAAAATCTGTGGGACGCAGTGACGGCCGTGCAAACTGGAAAGTATTTTGCAATACAGGCCTACTTCAGGAAAGAACAGTCCCATATGAACACTCTAAACTCACAATTAACGAAACTAGAAAAAGAACAAATGACGCCGAAAGTCAGTAGAAGGATGGACATAATAAGCAATAGAGCATAAATAAATAAAATTGAGAGGAATAAAACAATAGAAAGAATCAATGAAAGCAGGAGCTGGTTCTTTGAGAAAATAAACAAAATAGATAAACCCTTAGCCAGACCTATCAAGAAAAAAAGAAAGTCTACACACATAAATAGAATCAGAAACAGGAAAGGAAAAATCACTACGGACACTACAGCAATACAAAGAACTATTAGAGAGTACTATGAAAAATTATATGCCAACAAACTGGATAACCAGGAAGAAATGGACAACTTTCTAGAAAAATACAACCTTCCAAGGCTGACCCAGAAAGAAACAGAAAATATGAACAGACCCATTACCAGCAACAAAATTGAATTGGTAATCAAAAAACTACCTAAGAACAAATCACCTGGACCAGATGGCCTCACTGCTGAATTTTATGAAACAATTAGTGAAGACCATCCTCCTTAAAGTTTTCCAAAGAGTAGAAGAAGAGGGAATACTTCCAAACTCACTCTATGAGGCCAGCATCACTCTAATACCAAAACCAGGCCAAGACACCAAAAAAAAAAAAGAAAATTACAGACCAATATCCCTGGTGAACATAGACACAAAAATACTCAACAAAATATTAGCAAACCAAATTCAAAAATACATCAAAAAGATCATCCATCATGAGCAAGTAGGATTCTCCATAGACGCTGAAAAAGCCTTTGACAAAATTCAACATCCATTCATGATAAAAACTCTCAACAAAATGCATATAGAGGGCAAGTATCTCAACATAATAAAGGCCATATATGACAAACCCACAGCCAACATTATACTTAACAGTGAGAAGCTGAAAGCTTTTCCTTTAAGATCAGCAACAAGACAAGGATGCCCACTCTCCCCACTTCTATTCAACATAGTTCTGGAGGTCCTAGCCACGGCAATCAGACAACACAAAGAAATAAAAGGCATCCAGATTGGCGAGGAAGAAGTCAAACTGTCCCTGTTTGCAAATGACATGATATTGTACATAAAAAACCCTAAAGAATCCACTCCAAAACTACTAGATCTAATATTTGAATTCAGCAAAGTTGTGAGATACAAAATTAATATACAGAAATCTGTTGCATTCCTATACACTAACCATCAACTAGCAGAAAGAGAAATCAGGAAAGCAATTCTGTTCACAGTTGCATCAAAAAGAATAAAATACCTAGGAATAAACCTAACCAAGGAAGTGAAAGACCTATACTCTGAAAAGTAGAAGATACTCATCAGAGAAATTAAAGAAGATACCAATAAATAGAAATACATTCCTTGCTCATGGATAGGAAGAATTAATATTGTCAAAATGGCCATCCTACCTAAAGCAATCTACAGATTCAATGCAATTCCTATCAAAATACCAACAGCATTCTTCAATGAACTAGAGCAAATTGTTCTAAAATTCATATGGAACCACAAAAGACCCTGAATAGCCAAAGCAATCCTGAGAAGGGAGAATAAAGCTGGGGGGATTATGCTCCCCAACTTCAAGCTTTACTACAAAGCCACAGTAATGAAGACAATTTGATAGTGGCACAAGAACAGAACCATAGACAAATGGAACAGACTTGAGAGCCCTGCTACAAACCCAACCATATATGGTCAATTAATATACGATAAAGGAGCCATGGACGTACAATGGGGAAATGACACCCTCTTCAACACCTGGTGTTGGCAAAGCTGGAAATGCTACATGCAAGAGAATGAAACTGGATTATTGTTTAACCCCATACACAAAAGTAAAGTCAAAATGGATCAAAGACCTGAATGTAGGTCATGAAGCCAAAAACTCTTAGAAGACAACAAAGGCAAAAGTCTCCTGAATATAAGCATGAGCAACTTCTTCCTGAACACATCTCCTCAAGCAAGGGAAACAAAAGCAAAAATGAATACATGGGACTACATCAAACTAAAAAGTTTCTGTACGGCAAAGGAACCATCAACAGAACAAAAAGACATCCTACAGTATGGGAGAATATATTTGTAAATGACATATCTGACAAGGGGTTAACACCCAAAATAAATAAAGGACTCACATACCTCAACATCCAAAAAGTAAATAACCCGATTAAAAAATGAGCAGAGGATATGAATAGGCACTTCTCCAAAGAAGAATTTCAGATGGCAAACAGACACATGAAAAGATGCTCCACATCACTAATCATCAGGGAAATGCAAATTAAGACCACAATGAGCTATCACCTCCCACAAGTAAGGATGGCCAGCACCGAAAAGACTAAGAACAACAAATGGTGACGAGGATGCAGAGAAAGGGGCACCCTCCTACACTGCTGGTGGGAATGTAAGCTAGTTCAACCATTGTTTAAAGCAATATGGAGGTTCCTCAAAAAACTAAAATACAAATACCATTTGACCCAGGAATCCCACTCCTTGGAATTTACCCAAAGACTACGACTTCTCAGACTCAAAAAGACATGTGCACCCCTATGTTTATTGCAGCACTATTTACAGTAGCCAAGATAAGGAAACAACCTATGTTTCCATCAGTAGATGAATGGATAAAGAAGAGGTGGTACATATACACAATGGAATACTACTCAGCCATAAGAAACAAACAAATCCTACCATTTGCAACAACATGGATAGAGCTGGAGGATATTATGCTCAGTGAAATAAGCCAGGCAGAGAAAGACAAGTGCCAAATGATTTCCCTCATTTATGGAGTATAACAACGAAGCAAAATGGAAGGAACAAAATAGCAGCAGACTCACAGACTCTAAGAAGGGACTAGTGGTTACCAAAGGGGAGGGGTGTGGGAGGATGGGTTGGGAGGGAGGGAGAAAGGAATTGAGGGGTATTATGTTTTGTACACATGGTGTGAAGGGTCACTGGGAACCAGTGTAGCACAGAGAAGGCAAACAGTGAATCTGTGTCATCTTACTACACTGATGGACAGTGACTGCACTGGGTGGGGACTTGATAATATGGGTAAATGTAGTAACCACATTGTTTTTTCATGTGAAACCTTCATAAATCAATAATACCTTAATAACAACAACAACAAAAAAGAAACATAGGGCTTGGGGCTGTGTCTTTAAGCCGTCAAAATGATTTTGATGTGTTCTAACATTTGGGAATTACCAGTTGTAGGTGATCAGGTTAGGATGGTGTCTGCCAAGTTCTCCACTCTAAAATTAGCATTTATTCTTTGTAATTAATGAGTGATTTGTAGGGAAATGTTGGAGGCTAAGTGGGCTTTCAAACCTTCAGACCAATATTTGATCACTCTTAGGATTCTGGCTTCAGTTACCACTAGTCACTTGTGAGCTGATGATTTTCTAACACTGCTTTTCCTTCTCAGGTGCCAGCTGGAATTCCGTAAGGAAGAGTTCCCTCCTCTGGTCACTCATTCATTCATTCACCTGCTCAGTATCAGTTTGGCATCCTGATGGATTCTTACTTAAATTTTAATGGCTTGTAATCTGTTGCTATCATTCATTTTGATGCTAGAATTCTCCCCAATTTGGTCATCCCCTTAGATCATCTCCTGTGTGCTTTTGACATGTCTCTGTTACTTTTTGAAATAAATTATTCAAATAAGTAAATAATTTACTTGTAAAAATCTTGCTTATATTCATTGGTGATGTCTGATCAGGTTTATTGTCTTCCAACTGCTCATTTAAAAAAAATTTTGCCCCCTGGGGGTTTCACATGCATCTTTGTACTTTGGTGGTCAGTCAAAGGTTGGGGTAGAATTTATCCTCACATTTTGGGGTTTATTTTGAGGTGTCCCTGCTTCCAACATTTGTTGTCTAAATTTCATTTGATTTGCCATTTCTTTGTTTTGAGACCTCATGCCAGTACGGTTTTTGCTTCCTGCCATCAAAGCTGGCCCAAGGCTGGTAAACATAGTCAGCCAGAGGGGCAGCAAATTCAACTTAATGTGACCAGAGCAAGTCTGTTTTTCAGGATAAGGTTCCCTCCTCCTAGTCTGTGCCTCCAGACTTTCAGGTTCTCTGGCACTGGAGTAGTTTCACAGCCTTCCAGGGATTTGGGCAGTGTTTATATACTCAAGATTTGAATCTCAACATTTTGCAGTCCTTTTGTGTCCAAAATTTCCCCCTTAAATTTACAGCTCTCTGTTACATGTTAGGATGGTGCAGGAATGCTGCAGTTGTGCTCTTGCAGACCTAGCGCCCAGAGAGTGTTCCCAACAGGAAATTGACAAACTCACAGTTTGTACCAGATAGAAGGGCAGTTTTGAGTAAATTCTTCTCAAGTTCTTGCCTGCCTTTGATCATTTTCCTATTCCTTCAAATAGTTGTTTTTAATGAATTGGTCTGAATTTTATAATGATGTATTGGAAGAAGCGCTGGGTCCTCTTCATGTAGCCATTATTGAAGGCTCAAACACCCTTCTGCCTTTATTATTTTTCCCTCTGAGATCTAGTTTATTCCTTATTCTTATACCCAACATTTCATTGAGATCATTTTCAAACAACAGTTACTACCCCTATACCCACCCCCAGAATCTCTCCATAATGTTACTATGCATGCTTTATCCTATAAATGTTTATCCATCCCTCTATACAGTAATCCATCTTATTTTTTATTGTGTATCTCAAAGTAATTTGAGATATGAATATACTTCACCCTGAGTACGTGAGCACACATATTATTTATTAGAGTTCATTATCTGTTTACAGTGTTTTTCCTTTAGTATGAAATTTATATCCTAGATGCACAGAACTCAAGTATACATTCAGGTGTACTCAGGTGTCCATTCAGGTGTATTCAGGTATCCATTCTAGTGAGCCCAGGTATACATTCAGATGTACTCAGGTATACATTCAGGTGTACTCAGGTGTGCATTTGGGTGAACTCAGGTATACATCAGGTGTACTCAGGTATTCATTCTGGTGAGCCCAGGTATACATTCAGATGTACTCAGGTGTCCATTCGGGTGAACTCAGTTATACATGAGTTGTGACAAGTGCGTTACCTTTGCAATCTAGAATACTTACCAAAATATAAGCCCTTATCATCCCCAGCAAGTTCCTTCGTGCCCGTCGTGCTCACAGTCCGTCCCCCAACCCCAGCCCCAGGGACAACGACTGTTTTTTAACACCTCAAATCAACATTGCCTGTTCTTGGATTTCATGTCCACAGAATCATACAGGGTGTGTGATTGTGTAAGGCTTCTTAAAAGCATAGTATTCTTGAGGTTCATCTGTGTTGTGCATATCCATAACTTGCTCTTTCTTGTCATGGGGCAGTACTTCACTGTGTGAGTCCGTCATCTTGTTTACCCATTCTTGTCTTGATAAACACCTTCATTTTTGAAATAAATTGTCGCTGGGTGTACACAATTCCAGATTAACAGTTTCTTCTTTCAGAATGCTGAATGTATTATTCCAGTGTCTTCTGGCTCTTTGTGCACATTTCTGAAACTCATTCTCTATAACTTTCCCATCTCCTGTTACTGCCTTGCGGATTCCGGCTTGCTCAGCTTCCAGAACTGAAGGGTCTCCCCAGCTTTCTGAGGCTCTGTGCTCTGCCGGAGTCCCCTTCCTGTGCCACGGTCCGAGCTTGCTTCCAGCCAGACGAGCTGATGCGGCTCGCCTTTTGTGTCTTTCTCAAGGATTATAGCCCTGCATTGTCCAGTGTCTCAAGATCTGAAAAAAAGTAGTTTCATGGATTTTGTCCATTTCTCTTTTTGTTTACCATGGAAGGGCATTTTCCATGGTTACTCATTCATGGCTGAAGTGGATTTCCCTAGGTTAATGCTGTTTAATGGCAAATAGTTCATATGCTCTATTTCTAAATTTCCTGGAAAGTGATGTGGTAAAATTGTACTTGTTTTAATACTAGTTTAGCTACTGATTTTGCTGTCTAGAAGATCTCAGGTAATTTCTGTTTTGACAGAAGGAAATTTTATTATGGCAAATTTTTCATTTGGTTATTATTTAACTGGCTCAAGATATTTGGTTTATTCTGCATTATATTTAATGTAAAATAGCATTTCTTGCCTGGTTTACCAAATACTGTGCTCTTTGTCATGAACGTAACTGTCAGTCCTGACTCCTTCAAGCAAAAGTTTGTTTCTTCAGTCTTTTGCCCATCCTGTCAGTGATGTGCTAGTATATACAGAAGTAAGTCCAGGTGGGCCTAGTGATGAGTACATGTGAGGAGAAGGAGACATAGGAGGATTTAGTGGCACATAGTACACAGTTGAGCTCTGGGGTGACCCAGGCCCTGTGCTCTGTACTGTTGATGTTCATTTATTCCCTCTTTTTCAGATGATGGTTGGAGATTTGGAATTGCAGGGCCTTCTAGTTTTTCATGTAAATTTTAGCAACTCACTCTCTCCCCTTGTTAGTTTATGAAATTGAGATTATCATTAATAGTTAATGCTAGAGCAGTATTAGCCAGTATAGTTTTTCATTATGTAAACCTTTTATGAAATGATACAGCATAAAGTGAATAAATGTGTATACACCATATAGTTTTTATCTACTAGTGACAGCTGCTTTGAAATTAAAAGCCCAGTAGAATAATGGCATTTGGGTATATGTATGACATTTGCTCATAATCCCTGTGTGACATAGGTTAGGACATACTCTAGAATGAGGAACTGAATGTGACTTGTAGGTTACATGGCTAGATTATTACTTAAGACTTAACTGAGAAGGATCTGGGCATCCTAAAAGACAGTTTTGTTCTGGACCTGTCGTGTTGATGAAGGGTACGTGTTGCATTTATGTGAAAGCTCTCCATCCTAAATTTGCCACCTTTTGTGGATTGAGAGCAGATGAGACTTGGACAAACTTAGAGCTGAACTTCCAGTGTACAGATCTGAACTTTATAGCACAGATGTTAATAACAGTGATATATGTGGGAGAACTTTGATCACTCATGTGTGTTTAATTTTGTCATAAATTCTATTGTAAATTTCTTGAATGAAAAATTTTGAATTAGTGAATATGTAAAAGGTTTTTAAATTAATTATTGGTTTCTTGAGTCACTTTTTAGAGTAAATCTTTAAAGGTTAGGATATACTTCTGTTTATTAGCCAATGAAGGTAATTTTGTCTTATAGTATGTATATCTGGAAGATTGTCCAGACAGTTGAAGAAAATGTCTCCTCCTTGGTGTTTCTCCAGCCCCCACCATTTTCCCCACCCTACTTTTATTCAAGTAAGAATATGGGAAAGGGAAGTGTGAATAAAATGAAAGTTCCTGTGGCCAGGATTCTCACCTGGCCCTGGTTGGCTGGCTCACTACACATGTGTGGCCAATACGTTGCTATTGACTCTATGTAAAGAGCTCTGCCCAGTGCTCTGGGTGACGTGGTGGCACGGCTGCAAAGCTGCAGGAGAGCAGAGCAGAAGCTGGAGTAGTAGCAGCACTGAGGACAGAGGCCCAGAGGACAGCTGTGCCGGCAGGGAGGCCCTGAGGACGGCTGTGCCGGTAGAGAGGCCCAGAGGCAGAGACCAGCTTGGTGCATGCATATTTGCTCTGAGTGAATAGGATTTTAGTGACTGACCTGCCACCTTGGAAATAAAATTGGGTATAACCCTTTCACCCCAAGAACGTTCTACTCTCATTTCTTTGGTCACACTGAATCCATAGTGAACTTGCCCAGGACTGAAACCCATTGGCAAGACAGGGAAGAAGGCAGTGTGTAGCTTTTCATGCAAAAATACTCTGATTATAGAAATGGAGTTAGTTTATGTAAGTGTATTTTATCAAAAGGAGGCTAAAAAGCACAGTCAAATTTTTTTGCATGGCATTTGCACAGTTGTCGTGATAGCTGTTTTTAGGACATACATAACTGCTGCCAGGTATTTTCCCAGTGAAGCTGGTTGCTGGAGGCTTCATTAGGTTTGGGGGCCAGCGTACCTGCTGTTGGCTTCACCCCCTAGCAGCAGGGACATTAATCATTTGTTCAAACGGTGGTGTGATTCTTGCAGCTGGTGGCGTTTGCACTTACTGGTGGTGGTTGCCTACATTGTATTGGAGTTGCAAAAATGGTGATGATCTGAGTGTATCCTGCCTTTTGCACTTACTTGCTGGGGTTTTGTTTTAAGAAAGCTATTTGGATATCCTGAAATATAACCCATGTAAAGAAGGCAGGATAAATGCATAATTCCTTTATTTGCCAGTTTTCAGAATGAGTTTCTTGGTGCGTTAGTAGTATCTATCCAATGGTGACTGATAAATGAGAATTGTTTTTTAGTATCATAGACTCAGATTTTAAGATGATCTGTATCTTAATTTACTGCAGTCCTTATTTCTTTTGATGGTTAAATTGCCCTTTGTAGATGGTTTCTATATTCTTTGGAAATGACTCTAATTTTGTGCAGCTTTTTTAGTTTATAGCTACTACAAGATATTACTGGCCCAGTTTGTACATTTCTTGCCAGACCTGAAATCAGCCATTTCTCTACGGAGCCTTGGTTTCTTTTAGTGGAAAATGGTATTTAGAGACTATAATCAGGATATTATGGTAGTTAATACTAGGATGTTACTGCTTCCTGGTATTTTTAGGATAGAGATATGAAACATGAATTTTTAAGAGATAGATAAATTATGAGCTTATCCTGATACTCCCAGTTTAAATTTAGGATTTTTTTTTTTACTTCTTTGATTTTATATTTGTCTCTCATTTCTCTTATTCTTAAAATCTTGGTTCTTAACATTAGCCTATATTTCCTCATTCATATATATGAAACTTGTATGTGGTTTCAGAATAGCAATGCCACTGCTAGCCACGACCTCTGAATGCATTTGAAAATGGCTTCTTTGCTTCATCTCGATTTGATTTATATCATTTTTATTTTTATTTTTTTAATAATTTATTTTGGTATCATTAATCTACAATTGCATGTGCAATATTATGGTGATTAAACTACCCCCTTCATCAGGTCCCCCCCACCAACCCCATTACAGTCACTGTCCATCAGTGTAGTGAGATGCTATAGAATCACTACTTGTCTTCTCTGAGTTGTACCCCTCCCCGTGCCCCCCCAACATTACATCTGCCAATTGTAATGTGATTTATATTATTAAAAACAGTTTAAGATGTCAGTATTGCTCTTTTTTCCCATAGGGTATATCACACCTGGGATGTGCAGATTACTGTGTTTTAAGTCACTTCAAAATCCTCTCTGTGGTTATACCACCACTTAAAAGATAGGTTTGTTTCACTTTTGCTTTTGATGGAGCAGTGGCAATTCCAGACACAATTGATGGGAGTGTAAATTTTGTGCATTTACTTCGTATAGTAGTTTGGCAGTACTTAACTGAAGTCAGCCATACCTGCTGACCTAGTGGTTCCATTCCTAGGTACACACAACAGCAGTGTGTGCACATGTGCACCGAGAGAATGTGTACAAGATTGGGTGTGACAGAGTAATTTGCAATAGTCCCAGACTGGAAACAGCCCAGGGCTCATCTTGAGTAATTGTGGTACACCCATGTAGTGGAGTGCTACCTTGCAATGAGTGTGAAGCTCCATGCCACAGCATGGATGCTTGTCACAACCTGGTTTTTTGAGAAAGTCTGAGCCCCAGAGAGTACATACTATGTGGTTCTCTTATACATTTCAAAAAGGGGGGTTTTGAATTTCATATTCAAATATACATGTGCATATATTAGTTTGACTCATCTTGATCACCTTATTTAATGATGGAACCTGCACTCCACTGTGTGCATACTCCCTATACCTCCTACCAAGCTGAACTTAGCAATTTTACAATATACTGTGTAATTTAATTAGTTATGACTTTATTGTTGTAGGTCTTCCCCAATAGAGTGTTAACTCCATAAGGGTAGAAAAATGGAGGGGGAGGGGGAGTGAATGTGTGTGTGTGTGTGTATGTATGTGTGTTACACAAGAGCTAGTGAAAGTTAGTTGATACCATATTAGGAGCTTGAAACTCATTATGGTGGGTATATTTATACCCCAGAAATGAATTAATGCCACAAATTGGGGCTTCTACCCCACATTCCCCACAGAGCCAGTTGTTAAATATTAACCAGCATATCCCTATCTTTGTATACACTGAGGTGTTAACTATCTAGAACAATGTGGCCTGTGTAATTCTTAGATGAATGAATGATAGAATAACTCTGACTTCATGCCCACCTCATAGGCTCTAAAAGTAAAAAAAAAAAAAGTTTAATTTAAATTGGAATATATTTAACAAATATAAGCCACCAGTTGGTATCTGGAAATAAATCTCTAGAAAATCAAACAAGAAAATGAAGTACAAATAAATACTAAAATTCCTAAAGGAACTATAACTGCTATGGAAAATAAGTGATACATCTAATAATTCCTTGTTTAAATGACAAGAGATTAAAAATAAACTTGTTTCCTCCCAAGCTCCATATCCATTAGTCCCAGTCCTTCTTACCCAAGCCCTAGTCAGACAGAAAGGTCTTACTACGGATTTGCCTTTTCTGGACATTTTCTACATTCAGTAGGTGGCCTTTTGTGTCTGGCTCCTTTCAGTTAGCGTAATGTTTCAGAGTTCATTCGCGGTGTGTCCTGTGCCAGCACGGCTGGTTTTTACTGTTGAGAGTGGCGTTGGGCAGTCTGTTCACTACGTGTGCTCTTAGGACTTAGCCTGCCAAACCCTGCCTGTTGTTCAGTCCTTGGCCGTAGTTTTCTATGGATGCAGAGCCCCATTCTCAGCCTCCTCGTTCTCAGCACAGACAGATACACAGGTAAAAGTAGCTGTTGAAGATGAGCACAGTTCTGCCCATGTTTGGCCTCTCGTTCCCACTGCCCCGAAGCACTCTGACAATGGTATTTTATGCACCTGTCACGTTTTTCTAGGAAATGCTATTCTACCAGCTGTTGCATGTGTCTTACATTCAGAAATTCCAACTGTTTTTTATTTTCATTACAATTGTTAGAGATTCATTTCCTGGTTTAAAGTAAAAGGAAGGTGGGATCTTGCAATAAGTCAGCTGTTTACAAACTCTTCTGTATGTGTTCTGTCAGTGTGGCTGTGGGTTTGAGTTGTGTCTGCTGTTATTCAGGACCTTTGGACAGGAATAAGAAGGAATGAACATATGGTTTCCTGTTTATCACGGGGGGCCAATATCCATAATCAAGCATTGATTTTGCTAATCAGTTTTTAGGGCTTGCTTCCTTTACTTAAGTTCATATATTTATGAATTCAGAAGTTGCTGGTCTAGTGTAAAAGTGCTATGTAACTGTACAAGTGAAATAGATAAAGCTTTGACAGTTTAGTTACTGTGGATCTGGTCCTTGAAAAATGAAGCTTTAAATACGTTTATTGTTCTCAGAAGGAAAGTTAAAATTAAGTGATTGTATTTAATGTGCTTTGGGTAGAACTGTTTCTAGTTTCACATATTCCCTAGTGGATAATCCTGGGTATGAGTTTCCTTGGGGTCAAGGCGGATGAGGCCACTGGAAGAGAATAGAATGTGGGAATAGGTGCATGTGGGCAGGGTTGGGGCTCTGGTGAGGCATTTGTTGGGCTGCCAAAAAACTCAGTAATCAAGATAAGTAATAGTATAATGCAGTACTTTAAAAAATAAAACTAATGTGCCAAGTCCATGATGACAAAGATGCCAGCATGTGAGCTGCAGCTGGGCAGGTTGTGCCTCTTCTCCTTCTGCCTCTTCTGCGGCTGGGCCGTGGCCCCTTAGTCAGGCTGTACTTCCCTTACTTTGCATTGAATTTGCTTGTGTATTTCTTAAGGAAAGACATAAACAGCTGATGCTTTTACCTTTAAATATAATCACTTCAGGTTATAGATTTCCTTCTGAGTACTCTTAGCCTCATCCTTATGATTTTGATGTTCTGTTTCTGTTGTCACTCTGTTATAAACATTTTCTACTTTCTTTTTTGATTTGTTATTTGACCACAGTGTTACTTAGAAAGGACTGTTTACTTGCTGCTAAATACTGGGGACCATACTAGGTACTGTTTCTTTAAAATGATTACTTTTTATGTTCATTTTTTATTTTGAACAGAAATACACAAGGTAAAATTCAGATGGTGGGTAGGGAATCATAAGTCTCTCCCTCTTTCTCTGGAAGAATAACTCTTCATAACTGACCTACTAGAGATGTTCTGTGCATATTCACGGAAGTGCAAATGTACATATATTTTCTTTTGCTTTGCACCAAAACATCACATTTGAATATTCTTCATATCTTTTCTCATTACTTAAAATAAAAATCTTGAAAAATCGTTGCATTTTAGGATTGGGAGTTGCCTCCTATGTTGTGTTGCTTTTTTCATTAGTATTTTCCAGTGTCAAAAATTTTCAGCGAACACCATTTTCGAAATTTTATTTACTCATTTCCCTTCTACTGAACATGTAGGCTGTTCTAGTTTTTCAGGATTACAACTATATCCATGAGTCATTTAAGCCTCCCACTGTGTTATATCTTAAGGGAGATTATTGGAGGTTTCTCAGACCCACATGCCGGATGCTGGGACTGGGGGTGTGGTGACACTCTTGCTTTTTTCTCAGGGGCTCTGGACTCTTCAGGGGCTGGGACTCTGTCCCAATTTGGGGACCCCTAGTGCTTCATTTGTTGCACCAGAACAGAAGATGCAGGGCAATGCTCTAATGATGACGCACTCTCCAAGCCCTTTATGTTTTTCAGACTTAATTCTCATAACGGTGAAAGGCAGATGCTGTTTTTAACTTGATTCAAACTGATGAGAAAACCAAGTTATAGACAGAGGTTTTTTTTTAATAATTTATTTTGGTATCATTAATCTACAATTACATGTGCAATATTATGGTTATTAAACTGCCCCCCTTCATCAGGTCCCCCCCACCAACCCCAATACAGTCACTGTCCATCAGTGTAGTGAGATGAGAATCACTACTTCTCTTCTCTGAGTTGTACAGCCCTCCCCATGCCCCCCCACCTTACATCTGCTAATTGTAATGCCCCTTTTACCCTCTTATCCCTCCCTTCCCACCCATCTTCCCCAGCCCCTTTCCCTTTGGTAACTGTTAGTCCATTCTTGGGTTCTGTGAATCTGCTGCTGTTTTCTTCCTTCAGTTTTTTCTTTGTTCTTATACTCCATATATGAGTGAAATCATTTGATACTTGTCTTTTTCGGCTTGGCTTATTTCATTGAGCATAATACCCTCTAGGTCCATCCATGTTGTTGCAAATGGTAGGATTTGTTTTCTTCTTATGGCTGAATAATATTCCATTGTGTATATGTACCACATCTTCTTTATCCATTCATCTGTTGATGGACACTTAGGTTGCTTCTATTTCTTGGCTATTGTAAATAGTGCTGCGATAAACATAGGGGTGCATATGTCTTTTTCAAACTGGGATGCTGCATTCTTAGGGTAAATTCCTAGGAGTGGAATTCCTGGGTCAAATGGTATTTCTATTTTGAGTTTTTTGAGGAACCTCCATACTGCTTTCCACAATGGTTGAACTAATTTACATTCCCACCAGCAGTGTAGGAGGGTTCCCCTTTCTCCACATCCTCGGCAATATTTGTTGTTGTTCGTGTTTTGGATGTTGGCCATCCTCACTGGTATGAGGTGATATCTCATTGTGGTTTTAATCTGCATTTCTCTGATGATTAGTGATGTGGAGCATCTTTTCATGTGCCTGTTGGCCATCTGAATTTCTTCTTTGGAGAAGTGTCTATTCATATCCTCTGCCCAATTCTTAATTGGATTATTTGCTTTTTGTTTGTTAAGGTGTGTGAGTTCTTTATATATTTTGGATGTCAACCCCTTATCGGATATTAGTCATTTATGAATAATTTCTCCCATACTGTAGGATATCTTTTTGTTCTACTGATGGTGTCCTTTGCTGTACAGAAGCTTTTCCAGCTTGATATAGTCCCACTTGTTCATTTTTGCTTTTGTTTCCCTTGCCCAGGGAAATATGTTCATGAAGAAGTCGCTTATGTTTATGTCCAAGAGATTTTTGCCTATGTTTTTTTCTAAGAGTTTTATTGTTTCATGAGTTACATTCAGGTCTTTGATCCATTTTGAGTTTACTTTTGTATATGGGGCTAGACAGTAGTCCAGTTTCATTCTCTTACATGTAGTGTCCAATTTTTCCAACACCAGCTGCTGAAGAGGCTGTCATCTCCCCACTGCATATCCAAGGCTCCTTTATCAAATATTAATTGGCTGTAAATATTTGGGTTAATGTTTGGATTTTCTATTCTGTTCCACTGGTCTGTGGGTCTGTTTTTGTGCCAATACCAAATTGTCTTGATTACCTGTGGCTTTGTAGTACAGCTTGAAGTCAGGGAGCGTAATTCCCCGTTTGATTCCTCCTTCTCAGGATTGCTTTGGCTATTTGGGGTCTTTTCTGGTTCTATATCAATTTTAGAATTATTTGTTCTAGTTCATTGAAGAAAGCTGTTGGTATTTTGATAGGGATTGCGTTGAATCTGTAGATTGCTTTAGGTAGTATAGCCATTTTAACAATGTTTATTCTTCCTAGCCAAGAGTATGGGATAAATTTCCATTTGTTAGTGTCCTCTTTAATTTCTCTTAGGAGTGTTTTGTAGTCTTCAGAGTACAGGTCTTTCACTTCTTTCATTAGGCTTATTCCTAGGTATTTTATTCTTTTTGATGCAATTGTGAATGGAATTGTTTTTCTGATTTCTCTTTTTGTTAGCTCATCATTAGTGTATAGGAAAGCAACAGATTTCTGTGTGTTAATTTTGTATCCTGCAACTTTGCTGAATTCAGATATTAGTTCTAGTAGTTTTGGGGTGGAGTCTTTAGGGTTTTTTATGTACAGTATCATGTCATCTGCAAATAGTGACAATTTGACTTCTTCTTTACCAATCTGGATGCCTTGTATGTCTTTGTTTTGTCTGATTGCCGTGGCTAGGAACTCCAGTACTCTGTTGAATAACAGTGGAGAGAGTGGGCATTTCTGTCTTGTTCCTGATCTTAGATGAAAAGCTTTCAGCTTCTCGCTATTAAGTATGATGTTGGTTGTGGGTTTGTCATATATGGCCTTTATGATGTTGAGTTACTTGCCATCTATACCCATTTTGTTGAGAGTTTTAATTTTGAATGGATGCTGAATTTTATCAAATGCTTTTTCAGCATCTATGGAGATGATCATGTGGTTTTTGTTCTTCTTTTTGTTGATGTGGTGGATGATGTTGATGGATTTTCAAATGTTGTACCATCCTTGCATCCCTGGGATGAATCCCACTTGATCATGGTGTATGATCCTCTTGATGTATTTTTGAATTCGGTTTGCTAATATTTTGTTGAGTATTTTTGCATCTACGTTCCACAGGGATATTGATCTGTAGTTTTCTTTTTTGGTGAGGTCTTTGCCAGTTTTGGTATTAGACTGATGCTGGCTTCATAGAATGAATTTGGAAGTATTCCCTCCTCTTCTATTTTTTGGAAAACTTTAAGGAGAATGGGTGTTATTTTTTCTCTGTATGTCTGGTAGAATTCAGAGGTGAATCCATCTGGTCCGGGGGTTTTGTTCTTGGGTAGTTTTTTGATTACCAATTCAATTTCGTTGCTGGTGATTGGTCTGTATAGTTTTTCTGTTTCTTGTTTGGTCAGTATTGGAAGGTTGTATTTTTCTGAGAAGTCCATTTCTTCTATGTTTTCCAGCTTGGTAGCATATAGATTCTCATAATATTCTCTTATAATTTTTGTATTTCTGTGGGGTCCGTCGTTATTTTTCCCTTCTCATTTCTGATTCTGCTTATGTGTGTAGATTCTCTTTTTCTCTTAATGAGTCTGGCTAGGGGTTTATCTATTTTGTTTATTTTTTCAAAGAACCAGCTCTTGGTTTCATTGATTTTTTTCTATTATTTTATTCTTCTCAATTTTATTTATTTCTTCTGTGATCTTTATTATGTCCCTCCTTCTTTAAATAGGCCTGGATTGCAATATACTTTCCTCTTAGAACTGCCTTTGCTGCGTTCCGCAGAAGTTGTGGCTTTGTGTTGTTGTCATTAGTCTCCATATATTCTTTGATTCCTGTTTTGATTTGGTCACTAACCCCATTGATTAATTAGGAGAATGTTAAGTCTCCATGTATTTGTGAGCCTTTTTGATTTCTTTCTAAAATTTATTTCTAGTTTTATACCTTTGTGATCTGAGAAGTTGGTTGGTAGAATTCCAATATTTTTGAATTTATTGAGGTTCTTTTCGTGGCATAGTACGTGGTCTATTCTGGAGAATGTTCCATGTGCACTTGAGAAGAATCTGAATCCTGCTGCTTTTGGGTGTAGAGTTCTGTAGATGTCTGTTAGGTCCATCTGTTGTTCAGTGCCTGTGTGTTTTTACTTATTCTATGTCTGTTTGATCTGTCCTTTGGAGTGAGTGGTGTGTTGAAGTCTCCTAAAATGAATGCATTGCTGTCTGTTTCCTCCTTTAATTCTGTTAGTATTTGTTTCACATATGCTGGTGCTCCTGTGTTGGGTGCATATATATTTATAATGGTTATATCTTCTTGTTGGACTGACCCTTTTATCATTATGTAATGTCCTTCTTTATCTCTTGCTACTTTCTTCGTTTTGAAGTCTATTTTATCTGATACAAGTACTGCAACACTTGCATTTTTCTCTTTGTTGTTTGCATGAAATATCTTTTTCCATCCCTTCACTTTTAGTCTGTGTATATCTTTGGGTTTGAGGTGAGTCTCTTGTAAGCAGCATATAGGTGGGTCTTGCTTTGTTATCCATTCTGCTACTCTGTGTCTTTTGATTGGTGCATTCAGTCCATTTACATTTAGGGTGATTATTGATAGATATGTACTTATTGCCATTGCTGGCTTTAGATTCGTCGTTACCAGAGGTTCAAGGGTTACTTTTTCCTTACTATTTAAGAATCTAACTTAACTTTCTTGTTAAGTTATTGTGAATGCTGTCTGATGTTTCTTTATCTCTCCCTTCTTATTCTTCCTCCTCCATTCTTTATATACTAGATGTTTTATTCTTTGCCTTTAGTTAGTATTTGGATGGTCTGCTTTCTTTGCTATGGTTTTATTTTCTCTGGTGACATCTTTTTAGCCTTAGGGATGTTTCCCTCTAGAGCAGTCCGTTTAAGATATCCTGTAGTGGTGGTTTATGGGAGGCAAACTCTCTCAACTTTCATTTGTCTGGAAATTGTTTAATCCCTCCATCATATTTAAATGATAATCGTGCTGGATACAATATTCTTGGTTCGAGGCCCTTCTGTTTCATTACGTTAAATATATCATGCCATTCTCTTCTGGCCTGTAAGGTTTCTATTGAGAAGTGTAATGATAGTGTGACGGGTTTTCCTTTGTAGGTGATCTTTTTTCTTTCTCTAGCTGCCTTTAATACTCTGTCTTTACTTTGATCTTTTCCATTTTAATTATTATGTGTCTTGGTGTTGTCTTCCTTGGGTCCCTTGTGTTGGGCGATCTGTGGGCTTCCGTGGACTGCGAGACTATTTCCTTCCCCAGCATGGGGAAGTTTTCAGCAATTATTTCTTCAAAGACACTTTCTATCCCTTTTTCTCTCTCTTCTTCCTCTGGTACTCCTATAATGCGAATATTGTTCCATTTGGATTGGTCACACAGTTCTGTTAATATTCTTTCATTCCTAGAGATCCTTTTATTTCTGTCTGCCTCAGCTTCTCTGTATTCCTGTTCTCTGTTTTCTGTTCCATCAACAGTCTCTTGCATCTCGTCCCATCTGCTGCTAAGCCTGTCGATCGCTTGTCTGATTTCTGCATTCTTTCCTCACTTCCCTCACTTCCTCCTTCAGCTCTTGGATATTTCTCTGTAGATCCATCAGTATGGTTATGACTTTTGTTCTTAATTGTGCATTTCCATCCCTTCAGGTTCCCTCTCTGGGGGTGTCTGGGTCTGGGTAAGTTTTGTTTGTACCATATTCCTCTGTCCTTTCATGGCGATAGAAGTGGTCACTGGTAGGTGCCACGTATGTCAGCTGGGCTCTTTAAGACTTAAAAAAAAAAAAGAAAGGAAAAAGAAAGAAAGAAAGAAAGGAAAGAAAAAAAAGAAAGAAAATAAACACCCACCGGGAGTAGATTCTGTGGGAATGCTGTAGGTGGTGCTGTTGGTCCACTATTCCACAGCCACGGCTTCGCCGCTCCGCAGGGCCCTTTGTAGCTCTGGCCAGGGTAGGAACGAATAGGAGGCTGTTGATCCCTGTGGGAAGTCTGAGGGCGGCTACTCTTTCCCAGTCAACAGCCAAGAGGTCCGAAATTCTCCAGGACTTCCAGCCTGCTGGGCCGAGTGTGCCGGGATGATCCTGTGCCCTTGTCTCTTTAATACCACTAAGAAAAAGCACACGCTTTTCTTTTGTCCCGGCGAGCCGGCTGCGAGGACCCAAGTGTGTTCCCAAGCTCAGATCCTGCACCCTCTGTCTCTCCAATCTGCGATACACCGCGCAATGTGTGTCAGTGCTCCCGGTGCAGATCACCAGGGCTGGTTATTTCGCCCGCCTGTACTTCCACTCCCTCCCACTCTGAATACTCTCCTCCCACTGGTGCGCTGGGGTGGGGGAGTGCTCGGGTCCCGCCGGGTCGTGGCTCCGTATGTTACCCACCTCACGGGGTCCTGAGTCCTGTCATGTGTAGATGCAGGCTGTATGCTGTCCTGTATCTTCTGGTCTCTTTTTTAGGAATAGTTGTATTTGTTGTATTTTCATAAATACATATGGTTTTGGGAGGAGATTTCCGCCGCCTTGCTCACGCTGCCATCTTCCCAGAAGTCTCTTGAGAGAGGTTTTTAAAAAGTACCCATGGTCACATATGTAGTATGTGGCCAGGTTGGGATTCAGGGAGTACTTGCAGTAAACTGGGTGGACAACACTAGGCTTCCCTGTTAAGGGGAAGATGAAATCATCTGGGTGTTGGTGCCATGTGTGGGTTTGACTTACAGAGTCTGATTTTATCCCAAGGCTTTCCTACTTCCTTGGACGTGGCGTATTAATAATTATCTCAGAGTTTATTAGGGAAGTAATTTATTTTTTAAAGCCACATAAAGCCCCCATGTAGTGCTGGATGAGGAGGAAGCCCTCGGACAAGGACTCTTTGGTCATCTTCCTCTTTCCCTGCCTGTCGGGCTTCGGGAACGTTCCTGACATCTCAAGGCTCTTCTCCTCATCTACAGAAGTAGACAGAATTATATCATATTGACTGTTTTTGTAAAATATAAATGAGATTCATTCTTTTAAGATGGTTTTAATGTTCTTTAAAATAAGTTGTATTGTGATAAAAATACATAACAGAATTTACTGTCTTAACCATTTTTAAGTGTACAGTTCAGTAGTGTTAAGTTTATTCACATTGTTGTGAAATAGATCTCCAGACCTTTTTATTTTGCAAATCTGAAACTGTTTACATTAAACAATTCCATTCTCTCCCTCCTCCAGCCTTGGCACTCACCTTCTTCTTTCTGTCTGGGGATGACTGCTCTCAGAACCTCACGTAGGTGGAGTCATATAGGATTTGTGCTTATTTCACTTAACAGAGTGTCCTCAAAGTTCATCCTGGTTGTGGCATGTGACAGGGTTTCCTTCCTCTCAAAGGCTGAGTAATAATCCGTGTATACACACCACATTTTATTCACCCATTCAGCCGTCATATGTACTTGGTTTTCCTTTACCTCTTGACAGGTGTGAATAATGCTGCTGTGAACATGGGTGTGTAAATACCTCTTCCAAGTCCCTGCTTTCTGTTCTTTGGGATGTACCTTGAAGTGGAAGTGCTGGATGACATGGTAGTTCTATTTTTTATTTTTTGAGGAGCCGCTGTCCTGTTTTCCATAGTGGATGTATCATCACTTCCCACATTTTACATTCCCGCCAGTGGTGCACAAGGTTTCCGGTTCTCCACACCCTGGCCTACACTTGTTATTTCAGTAGTAATGATCTCAATAGGTGTGAGGTTGGTTTTAACATTTTTCTTAGTGCTAAAAAATTTTAGGAAGATTTGGAAAAGTGACTCCATACATTTCTTGCTAAGTTGGAATAGTATCTGTTGATACCAGTGTGTTAAAACCCAAAGCCCAAGGGAGAAAAGTCGACAGAAACCAACTTTTATGTAGCTGTGTTTGGGAAGAAGAGAAGCTGTCTTTGTCATGTTTCTACTCCGAGTATAACCAGAGTAAGGGGTGGATCTATACTAGGTGCTACTGATATTGAAAATGGAGTACAAAATCAAATTGTAGCACTGTTTCCTCTTTCGGGCCATAATGAGGGATAATTTAAAATGTAAGTTCTTGATCTTTCACTCATGTGAGGAAGGTAGGTTGTGGAAGAGACTCAACACTCACCCCAGGGGTCATCCTGACACAGTGGACTTCTCCTGTGGCCGTGCATGATAGGGACTGCTCAGCCTTTCCAGCAGGCAACCCAGGGCTTTCTCTACTCAGTTATCTCACATGGCAAGGCTGTGCTTTGATACTACTGCAGTTTGCTAAATGAGATGAGCGATCAGACTATGGGTAAATTGGATTTATAGGGTAAAACAATTTTGGTGATGAAATGATGAAGTGTGTTGGATATGTATATCCATGGTCAATAAAATGAAAGTTTCAAAGTTGATTTGAACAGTGCTTACATTAAAATAAATAAATACTTGATTGTCTTTTGATATTTGTTGTTTTGGTCAATATAAGAAAAAGCCCTGTTTTATAACATACATAGCTAGGTCACACTGTGGTGTGTTCTTATCCTGCCCGGGGTTATCATGCCTCTGCCAGTATATCGGATAAACTGAAGTGGCACCTTCTTACAGATTTCAGGAGCCTTTGTCTTTCCTTTTAAACTTGATGGTCAGTTACCTCCCAGCAGTGGTCTACACCTAGATTTTAGCTTTGATCTCCTGTATGGTAAAACAAATCAGAAATGGCCATTAATTAGTGTCTGTGCAAATATTCTAGTTCAGTGTTGTTTTAAGTTGTTAAGTTCAGAATTTTCTGCCTTTTTAGAGTTGCAGTTTCCCTTCTGTTTCATAGATTTCAGTGTTGCTTAATTCAGTGTTAATGTTTATTTCCTGGTGATTTTAATATGTTACTCGGGTACCAGGTACATGTACAGTGTGTGCTGTGGTGTGGGTAAAATTGTAACAATTCCAGAATATCTCTCCTGGCTTTGGTACATCTGCATATCAACAGGTGTTCAGAGGTGGAAAGAAGTATGGCTTTAGCGCATTTGCATCTTTCCTCAGGGGTGGAGAAGTTTATCTCCATATCAGTGGATAATTACCCTGGCAACCAGAGCTTATCTGTACCTGAGAGGTGAGGGGGAGGGCCGGTTTTGCTGCTACTTGAGCAGGAGAGAGAGATGGGCTGGACCGCAGTTTTGTAAGCAATAAACGAATTTTAAACTTTGTTTCTCCCTTTGACTGATGTCGGTTTTTAGAGGTATTTTGCCCCAGGATTTCCTCTCCCTGGACTTACAGATGGGTTTAATCTGAGTTTGTACTGGGGCAGGATTGCCGACACCAGAGGACTTGGTGAGCTGCAGGATTTGGTGAATTAGAGGATTAGGCAATGACTTCAGTGTGGTCTGGCTGGTGTCCAAGCATTGGTGCATATCCCAGTTCTGCCCCTGACCATTTAGCTGTGATATTAGGTATGTTACTTCATTTTTGCTCCTCAGTTTGTTCAGCGATCACATGTGGATTGTAACATCATCTACCTCAATTATTAATTGAGAAGACAGGTGTAAATTAGTGTAGCAGATTGGTGAGGAACACGGACTGTGGGGCCTGATGGCCTGAGTCTGATTTCCAGCTTTGCTCCTTAGAAACTTTGTGACCTTGAACAAGTTACTTAGCTTTCTGTGCTTCATTGCTTCATCTGTGAAATGGAGTAACAGAATCTATCTCATGGGGTTGCTCGTTGATAACTGAGTCAGTACTGTAGAAGTTCTTAGAATAGAGCCTTGTGCATAGAAAGCATTAACTCAGTATCACCATTATGTCATCATTATTGTATTGCCATTATTTTTAGTGTTGCTGTTATGCTGATTTGTGACTGGCACATAGTCACTACTCAGTAATGGCAGGTTTTGTCATCCTGGCTTTACAGATGGACAGACTGAAGTGCAGAATGCTGAAATGGGGCTTTCTGTATCTCACAGATAGCACTGCAGCTCCTTTGCATCTTCCAGGTGCAAATTCAGTGCCTTTCTCAGCTTTCCCAGAGTTCTTCTAGAGTAACAGAAGGAAGGAATAATAATTACAAAACTTTGCTAGGAAAGCAAATAATACCAATACCATCACCTTTTGGACCGTGATGTGTTTTGAGACCTATTATCTGTGTTTTCAGAAAGTGATCATATGTTTGCTTATGACTAAATTTCTTTAGTCCTTATCAAGTCTTAATTTTTGTTGCTAGATTAAAACTTTCAGAAAAACTGTTTCTGTTTTTGGGTGGAAACTGAATACAGTGACATAGAAGTGATTATTCTATGGAAGTTAGCTTAGGGTAGGATACCTGACCAGTTGCTAATGGAGGTACTGTATTGTAAATGTGTTGATCCTCTAAATCTGTAACTCTAGTTAATGCAGACATAAAAAGGGAAGAGAATTTGGATTTTGAATCATGGATATATATGAGTTTTCTTTCATAGCCTTTCTGTTCGTGGACATAAACTCATTTACCAGGGCTTTACTCTTCCAGGAAGTACTGCCCTGCAGTTTGGTGTTACTACTTAAGGCAAAGATAAGCAAATAAAGCCATGAAAACTGCATGAGGAATGTGAAAGTCAGATTCGCGTGTTTGTGATCTTCTGTTGCTGGCATTTATAAGCAGTTTGTTTCTGAATAGTTCTTTCCTAGTAACTTTCTCAGTTTCTGTAGGGAAGCCAGATTGGATGACATTGTACAGTGTATGAACGGTGTTGGAATTCCCCTTTCTGCTTGCTCATAGCGTTGTTTGCTAGTCTTCTAATGATTTTTCTCTAATCTCACGCAGTTTTAATTTTTGCTCCACTAAAATTGTCAGTGGAAGTTCTGAGAGGAGTGTCATCATTCTACAGTTACATGATTTATTTTTTATGTGGGATGGGGAGAGGCAGTCCTTACGGTTTTCCTAGATTTTACGTCAATTTTTCTTTTTCCATTCTTACATTCTTGAAAAAGCAAGGTTTTCATACTGTTTAATTCACTTACCCAGCAGCTACTTAGCAAGCCCGTGAGCAGTACTGGGTCTTGGAAGTGAAGCGGTTCTCAAGACCAAGGCAGTCAGTGCCATCACTGAGCTGTGTCAGGTCCTGCATCGAGAGCATCTTAGGATACCTTCTCTGTGGCCGTGGCCTCTAAATAGGATAGAGATTCCCTCTGCCATCTCCTCATTACCTGCAGGTGATAGAGGGAGGTGTGGAATATGGCCTACCATCTTAACTATCTTAGCAATAAGGCCCTGGGGATAGTATGTGCAGAGCAGAAAAATTCCTTCCTGCCATGGAGATTGTATTGTAGTGGGGGCAGCCGGACAGCATGAAGACAAATCGTGAGGTCCTGTAGAAAGTGTAAGTGCTGGGGGAAGAGTGCAGCAGGGCAAGGGCAAGGGCACAGGCTGTATGAGTTTAGAGGAGGTGCTTGGCATAGGCCTTGTGGATAGGTAACATCTGAGCAAAGATGGACAGAGGAAAGCGAATAAGCCTTGTGGATATCTGGGGCAAGGTGTCCTGCCTAGAGGGACAGGCTGCGCCAGGGCCCAGAGGTGGGCACATGCTTGGCATGGGCAGAGAATGGCAGGGAGGTCAGTGTGGCTGGAGTTGAGAAAACCGGGGGAAGGAGTGGGAGGTGAGCAGATGATGACGCGTAGGATGTAGGCCTGAGGGGAGCCACCTGGTGCAGGACCAGGCAGACCATGCAAAGTGTCTAAGCGCCTGGCCTGGGAGAATTGGGGTGCTGCTGGTGAGTTTTATCAGAGGAGAGCAGTGGTGTGATTGGTGTTTTGACAGGGTCAGTGCAGCTGCTGGTTAGTATAGGGCAGGAGAGAAGCAGAGAAACCAGGAGGTGGCATTTGGCTGTAGCCTGAGTGGCACAGGCTGGGCCAACGTGGGGCAGTGGGTGTGGAGACAAGTACCCTGTTGGGATATATTTTGAAGGTAGCATGATGGATTTTGCTGCTGATGGATCGCTTTGAGGTAACAGACAGGGAGGAGTCAAAGGATGACTAAGGTTTGGGGTCTGAGCAAATAGTATTTTTTTTTTTTACAATTTATTTTATTTTAGTATCATTAACCTACAATTACATGAGCAATATTGTGATGATTAAACTACCCCCTTCATCAGGCCCCCCCACCAACCCTATTACAGTCACTGTCCATCAGCGTAGTGAGATGAGAATCACTACTTGTCTTCTCTGAGCTGTACAGTCCCCCCCGTGGTCCCCCACCCTATGTCTGCCAATCGTAATGCCCCTTTTACCCTCTTAT
>JAQQAC010013450.1:63836649-63869065 GCA_029783875.1 Phataginus tricuspis | reverse complement strand
CTTGAGAAGAATGTGTATCCTGCTGCTTTTGGGTGCAGAGTTCTGTAGATATCTGTTAGGTCCATCTGTTCTAGTGTGTTGTTCAGTGCCTCTGTGTCTTTACTTATCCTCTGCCTGGTTGATCTATCCTTTGGAGTGAGTGGCGTGTTAAAGTCTCCTAGAATAATTGCATTGCTGTCTAGTTCCTCCTTCACTTCTGTTTGTATTTGTTTCACATATGCTGATGCTCCTGTGTTGGGTGCATATATATTTATAATGGTTATATCTTCTTGTTGGACTGACCCCTTTATCATTATGTATTGTCCGTCTTTATCTCTTGCTACTTTCTTCGTTTTGAAGTCTATTTTATCTGATACAAGTACTGTAACACCTGCTTTTTTCTCTTTGTTGTTTGCTTGAAATATTTTTTTCCATCCCTTCACTTTTAGTCTGTGTATATCTTTGGGTTTGAGGTGAGTTGTAAGCAGCATATAGATGGGTCTTGCTTTTTATCCACTTTGTTACTCTGTGTCTTTTGATTGGTGCATTCAGTCCATTTACATTTAGGGTGATTATTGATAGATATGTACTTATTGCCATTTCTGGTTTTAGATTCGTGGTTACCAAAAGTTCAAGGGTTGCTTCTTTACTATCTGAAAATCTAACTTAACTTTCTTGTTAAGTTATTGTGAACGCCGTCTGATGTTTCTTTATCTCTCCCTTCCTATTCTTCCTCCTCCTTTCTTTATATATTAGGTGTTTTATTCTTTGCCTTTAGTTGGTATTTGGATGGTCTGCTTTCTTTGCTATGATTTTATTTTCTCTGATGACATCTTTTTAGCCTTAGGGGTGTTTCCCTGTAGAGCAGTCCGTTTAAGATATCCTGTAGTGGTGGTTTATGAGAGGCAAACTCTCTCAACTTTCTTTTGTCTTGAAATTGTTTCATCCCTCCGTCATATTTAAATGATAATCGTGCTGGATACAATATTCTTGGTTCGAGGCCCTTCTGTTTCGTTTAGTTAAATATATCATGCCATTCTCTTCTGGCCTGTAAGGTTTCTGTTGAGAAGTCTGATGACAGTCTGATGGGTTTTCCTTTGTAGGTGATCTTTTTTCTCTCTCTAGCTGCCTTTAATACTCTGTCCTTATCTTTGATCTTTGCCATCTTGATTATTATGTGTCTTGGTGTTGTCTTCCTTGGGTCCCTTGTGTTGGGAAATCTCTGGGCTTCCGTGGACTGTGAGACTATTTCCTTCCCCAGCGTGTGGAAGTTTTCAGCAATTATTTCTTCAAAGACACTTTCTATCCCTTTTTCTCTCTCTTCTTCCTCTGGTACTCCTATTATGTGAATATTGTTCCATTTGGATTGGTCAAATAGTTCTCTTAATATTCTTTCATTCTTAGAGATCCTTTTATTTCTGTCTGCCTCAGCTTCTTTGTATTCCTGTTCCCTGTCTTGCAATTCCTTGATCGTGTCTTGAACCTGATTCGATCTGCTGTTGAGCCGGTCAATGGCTTGTCTCATTTCTGCATTGTCTTTCCTCACTTCCCTCACTTCCTCCCTCAGCTCTTGTACGTTTTTCTGTAGATCCGTCAGCATGGCTATGACTTTTATTCTGAATTCTTTTTCTGGAAGACTATGCATGTCGATTCCTTCAGATTCTTTCTCTGGTGTGGTGTTTGTCTGAAGCTTTGTCTGTATCATATTCTTCTGTCTTCTCATGACTATAGAATTAGTTGTTGGTAGTTGTCACGTATGTCCGCTGGGCTCTTTATGACTTTAAAAAGGAAAGAGAAGAGAGGAGAGAAAAGAAAAAAAGAAAACAAAGAGAAGAAAACAAAAATACTTCTACTAATAAAAAAAAGTAAAGAGAGAGAGAGAAAAAGGAAAAGAAAAGAAAGAAAAAGAAAAAGGAGCAACACGTAAAAGAAAAAAAAACCAATAACAACAACAACAACAAAAGAAAAACAAAAAAAAACACCAAAACGCCCACCAAGGGTGGTTTCTGTGTGAATGCTGTTGGTGGCGCTATTGCTCCACTATTCCAGAGCCATGGCCACGTCGCTCCACACGGCCCTTTAAAGCTGTGGCAGGGGTGAGAGTGAATGGTAGGCTGTTGAAAGAGAGGGAATGGAAAAAAAAAGAAAAGAAAGGGGAGAAAAAACAATAACGAAAAAGAAAAAAAAAAAAGCCCCTGGGAGTGGGTTCTGTGTGAATGCTGTAGGTGGCGCTGTTGCTCCACTATTCCAGAGCCATGGCCACACTGCTCCGCAAGGCCCTTTATAGCTCTTGCTGGGTTGGGAACGAATAAGAAGCTGTTGATCTCTGTGGGGGTCTTAATAGCAGCCACCCTTTCCCAGTGGCCAGCTGAGGGGTCCATAGCTCCTCAGGACTCCCAGCGTGCTGGGCTCAGCTTGGGGGACTATCCGGCCCCTCTACTGAGCTCCTGTCTCTTTACGACCGCTGAGAAAGAGCGCGCGCTTTTCTTCCTTTTTTTTTTCCCTTCTTTTTCCTTCCCGGAACCTGCCGCGGGCAGCTTGCACGTTCAGGGCTGGGACCCTGTGCCCTCTGTCTCTCCAATCTCTGCTACACCGCCAGCTGTGTGTCGGCGCTCCCGGCGCAGACTTCCACTTCCTCCTGGCTCTGAATCCTCTCCTCCCGCTGGAGCGCTGGGGTAGAGGAGCGCTCGGTCCCTCCTGGGTCGTGGCTCCGTACCTTACCCGCCTTGCCGGGACTCCCGCCGGAGTGCTGGAGGAGCACTCTGGGGTCGCTGGGTCGCGGCTCTGTCCCGCCTCGCTGGGTGCTGAGTCCTCTCTCCGGAGTGTCTGACCGCCGGAGCTCTGGGGGTAGGAGCGCTCGGTCCGCCGGGGTCGTGGCTCCGTACCTTACCCGCCTTGCCTGGACTCCCGCCGGAGTGCTGGGGTGGAGAAGCGCTCTGGTCTCGCTGGGTGCCGAGTCCTCTCCCTGGAGTGGCTGGCCGCCGGAGCTCCGTACGCTGTGCGCTTTCCTTTGTATTCTGGTCTCTCTTTTAGGGATAGTTGTATTTGCTGTGTTTTCGTGAATAAATATAATGTTGGGAGGAATTTTTCTGCCAGTCCGCTTACGTCGCCATCTTCCCGGAAGTTCGACCAAATAGTATTTTGTAAATTTTAATTAAAAGTTTACTTATTAAGTAGGACTTCGCAGAATTGGCTTTTAAGTGTACTGGTACTCTAAAGAGTGTTTTAAAAATTCCAGAGCTTTTTAATGAATGATAGCTTTTACAGCAGTATACAGAAAACATAAAGGTAGTTCTCACTTTTGTTGCCCTTACTTGTAGAACATTGCTGTGCTTTTCAAGGTGTTGCAGGATTGGGAATGTAAAAGAATAATTTGTTTTAAATATTTAGCAAGAAGTTCATAGCGGTAATAATATCTCCAAATTAGCTAATACTCATGTAATTTCTTAGCTCTTTGGACTGAGGCAAACTGCTCCCCCTTTCCATCCTGTAAACACAGGGAAGGAGCCGAGTGGTTGCGATGGCGTTAAGGATGAGACCCCGTGGCCGGGTGGGTGGCAGCTCTGTGTAGCTGCTGCTCTTCCGTCCGGGCCTTGCTTGTGACCTGGAGGGATTTATGCTTCTTTGTTTCTTGTATTTTATATCCTGGCAACTTTGCCTACCAGGAGGTGATATTTGATATTGAAATAAAATACAGATTAGCTTAACTGGATGGGAGAGAAAACTCATTCTCTGGTTACTTCACAAAGTCAGAAACTTGGCTTCCCTCCCTCACTCTCCACGCTCACTTTCTATGTCCTAAAAATCTCCCAAGTCCATTCCACTATGGCTGGGCATTAACTTCAGCCTCTATCACCACTGCTTGCACCAGCCCTTCTCTTTTCTGGGCAGGTGGTGCTGTGGCATCTATGAAGTCTGACTTGAAAACCTTTTCTGGGATATGTGTATGTGAAGACCTTTGGCTTCCTGGGTTGATGACAGGTGGGCTCAGGGATGGTGTGCCTCTTCCTAGGTGTATGACCGCCTTTACTTATCTTCAGACTTATTAGCACTGATTTTGCTCAGAAAATGTGAACATTTCATATAACCAGTGTTTAGTATGTAGAACATCATACCTAGTAAAGGTAGCTTTATTTTTTAACTTTTTTGAGTTTCAAGTTCCAAGAGAGATTCAGCAGTTTGCTTGGGTTGTTTGTACAGTTTGTTAGTTAACTGATGGTTCACAAACCCCAAGCCATTCTCCTGGATTTGAGTCACATATCTGACTCGCTTGTGGTGCTTAGATCCTTCTTCCCACGACAGCGGGAGGCATTCTGTCCGGGCTCTTGTCTGTCCGTGGGAGCCGACGGTACTTCTCACGGGAGGCATTCTGTTCGGGCTCTCGTCTGTCAGTGGGAGCCGAGGGTACTTCTCACGTACCCTGATTGGTGTGTCTGCTCGTTCCTCTTCTAGCTGGCTTGCCTGCGTTTTTCTGGAATCCTTTTCTTCCTGGTGTTGCCTGGGGTCAGAGTTCACTCTGGTGAATGATGTGTTTTCACTGGGGCATAGAAGAGGTCACGTGAGCTCTGGCTGCTGTTAGGAGCCTGAATGCTACGCACAGAAACAAAGCCATCGCCAACAACAGCGTGTTAGAAATGAAACGCACTGTCCTGGGACGTCACTGGACAGACAGGCCTCTTGTTCTCTTCAGCCTTTTTCAGCTCTTGTTTTCAGTAGTTAGTGAATTCAGAAAGCCTCAGTCATGTTCACAGTGAAATAAAGTACTTGATTTTTTATTAGTTTATGGAATTTACTACTAACAAAATTACCCATATATCAGGAGAGCTATAATATACAGGGCTTGAGTGTATATTAAATATGCTCAGACAACAAGGCTCCAGGAGCCTCTTATTATCTTATTGCTAGAATGGAATGTGTTCAAAGAGCTAAATTTTTTAAATGACCTTGACTATCTCTCAGTTTGAATGGAAAACTAAGTAGCTTTGCGTTAAAAAAAAGTTACTAGTACAGAGTGTTTTTCTGTCCTACTTCAGTATGAATTTGTTTCCCACTTATATTGTGAAGCTAAGAAATCATGCATATTGGATCCCTCAGTATTCTCTAAGCTAATTTAAAAAGAATCTAGCAACTCAAATTTTTTTTGTATGTTTAATGTGTTTTCTAGATAGTTTTATACGTTTGCAAACTTACTACAAACGTACCTATCTGGAAAAATATTTTACCTCAGAAATATTTGGGTTCTTAGAGACTTTTTTTACAGACTTGTTTTTAATGTTTTCAAGGATTTTTCCCCCCAAATTATTCATATTTCATCAAGGTAATTATTTTAACACTAAGGTCGGAATTAGATTGGTAAGATGCCAAAGGCATGACTTTAAAAACAAAAATAGTTGGAGGAGCCGTCTACAGACATCTGGGTCAGACCTGATTTGCAGTTTACTCAATTTTAGAGTCACCTGTCAGTTTTGTAAACACAAGTCTGCCAGATGAATTGAACAGAAGGGTGGGATTAGCATGTTAAAAAGGTGCTGGCTACTGGCCTCCTTTTTCTCCACCCTCTGTCCCCTCGTCTCCTCCCTCTCTCTCCTCCCTCTCTCTCCTTCCCTGAATGAATCTAGGAACACAGACCCGTGGGGTCATATTACTAGCTGGTTTCATTCTGTTGCGTAGCTTAATCTGGCCAGGATGGTCTGTGTTTCAGATTGCGGAAACATGAGAAGATACTGTAACTGAGAGGCATTCTTCAAGCTGCTGGAAAATATTGCAGAAGGAACACCTTCCAAATTTTGCTTCAAGCTCTGAAAAAAAGGAGCACACAGGGGAGCCTGGTCCTGCTTGTGGATGGAAGCAAACCCTGTGGGAGCGATGAACTGGGACTTGGCGTGCGGATGCCTGGCCTGATCTTTATAGGACTGAGTCTATGTTGTTGGAACTGGCAGGCCGAGAGGCCCTGAAGCCAGCAGGTGCCGTCTGTATGGAGAAGAGCGGCTGTAGTCCGTTTCCAATGTGTTGGGCTAAAGGTATAAATTACTTAAGAATACGTTCAGTTTAAATTTTATTCGGATTCATGCCTTTGCATTAAAAAGGTGGATAAGTTTTTCAGAATTTATTTCAAATAGAGTTATAATTACATTTACGGAAAAATGGAAATTGATATGGTTTGCAACTATTGGCATAAAACCTAGATAGCTTTTCAAATAGTAAATAAAGTACTTTTATGAAAGTGCATTTTAAGTGAGTAAACTCTTTATGCTCTGTCCTGTGTCTCTTAAATTTCTATGCTTTATTTTGTTTTAATCAAGACGTCCATATCCATTCTGTGATGTAGAAGTTTTTAAAGAATGAAGATACTAACTTTAACTTACATAAGACTGTACGAAAAAAGAGTAATATGGATTTTCTTATTTAATAAATTGGTTTCCTTTATCCACTACAGAGGTGCTGTATTAATTTGAAACTCCATAGTGTAAGGTGGGCTTATCACTAAGGGTCAGCAATAATCTGAATAAATGATTTTCTAGTTTAATGTTAGGATTTTTATTTATATAAAAGTATAAATACCAGATACAATATTTTCACTGTAACGTTCAAGATAGTATTTGGGAAACATGGCTAGAAGTTAAAAATTCCATGTAATTCATGTGTGAATAAAACCAAAACATTTAGCTGCTTTCCTTATGTACTAATGAATATTAAACTTGGGAGATAGAGTCCTCAATGACGAATTTAATAAAAATATTTGTTATTTAAAAAATATAAATTTAAATATGTTAACCCACTTAGGAAAGATTTTTAAAAGGAGGAGCTGGCACTGGGTGAAGACCTACAATCTGTAAGTAGTGTGTTAGACTGATTCAGGTTAGTGTTTGGGTTACACGTTTAGTGGCGCCAGGATACGGTGCATCAGTACAAACGGCAGGTTCCCTGTCAAACCGGCTTTCACTTAGGAAGTTGTCAGCATCTTTTAATTCTTGTCTAGGCTTTCAGACATTTTGACATGTGATATTGGAGCTCTTGGTATGGATGCTCTCTAAACAAAGCACCTGCCACTTATTAACAAAATTAGATATTTAGAGTAAAGATTTTGTGAGTTAAATTCAAACTCTTAAATTTTAAACAGCATTAGAGTATGGGAACTTTTAAAAACCCAGTTTCTCATCTCAGGACTGAATGGTATAACTGGGCATAATCAGTAATGAGTGCTCAGAAGCAGAGTTCCATACTTGCCGAAAATTTTGATCTTTTCTTAGACTTGCTGGGGTTCATTTATTTATATCAGCACACCCTCTATCGTACGATAGCTCTTTGTTAACACTGATTCTTAACAATAAGGCTTTGACTTCACTAACAAAGTCTAGGCTAGATTCAAGATCTGTAAATCAAGTAGCAGTGGGATATTAAATAGCTACTGGATTTTTTAAAAATTCAAAGTGATTTTAGAAATACGAACTTTGGAAGAAGAGCAAGGCTGTAGTGTTTTTGCTCATCCTGAAGCAGTTGATTGAAGCAACTTATTTTCCATTGTGTTTGCTGACAGGAAGAGCAAATGAGTAGAGGCCTTTTTAATTCAAATACCATCTTAATAGAGGTCAGTGTTGGGCAACAGAGCAGAGCCCCACACATACGGGAGAGAGGAAAATGTAGAGACAGCGTCAAGCTCAGAATCAGTCTCTGCAGAGCTGGAGCAAGCTGTCCCCTCAGATGAATGGTTTTGCTCTTAGATTGTTTAAGAAGAGGTTTTGGCAACACTAAGGAGCATGTTACCCTGTCCCCTTCTCAGGGCTGAGCACAGTGCTTCTGAAATGAGGGCGGTGTGCCGGCGGCTTGGTGCACTTCCTCTCTGCCTTCTTGGCTTGCTTGCTTGCACCAAGACAGGAAGATTTTTTGTTTTGATCAGTTTTTTCTGTGTGATAAAGACAAAGATATTGGTATATAGGAATCGGCTGAATTGGTTATTTTTGAGTATAAAAGTTACTACTTTTAGATAAAGACAAAGTAAAAATCACAAATCCAAAGAATGTACAAATCACCATTTGCAGTTAGACATTCTAAACATCAGATTTGATGTTATCAGTAACGTTAACCTCAAAACCCAGCAGTGTCCCAATTTAAAATGACATAAAATACTTATTAGAACAGGCTAAAAATAATAGAACAGACCTATATTTGTATACTTTGAACTGAAACTTTTCAGGTATCCTTAAAATACTGGGGTCTTTTCTATATAATAAAGTTTATTGTACTGTTGAATTTGGTATAAAGAATCCACTATCGGTCCCACCCACAGAACACTACGTCTTAAAATATTTAAAAAATAAAGTACATATGTGTGTGTTGTTATATCATGTGATCAACTCTACCATGATTTTCTAGGCTTGAAGACAGTTATGATTCAGAATACTGAAGTAAATGTAAGTGTTCACAGTGCCGTCTTTGGTTGCCAGGCTATTGAGTGCTGAGGCTTTGATTGTATCATATGTGCATTATTTGTTTCATCTTTTTGAAAGACTGGGAAGGATGAAAGAGATGTCAGAGATTTGGTTTTTAGGAACAAGTGTGTTTGTTAATTTTTTTCTATACCTTTCAGTAATAGACCGAGATTGAATGTACTATTAATAGTTCATTTGTATGATTTGGGTCCTGTGGTTCAAGTCATGCTTTTTCTGTATTAGTATTTTAAGCTGTGTCTACCCACAACTCCTCCACCTCCATCCACTCACCTAGATAGCTCTGTGTGTAGCCCGTCTTCCCTTCTGTATCTCACACTCCAGTGGTGGGTCAGCTGGCTCTTGACACCTACATTTGTATTTTTCGTAAGCATCTTATACTTACTTGCCAGAAGTGAGCCTCTGAATTGTTGCCTATGGAATCTGTTCTCCCCAAATCCTCCCTGTTTAATAAATATATTGGACCCCCTCCCCGCCCTGCCCCACACCCCATCACTTATTCATGCTACAGACCTGGGATGCCTCTGTGACACCTCCTTCCATGTGTAATGAATCCATTTTTTCATGCTGATGATACTATCTCCCAAATATATCTTGAATTCTTCACCTTCTCCTCCTGTCTGAGGCATCCTCTCTGACCCAAGCAACCCTCATCTTTCTCTGGGCCATGGGAGTTGTTTCCGGTCTGATCTTCCTGTTTCCTCATATGTTCATCCTTCACACAGCTGTCAGAGTGAATTTTTAAAAACATAAATCTGATGTTATTCTCCTTAAAACTCCCCAGTAGCTTCTCATTAGAATTGGGTAAAATTGCAGATCCTTAATGTGGCCTCCAAGTCCTCACCTGACCTGACTTCCCACTGTCTCCAGCCTCAGACCATTGGCCTCTTACTCAGCTGTGGGGCAGTTAATTTGACTTTTCAGTGCCTCAGTGGTCTCAGGACTTCTGCACCTGTGGCTGCCTCTTCTGGAACTTTCTTCTCTTCTGTTTCTGCCCAGCCAACTCCTACTTCTCTGTCAAGCTCAGATTGCATGATGTCTTCTCTCTCTCAGGCTACACCAGTTTCTCTGATGTTTTTCCCTCCCTTCCGGTGCATAGTATTGACTGTGCACTGGTCATTATACATTGGGCTTGCTTGGTTTCTGTCATCTTTGTTAGCGGGTAAACTTAACATAGGGATTATGTCAGGCTTTTTTTGCTTCACAAGTAATTGGCACAAATGACTATTGCCTTAATGGACAAATACATTCTGTATAGGGTTAGCTAATCCACATGCCTTAAAATCAGCTCAGTGAGAGGAGTGACCTGGTCTTTGAGTTTCCTCTTACAGCAACACATGTACTATACTCCAGGGTCTGTCTGAGAGCTTCCTTGGGAAATACTTTGCTGGTCCCCTGCCACTCTTGGGATCATGGCCATCCAGTCTGAAAGTTTGAGGGGTTAATTGACTTGGGGAGACAGATCAAAAATTTATTTATAAGTATATACATTTATCTTGTAATTATATAAATGCCTAGATATCTATAAATTCATAGCAGAAGGTACTAAATGCTTTCCAGAGGAGTGACCAGGTCTTTTGAGTGCACAGCCCAGGGAACAACTCAGACCTTAGTAAGAATGGCTGCTGAGTGGAGTTGCAGTCCATTCTTTTCCTACCCTGAAACTAGAGTGACGTAGTACATGCCCCCACCCCCCCAGTTTTCATCTCTGTCCCTCCCCACCACTGGTAGGTGCCAGCCCACAGCAGTCCGTGCAGTTTTCTGAGAGGAGCCTGCCTGGGTTATGCCTCTTCTGCCCCTTTTCTCCTTCAGTCTTATTATGCAGTTGAGTCAGTTCCTGTTCTTGTGGCTTCTTATAGCTCTCAAATTTTAACACTTCTCAGCAGCAGTCATCCTGCCTGGATTATTACAAGCAAAGCCTTGTGACTGGTCTGAATGGACTCAGTGCTCTCCACCTGCACACCTGACAGCAGCCAGCTCCTCACCTGCTCCTGGAGCTGGGCCTTCCTGGCTTCCCTGCTGTGAAGTAATGCACGTGGCCTTTGCACTGGCTGCTTGGATCACTCTCGCCTCCACCGCAGCCAAGTCTTTTGTTGGGTATGACATTTGATACGCCCTTTCTGAAGACCCCAGCTCAGCCCTCAGTCTGGGGAGCCTGGCCATGCCCAAGTCTGGGTGATGTGTGTGTTTGCCAGCATCTCCCCCAACCCCTTAGTGTACTCGTCTGTGCTGGTCTTTCTTAAGGGGACAGAAGTGCAGGGGCTGTTTCCTGTTTTCCACTCTGTCCTGTTATCAGTCTATCCTGCCTACCTAGGAGAGTGCCTTCTATGGAGTCTAATGCAGTGTGGGGAGGAGTGAAATTAGTGGTGGGAAGTAAGTAAATAGACTATAGAAAATTCTGACATAACTTGGTCATTTTGATGTAGGTGGCTCAGTGTGTGGTTCCCCAAGTTTGTGTAGGGACCACAGTGATCTTGTTAAAGTTCAGGTGCTGCTAAGTGGGTTGGCGGTGGGGCTCTCTCAGGAGGCACCTGCTCCTCGATACATGGGGTGGCAGGAGTCTGGTGTGGAAGGGAAAATGCACACTTTGGAGCCAACACCTGCAGCTGTGTAATTTCAGGCAGATTACTTAACCTCTCAGTGCCTCAGTGTCCTTACTGGTAAATGAGGTCACTAATGGGACCTACCATATAGGGTTGGTGTGTGGATTACATGGATCAAGTGAATCAGTAGATCCTGTCACATAGTGACTGGTGTACAAATGTTTGCTGCGTAATCGTTGGCAGCTGCATCGTTATATAGCAAACTGTAGATCTCATCCTCTTTACATATATATTTATATTTAATCCTTGTGGTAGTCCTGTGAAATCAATGCTATTACTACACTGTTTACAAATTCAAAAATAGAGAGTCAGGTTAAATGACTTGTTGAAATGTCAATAGAGAATATTCACAGAGCTGGATTTAAAACCAGTCCTCCTAACTCCTGACACCATTACTACTCCCAACTTATTTTTTTAAAACCAAACACTGGAGTTAGTTTTAGAGTTTAAGAGACTAAAATATGATGATCAAAGCCCATTAAAAATATTTGGCAGCTATTAGTTTTTCATTGTGGACCAGTAGACAAGAGTATTTAATGAACTAATGAATTTAAATACCCAGATATTCAAGAAGAGCTTCATGGAGGACTTGGAACTTTACCTCTGCATGACTCCTGGCAAATTCGAGCTGCCCTGCATCCTCGTTCTCCTTGAGCTCACTAGGCTCTGTTTGGGTTGCCCTCTCTGCACTGTGGGCCAGAAGTTGCCTGCTGGTCTCACTTCATCTGCTCTCCTCCGCCAGGGGTCACAGTCATATACTGCTTATGTCCAAAACGCTTCCTCTGTTTTGTGCACTTTTCTAGTTGCTTATTGGTGGTGGTGGATTGTAAATCCAGACGCTGTTACTCCCTCATTTTGGAGTCTCGTTGATTCTCTCCTGTATGTTGGGGTTAATGTCTACTTCTTTGGATTCATATCAGAATTAAATGGGATAGTGTGTGTAACAAACCTACTTAGGTACGTAACACACTGGCAATATTCAGTTAAAGGCTTTTCATTTGTGTTTTTGTCTTTTACTCTGTATCACTTGACTCAATTCTGTTTCATTTAATAGAGGTTAGGCATTTGCTGTCTTTGAGTAAATTTGGATTTTAATTATGTACTTAGTGAGCATTCTGCCAAATTGCCTGACCTGGGTTCTAGTCGGTGTACTATTTTGACCTTCATGTGCCAGACGTCAGGTACAGTGGGAAGACTACATTCTCTTGAGGTGGGCCTCTGTCTTTGCTTCTCTTTGCCGCAGAGTACCGTGAGCGCCTTGTATTTCCTGTCTACACCGCCTGTCTTTATGCACTGTCTGGACCCACTCATCAGACTTTTCTCTCCACCATCCACTGCACTGAAACCATCACTTCCAAAGTTAACTAAATGCAGATGGTCTCCTTTTGTCCACGTATGCATGTGATACCTCTTTTTTCTGGAAACATTTCCTTGACTTGGATTCTAAGTGATCACTCTTGGTTTACCTCCTAATCTACTGACTACAGCTTCTTAGTTTCCTCTGGTAGCTCTTCCTATCTCTCCTAACTCTAAACATTACAGAGACTAGACTCAGATTTCAAACTTCCTTCCAGTTGGAAAGTGGCCTTATGAGGGAACAGATGGAAAAGTGTTAAGAGGCATGGAGGCATGGTTAACCATCTCTCTGTCCCAGGGTTCTGAGGCCCATTACAGAGTGCAGTGCCTGGAGGAGATCATCACAGTGGGTCAGGGAGTTGGGTTTGAAAGAATGCTAAGAGTGGAAGGTACCAGGGAAGTTTGAAAAGAATGGGTACTCTTTCTAAATAGGCAAGACTGCTGTGGAACATGACAAGGGGAACACAGAGGCTTTGAAGCAGTTGTAGGCCAGGTACTCACATGTGTAAAGAAGAGGTGTAGAAGCACCCCTCCCCCAGCTAAAAATTTCGTGATTTTTCTACTGTTTGAAGGACTCTTATTGCGATAGCATCTAAGGAAAGCATTTTGATGCCATAAGCAGTATATTAGATGTAAATTTAGAAGTACTTAAGTGCTGAAAAATTCCATGTAGATTTTCTGCATTCATTTTAAACATCTGCGTTAAGAAATTCTTCTTACTTTACATCTTCCCGTATATAATTTAACTATAAAATAATAGTACAGAAAAATATTTTAACTATGCTTCTTTCACCTGGGAGATTTACAGTTAGTAACAAAGAAGTGCCTGAGAAAGCATATCATGATTAATGTGCTCATAGAAGCAATTAGGAATCAAGGACTGTCTTAGCCTGGTTCCAGGGAGAAAGTCCTTATTATTGTGTTTTCCAGGAGACCTGGCAGTGCATGTCATGGCACACAGATTTACCCAGTTGTCCAAGCAGCCATTCCATCTAGCCACACTTCTATCCATGCTCTTTCATCACATTAGCCACCATTTATTGAGTGACACCAGGAATGATAAGGAAAAAGACTTCTACCTTCTTACTCTCCCCATTGCCAGTCAATCCCAGAGAAGTTGGAGAAGGGTCTGTTACATGATGTGGTAGGTCCATCAGATTTCCTATGCAGAGCTAACAGAATCTGCTTTAGACAACATCCTTCCTTTCATTCATTTATCCATCAATATACATTTAGTTATTCCTAGTATTGTGACTACAGCGGTGAACAGTCTGTGTGTCCCTGTATTGAGTAACAGGGACTGCTTCACTGAGCTTTAGGATTTTAGGGGCAGAAAACATTGTTAGTCTGGGCTTAAAGGGCTTTTTAGTGTTTTGATGTAACAGCATACTTGAACCAAACCTCACAGAAGCACAACCCAACCACTGAGTAGCTTTGTGTCCTTCACAGAATGGAGAGTGTATGTATACAGAGAGTGTCTTTCATCCTAGACTTTCGTATGTGCACAGTGGAGCTAGTACCAGCCATTTCTAAAAGCTGTAGTGAAGTGAAATTAAACGAGATAATGTGTTTTGTCTTCCATGTGTAACTACTCTGTAAATGATGATTTTAATTACTTGTAATGAATGTTGGTACTGGCAGATATTTGCCTCCTTTGGCTGGACTGTTGATCTTAGCACTGGGGCCCATGTATGGAGTTTAGGGAGTCCATAACCTTTGCAATCATATACAAAATTCTGTGCATATTAGTGTCTATGCATTTCCTGGAGAAACTGTTCATATTTTTCAACAGATTCTCAAAGGTGTCTGTCATCAGTATGCACATATGTGTGTATGTGTGTCCATGTGTGCATAAGTACAGTTAAGAAATCCTTTCATAGGAGATTGTAAACGAACAGTAATTTGTGTTTGCAGGCATCACTCTTGGTACGTGCTTTGTAAGGTAGCATGTGCACCTACAGTTAGAGGAGAGGCAGAGGCTGAAACGCAAAGCAACAGCAGTTGGCATTTACAGTGTGCCCGTGAGAGTTGCTTCTTTGCTAGGCTGATAACGGCAGCTCAGGCAGTTAGTTTTAGCCAATGGACTTTGGCATTGCATGTTGCTTTTGATCAGTTGTTGGATAAGAGTCTCCTGGCAATCTTTTTTGTTCTCATTTTTGTAAATAAAGATATAAATTGAAGTACAGCATAAAGTATTATAAAACACACAAATCATATATATCCTGGTGCAGTTTTTGCTACTATCTTACATATCAGTGTTTAAAGTGTTACCAGCTCCAGCAGCCTCCCTTATGTCCCCTTGCAGTCAAAATTCCTGGGAAGGTGAACTAACATTGATTTATCTTGCCATGACTCAGTTTTGCCTATTCTTGAATTTTATATTTCCTTTTGCCTATCATGTCTGTGAGATTCATTCATGTTGTTGCATGTAGCACTTGTTCTTCACTAGTGTTGTGGTATTCCATTGAAGAATACACCATAGTTTATTATGTTGTTGATGGACATTTGGGTTATTTCCACTTTTGAACTACAGTTGACACTTGAACAGCACTGATACCCTGTGCAGTTAAAAAACTGCATATAACTTTTGACTCCCACAGAACCTGACTACTCATAGCCCTCTGTTGACCAGAAGCTTTACCAATACCAGAAACAACAGTTGATTAACATGTTTTGTATGTTATATGTATTATATACTATATTCTTACAATGAAATAAGCTAGAGAAAAGAAAATATTTTTTTCAATTGTTGCAAATTTCTGAAAAATTTTCTAAAATATTTATTGAAAAGAAAATGCCAGTATAAGTAGACCTATGTGTACAGTTCAAACCCGTGTTATGAATAGTGCTGACATGAATATTGTGTGTCTTTTGGTAAGAATGTGTATTTCTCTTTAGCATATACTTAAGAGGGAAATGACTGGTCATAGCGTATGTACACTTCTCTTCAACTGTTATATAAATTGTTTCCCAAAATGTTTGTATCAATTACACCCCAGCTAGCCCCGTATATAAAAGCTCTAGTTGCTCCGTGTCTTTGCCAACATTGAGCATTGTTGTTTTTTTTATAATTTGGAGCCACAAAAAGATGTACTTTCTTAAAAATTAAATTTTGAAATTGAGATAAAATCCACATGTCATAAAATTCACCACTTTGGAGTGTACCATTCAGTGGTTTTATAAGTTATACACAAAGTCGTGCAACTGTCACCACCCCCCTGCCCCATCACCCTAGGAAGAAATATCGTGTCACTTCCAGTCACTACCTATCTCCTCTCCCCCGAGCCTCTGGCAACCACTTATCTACCTCTGTCTCTCTGGACTTGCCTATTCTGGAGCTTTCATATGAATAGAATCATTTAACATAAAGCCTTTTGTTCGGCTTCTTTTATTTAGCATAATATTTTCAAAGTTCATCTGTGTTGTAGCATGAATCACCCCTTCATTTCTTTTTATGGTTAAATACTATTCTTTTCTATTGTTCAGATATGCCACAATTTGTTTATTCATATTACTAAATGTCATTGTTCTGTGGAATAGAGAAGATGGAAATTATTAAGCATCATCTTTACATTTGTGTCTTAATATGACCTCTGGTTGATTGGCTGTAGCAGATCAAATGTGCTTCAGAGCCATGGACATTTGTTGGGAAAGGCAAGTTCAGTTACCTGTGGGCACTCTGAAAACAGTGCAATGTTTGTCATGTGCTCGCCCGTTGTGTGATTGCAGCTAGTGGTCCCCTGAAGGCCTTTCTCCTTTAGTTAGGACGCTCCTGGCCTATTTTCCTCATTAATGGCTTCTCAGAACTCCCTTTTCATCCATTTCAGCTCTTTTTGTTGCTCTGCCTTTAGTTGGATCTTAGTTCAGTGTAATGGCTTTGTTGTAATGTTTAAGTACGTAGGTATCCAACAGCAAAGGAGGAGGGGAACACAATAGTCACAAGAAGGTGTTGGAACACACATGATGGCCAGTTTTCTAGTTGGCTTGGCCCTAAGAGAGTAAGTCCTTTGGATCAGTTTGATCCTTCTTGGGTAACAAAGTGGTCTTTTTTTTTCTGACCGATTCATCAATTATTTCACATTCCCTAAATTATTTACCCAGGAAGGCTATTGTATAGTTTTCACCTTGGCTCTCCAGTAAACAGTCAAGAGTAACTGTGTTGTCTAAGACTATGAGCCAGTGAATTTCTGCTGGTCAGTTGAGCCTTTAGAGCTTGTTCTGGTTTAGTTGTTAGGTGCACTAAAGCTACTCATAATGTATGGCTAGCAAGATCTAGATTGGAAGTCCTAGCCAGGGTGGAAATCCTCATACAGACCAGTACAGTACAGTTTCTCAGGACCTTCCCAGAAAATTTCCACATTGAACTATCAGTAAAATGGAAGTAACTGGAGAGCTAGTTTTGATTTAGTCTGCATGGGACTATGCATTTTTCACAAAGATTAACTGTGGTTATTCTGAAAACATACAAATATATTGTTATATGATGCCCAGTTTCAACAGTCTGTACTTAATTGATCTGAATGGGGAGTACAAATACCTTGAGGGAATTCAAAGATATCATGTCCTGTCCGTGTAGCTTCATGAGGAAACTCATTGACCCAGAGTGTTTATCCTTAGGCTCCTGTTTTCCTGTTCCTCACAGTCCCTGATCTCCAGTGGTGCTCAAGGAAGTGTCAGTATCATTGGTTAGATATTAAGGCCTAGAGCCTAGTTTAGGTGTCTTGAGATAAAAAATATTCTGGTATTGAATATAAAAGATGTGATTCTCAGTTTTGGGGTGAAATAAAGCACTGTTTAGTTTCATAGGTTTAGTTCTAAGATCTTGCTAGAGAGGTTTAGAGATAGAGAATGATATAGGCAGTTAGATTGTCAGCTGACGTGGTGTTTTAAGAAGACAGGGAAAAGAAGATGATACAGAGGATGGCAGAAAGGACTGGGGTGGCTGAGGTGGCTGTTCACTAGTACAGTGGATTGAACTAGCATAAAGCATGCATTGAGATATCTGGTACCAGTCATTTTTCATAGGGCCACTTGGGTTATCTGATTAATAACTTCTTCTGGATTAATTACATCAGACTGTACGACTGTCCTATTAGTTCTGGAAATAGTGGAAACAGTGAGATCTGCTAGTAGGGTGTAGTGCCACCAGGACGCTCCTCACCTTCACAGGTGTTCTTAGTACAGTCTTCAGTCATAACAACTGTGATTTTCTTAGGATATTGTCTCAAATAAGTCATTATTGCCTTTCTCATTTTTAATTAGAGATGTCTAAAGAGAAAATTTCTCTGTTTTCATAGCATGCTGAAATTGTAAACAACCTTGAAGGCTTATCTGCTATTTGTATTTTTTTTTTTTTTACCTCTTGAGCCTTAAATAGGAGGGCCTGCTGCTGTTAGAACTGTCAGGGAAGCCACCTGATAATATACAGGGGCTTCTGTAACACACTGATCAGAAGTATAGGAAATCCAGTACAGTGTACTGTGATTGTTTTTAATATTCCAAGTTGAGAAAACACTTGTACAGTTTTTTATTTTCTACATCTGAGAAATGAGGATTTAGCAGTGTTAGAAATGCCCAATGTTAAAAGTAACTATAGTTAAGACTGAAGAAAAGATGGCGGCATGAGAAGTGAGACAGAAACCTCCTCCCAAAACCACATATAACATGAAATACAGAAAATACAACTAATCTTGAAAGAGTGACCAGAAAGAAGACTGCGACAGACTGCCTACATCTGGGGAAAAGAGACGACTTCATGGAAAAGGGTAAAGTAGCAAAGCCATGATCCGGTGGGACCCAAGCTCTCCGCACACCCCAGCTCACTGGTAGGAGGAAGAGAAACGGAGCTGGGAAGGAGTAGAAGCCCAGGACTGCTGAACAGCCACCCCTAGAGATCTGCTCTGGGAGCACAAATCCACATTACACGGTGCTCTGGAGATTAGTTGGGTTGGAAAGAAAAGACTGGCAGAATACTTGGAAAGACTGAGATTCCAACTGCTTGTGGACAATGGTACCCATAACTGTCCTCTCTGAAACAAAAGAAAGGCAGGAACTTTGAAAGACTTGCCAATAGCAAGAGGGGTGCTAAAAGGTCAAGGATTAAACAGAGCTTGCTGCTCAGAAAGGGCAGGTGGACAAAATTGTCCTGGTACACTCAGCCCAGCAGGTTGGGAACTTTCAGGAGCTTCTGGTGATCTGTCTTTCTGGCTAGTTACACAGCACCAAGGCCCCCCTGCCCCCCACTGCAGTATGCAGCCTGCCACTCCTTCCTTCCACCTGGCACAGTTTGAAACCTGCTGCCCCCACCATCTCGTCAGGCCAGCTGGATGGTGGCACTGCCTAAGGCAGCTACACGGGCATAACGCAGAGACTCCTCCCTGTGTGCTTGGCCCACTGGCCCTGACAGTAGAGGAAGGCACCGCAGCCAGGAAGCAGGAAAGAGCTCTTTTCTCCTGGCAGGCACCAGTGCCGCTCACCTGCAACTCCCACCATCGCTCCAGGTGCTGGGCAGCTCAAGAGAGTAGAGCTTCTGGACACTAGAGGGGGCCACCTACACAAAGTTATTGTTCTGTAGTAATTATTAGACATATGAAATGGTAGAAGAATCTGGTACAAACTAAAATTCCTCAAACACCAGAAAGAGGGCTGAGTGAAACTGAAATCACCAATCTTCTTGATAAAGATTTCATAATACAAATCATAAACATGCTCATGGAGCTACAGAAAAATATTCAAGATCTCAGGGAGGACTTGAAGAAAGAGACAGAAACTTAGGAAAATATAGCATCTGAAATGACACATACAATGGAGGGATTTAAAAACAGATTAGATGAGGCAGAGGAGGCGGTAAATGAAATAGAAATTAGAGAACAGTAATAGAAAGAAGCTGAGGCACAGAGAGAAAAAAGGATCTCTAGGAAGGGAAGAACAATAAGATAACTGTGCAACGAATCCAAACAGAACAATATTCACATTATAGGGGTACCAGAAGAAGAAGAAGAGAGAAAAAGGGATAGAAAGTCTCTTTGAGGAAAAAATTGCTGAAAACTTCCCCATTCTGGGGAAGGAAAAAGTCTGTCAGGCCATGGAGATGCACAGATCTCCCAACACAAGGGACCCAAGGATGACAACATCAAGATGTGTAATAATAAAATGGCAAAGATCAAGGACAAGGACAGAGTATTAAAAACGGCCAGAGAGAGAAGAAAGATCACATACAAAGGAAACCCCATCAGGCTATCAGCAGACTTCTCAGCAGAAGCCTTACAGGCCAGAAAGGAGTGGCGTGATACATTTGATACAATGAAACAGATGAGCCTCGAACCAAGAATACTCTACCTGACAAGAATATTATTTAAATTTGAAGCAGGGATGAAACAATTTCCAGATAAGCAAAAGTTGAGGGAATTTATCTCCCCCAAACCATCTCTACAGTGTATTTTTGGATGGCCTGCTATAGATGGAAGTGTTCCTAAGGCTAAATAGCTTTCACCAGAGAAAATAAAACCATAGTAAAGGAAGTAGACCAATTGATTACTAAGCAAATGCAAAGTTAAATCAGCTACCCACAAAGTCAGTCAACGGACATACAAAGAGTACAGAATATGTCACCTAATATATAAAGAGTGAAGGAGGAAGAAAAAGAAGGAAGAAAAAAAAGGAACATTTAGATTGTGCTTGAAATAGCAGACTAAGCGAGTTAAGTTAGACTGTTAGATAGTAAAGAAGCTGCCCTTGGACCTTTGGTAACCCAGAATCAAAAGCCGGCAGTGGTGGTAAGTACATATCTGTCAGTAATCACCCTAAATATAAATAGACTGAATGCACCAATCAAAACACATAGAGTTACAGAATGGATAAAAAAACAAAACTCATCTATATGCTGCCTGCAAGACATTCACATGAAACCCAAAGACATAAACAGACTAAAAGTGAAGGGATGGAAAAAGATATTTCATGCAAATAATAGGGATAACAAAGCAGGAGCTGCATCTATCACACAAAATAGACTTCAAAACAAAGTAAGTAACAAAGGACACAGAAGGACATTACATAATGATAAAGGAGTCTATCCAACAAGAGGATATAACCATTGTAAATATCAATGCACTCAACATAGGAGCACCTAAATATGTGAAACGAATACTAACATAATTAAAAGGGGAAATAGAATGCAATACATTCATTCTAGGAGAGTTCAGCACACCACTTACTACGAAGGACATATCAACTGACAGAAAATAAGTAAGGAGACGAGGCACTGAACAACACGTTAGAACAGATGGGCCTAACAGACATCTACAGAACACTGCAACCAAAAGAAGCAGGATACATATTCTTCTCAAGTGCAGACGAACATTTTCCAGAACAGATCACACACTAGGCCACAAGAAGAGCCTCAGTAAATTCAGAAGGATTGAAATTGTACAACCAGCATCTCATACCACAAAGGTATGACAATAGAATAGATTATGCAAAGAAAACAAAAAAGCCCACAAACATATGGAGGCTTAACAACATGCTCCTAAATAATCGATGGATCAATGACCAAATAACAACAGAGATCATGCAATACATGGAGACAAATGTAAACAATAACTCAGCACCTCAAAACTTGTGGGATGCAGCAAAGGCCATTCTAAGAGGGAAGTATATTGCAATACAGATTAACCTCAAGAAAGAACAATCCCAAATGAACAGTCTAAATGCACAATTAATGAAACTAGAAAAAGAAGAAAAATGAGGCCCACAGTCAGTAGAAGAAGGGACATAATAAGGATCTGAACAGAAGTAAATTAAATCAAGAAGAATAAAACAATAGAAAGAATCAATGAAAGCAGGAGCTCGTTCTTTGAGAAAATAAACAAAATAGATAAACCTCTAGCCAGACTTGTCAAGAAAAAAAGAGAGTCTACGCACATAAACAGAATCAGAAATGAGAAAGGGAAAACTACTATGGACACCACAGAAATACAAAGAATTATTACAGAATACTATGAAAAATTATATGCTAACAAATTGGATAACCTAGAAGAAATGGAGAACTTTTTAGAAAAACACAACTTTTTAAGACGGACTCAGGATGAAACCGAAAATCTGAACAGACCAATTACCAGCAACAAAATTGAACTGGTAATCAAAAACCTACCTAAGAACAAAATGCCTGAACCAGATGGCTTCACTGCTGAATTTTATCAAACATTTAGTGAAGACCGGATACCCATCCTCCTTAAAGTTTTCCAAAAAGTAGAAGTGGTGGGAATATTTCCAAACTCCTTTTATATGAGGCCAGTATCACTCTAATACCAAAACCAGGCAAAGACACCACAAAGAAAGAAAATTACAGGCCAATATCCCTGAAAAACATAAATGCAAAAATCCTAAACAAAGTATTAGCAAACCAAATTAAAAAATACGTCAAAAAGATCATCTTTCATGATCAAGTAGGATTTATTCCAGGGATGCAAGGATGGTACAATATTTGAAAATTCATCAACATAATACACTACATCAACAAAAAAGGGGACAAAAACCACATGATCTTTTCCATAGATGCTGAAGCAGCATTCAACAAAATTCCACATCCATTCATGATAAAAACCTCAAGAAAATGGGTATAGAGGGCAAGTACCTCAACATAATAAAGGCCATATATGGCAAACCCACAGCCAACATCATACTTAACAGTGAAAAGCTGAAAGCTTGTCATCTAAGATCAGGAACAAGACAGGGATGCCCACTCTCCCCACTATTATTCAACATAGTACTGGAGGTCCTAGCCACGGCAATCAGACAACACAGAGAAAAGACACCCAGATTGGTAAAGAAGAAGTTAAACTGTCCCTGTTTGCAGATAACATGATATTGTACATAAAAAACACTAAAGAATCCACCCCAAAACTATTAGAACTAATGACTGAATTCAGCAAAGTTGCAAGATACAAAATTACTACACAGAAATCTGTTGCATCCCTATATACTAATGCTGAAGTAGCAGAAAGAGAAATCAGGAAAACAATTCCATTCACGATTACATCAAAAAGAATAAAATATCTAGGAGTAAACCTAACCAAGGAGGTGAAAGACCTATACCCTGAAAACTACAAGATACTCATGAGAGAAATTAAAGAAGACAACAATAAATGGAAATACATCCCCTGCTCATGGATAGGAAGAATTAATATTGTCAAAATGGCTATACTACCTAAAGCAATCTACAGATTCAGTGAAATCCCTATCAAAATATGAATAGCACTCTTCAACGAACTAGAACAAATAGTTCTAAAATTCATATGGAACCATGAAAACCCTGAATAGCCAAAGCAATCCTGAGAAGGAGGAATAAAGCTGGAGGATTACTTTCCCCAACTTCTAACTCTACTACAAAGTCACAGTAATAAAGACAATTTGGTACTGGTACAAGAACAGACCCATAGATCAATGGAGCAGACAATAGAGTCCAGATATAAACGCAAGCATATATGGTCAATTAATATATGATAAAGGAGCCATGGACAAACAATGAGGAAATGACAGCCTCTTTAACAAATGGTGTTGGCAGAAATTGACAGCTACATGTAAGAGAATGAAACTGGTTATTGTCTAACTCCATACACAAGAATAAACTAGAAATGGATTAAAGAGCTGAATGTAGAAATAAACACGAGATCGAACTTCCGGGAAGATGGCGGCATAAGCAGGGCAGCAGAAGTCTCCTCCCAACACTATATTTATCTATGAAAATACAACAAATACAACTATTCCTAAAAGAGAGACCAGAATACACAGGAAAGCGCACAGGGAAGCGCACAGCATGCAGCTACACCTGAGAGGACTCGGCACCCCGCGAGGCGGGACCCGAGCACTCCCCCACCCCAGCGCACCGGCAGGAGGAGAGGATTTAGAGCCGGGAGGGAGTGGAAGTACAGGCCCGCGAAATAACCAGCCCTGATGATCTGCGCGGGGAGCGCTGACTCACATTGCGCAGTGTAGCGGAGATTGGAGAGACAGAGGGGCAGTATCTGAGCGGGGAATGTGCCAGGGTGATTGCAGCTGGCTCCCGGGAAGGGAAAAAAAAAAAAAGAAAAGTGCACACTTTTTTCAGTGGTCTTAAAGACACAGGAGCCCAGTGGAGGGGTCGGATCACCCCGGTACACTCAGCCCACCAGGCTGGGAGTCCTGGGGAGTTTCGGACCCCTTAGCTGGCGACTGGGAAAGGGTGGCCGCACTTAGACTTCCGACAGAGATCAACAGCCTCCCATTCGTTCCCACCCCAGTCAGAGCTATAAAGGGCCCTGTGGAGAGGCACAGCCACTGCTGCAGAATAGTGGAGCAACAGAACCACCTACAGCATCCCCACAGAATCCACCCCCGCTGGGCGTTTTTTTGTTTTTTGTTTTTTCTTCTCTTTCTTTTTTTTTTTCTCCTTTTTTTTCTCTTTTTCTTTTTAAACTCTTAAAGAGCCCGGTGGACATACGTGGCAACTACCAGCGACCACTTCCATAGCCATGAAAAGACAGGAATATGATCCAGACTAAGATCAGCCAGTCAACCCCAGAGAAAGAGCCTGAAGGCATGGAAATGCACAGTCTTCCTGAAAAAAAATTCAGAATAAAAGTCATAACCATGCTGATGGATCTACAGAGAAATGTGCAAGAGCTGAGGGAGGAAGTGAGGGAAGTCAGGAAAGACAATGCAGAAATCAGACAAGCGATCAACGGTCTTAACAGCAGACGGCATGAGATGCAAGACACTGTTAATGGAATAGAAATCAGAGAACAGGAATACAGAGAAGCTGAGGCAGAGAGAGATAAAAGGATCTCTAGGAATGAAAGAATATTAAGAGAACTGTGTGACCAATCCAAACGGAACAATATTTGCATTATAGGAGTACCAGAGGAAGAAGAGAGAGAAAAAGGGATAGAAAGTGTTTTTGAAGAAATAATTGCTGGACACTTTCCCACGCTGGGGAAGGAAATAGTCTCACAGTCCACAGAAGCCCACAGATCTCCCAACACAAGGGACCAAAGGAAGACAACACCAAGACACATAATAATCAAGATGGCAAAGATAAAATATAAAGACAGAGTATTAAAGGCAGCTAGAGAGAGAAAAATGATCACCTACAAAGGAAAACCCATCAGACTATCATCAGACTTCTCAACAGAAACCTTACAGGCCAGAAGAGAATGGCATGATATATTTAACGTAAACAGAAGGGCCTCAAACCAAGAATATTGTATCCAGCACGATTATCATTTAAATATGACGGAGGGATTAAACAATTTCCAGACAAACGAAAGTTGAAAGAGTTTGCCTCTCATAAACCACCACTACAGGATATCTTAAACGGACTGCTCTAGAGGGAAGCACCCCTAAGGCTAAAAAGATGTCACCAGAGAAAATAAAATCATAGCAAAGAAAGCAGACCATCCAAATACCAACTAAAGGCAAAGAATAAAACACCTAGTATATAAAGAATGGAGGAGGAAGAATAGGAAGGGAGAGATAAAGAAACATCAGACAGTGTTCACAATAACTTAACCAAAAAGTTAAGTTAGATTCTTAAATAGTAAGGAAGTAACCCTTGAACCTTTGGTAACCACGAATCTAAAGCCAGCCGTGGCAATAAGTACATATCTATCAATAATCACCCTAAATGTAAATGGACTGAATGCACCAATCAAAAGACACAGAGTAACAGAGTGGATAAAAAAGCAAGACCCATCTATATGCTGCTTACAAGAGACTCACCTCAAACCGAAAGATACACAGACAAAAAGTGAAGGGATGGAAAAAGATATTTCATGCAGACAAGAAAGAGAAAAAAACCAGATGTTCCAGTACTTGTATTAGACAAAATAGACTTCAAAACGAAGAAAATAGCAAGAGATAAAGAAGGTCATTACATAATGATAAAGGGGTCAGTCCAACAAGAAGATATAACCATTATAAATATATATGCACCCAATACAGGAGTGCCAGCATAGTGAAACAAATACTAAAAGAATTGAAGAAGGAAATAGCAATGCATTCATTTTAGGAGACTTCAACACACCACTCACTCCAAACAACAGATAAAACAGACAGAAAATAAGGAAAGACACAGATCACTGAACAACACACTAGAACAAATGAACCTAACAGACATCTACAGAACTCTACACCCAAAAGCAACAGAATATACATTCTTCTCAAGTGCACATGGAACATTTTCCAGAATAGACCACACACTAGGCCACAGAAAGAAACTCAGTAAAGTGAAAAATATTGAAATTCTACCAACCAACTTCTCAGATCATAAAGGTATAAAACTAGAATTAAATTTTAGAAAGAAAACAAAAAGGCTCATAAATACATGGAGACTTAAAAGCATTCTCCTAATTAATCAATGGGTTAACGACCAAATCAAAACAGAAATCAAAGAATATATGGAGACCAATGACAACAATAACACAAAGCCACAACTTCTATGGGATGCAGCAAAGGCAGTTCTAAGACAAAAGTATATTGCAATCCAGGCCTATTTAAAGAAGGAAGAACATTTCCAAATGAATAGTCTAAAGACACAATTACTGAAATTGGAAAAAGAAGAACAAATGAAGCCCAAAGTCACCAGAAGGAGGGACATAATAAAGATCAGAGAAGAAATAAATAGAATTGAGAAGAATAAAACAATAGAAAAAATCAATGAAACCAAGAGCTGGTTCTTTGGAAAAATAAACAAAATAGATAAACCCCTAGCCAGACTCATTAAGAGAAAAAGAGAATCCACACACATAAACAGAATCAGAAGTGAGAAAGGAAAAATAACGATGGACCCCACAGAAATACAAAGAATTATAAGAGAATATTATGAGCATCTATATGCTAACAAGCTGGAAAACCTAGAAGAAATGGACAACTTCTTAGAAAAATACAACCTTCCAAGACTGACCAAGGAAGAAACATAAAAACTAAACAGACCAATCACCAGCAACTAAATTGAATTGGTAATCAAAAAACTACCCAAGAACAAAACCCCCGGACCTGATGGATTCACCTCTGAATTGTACCAGACACATAGAGAAGAAATAATACCCATTCTCCTTAAAGTTTTCCAAAAAATAGAAGAGGAGGGAATACTTCCAAACTCTTTCTATGAAGCCAGCATCACTCTAATACCAAAACCGGGCTAAGACCTCACCAAAAAAGAGAATTACAGACCAATATCCCTGATGAACGTAGATGCAAAAATACTCAACAAAATATTAGCAAACCGAATTCAAAAATACATCAAGAGTATCATACACCATGATCAAGTGGGATTCATCCCAGGGATGCAAGGAAGGTATAACATTCGAAAATCCATCAACATCATCCACCACATCAACAAAAAGAAGAATAAAAACCACATGGTCATCTTCATAGATGCTGAAAAAGCATTTGACAAAATTCAGCATCCATTCATGATTAAAACTCTCAACAAAATGGGTATAGATGGCAAGTACCTCAACATCATAAAGACCATATATGACAAACCCGCAGCTAACATCATACTTAACAGTGAGAGGCTGAAAGCTTTTTGTCTAAGATCGGGAAGAAGACAGGGATGCCCACTCTCTCCACTGTTATTCAACATAGGACTGGAGGTCCTAGCCATGGCAATCAGACAGAACAAAGAAAAGAAGGCATCCAGATGGGTAAAGAAGAAGTCAAACTGTCACTATTTGCAGATGACATGATACTGTACATAAAAAACCCTAAAGATTCCACTCCAAAACTACTGAAACTAATATCTGAATTCAGCAAAATTCCAGGATACAAAAGTAACACACAGAAATCTGTTGCTTTCCTATACACCAACGATGAACTAACAGAAAGAGAAATCAGAAAAACAATTCCATTCACAATTGCATCTAAAAGAATAAAATACCTAGGAATAAACCTAATGAAGGAAGTGAAAGACCTGTACTCTGAAAACTACAAGACACTCCTAGGAGAAATTAAAGAGGACACTAACAAATGGAAACTCATCCTATGCTCTTGGCTAGGAAGAATAAATATTGTCAAAATGGCTATACTACCTAAAGCAATCTACAGATTCAATGCAATCCCTATCAAACTACCAACAGCTTTCCTCAATGAACTGGAACAAATAATTATAAAATTCATATGGAACCACAAAAGACCCTGAATAGCCAAAGCAATCCTGAGAAGGAAGAATAAATCTGGGGGAATTTCGCTCCCTGACTTCAAGCTCTACTACAAAGCCACAGTAATCAAGACAATTTGGTATTGGCACAAAAACAGACCCACAGACCAGTGGAACAGAATAGAAAATCCAAACATTAACCCAAACATGTATAGTCAATTAATAATTTGATAAAGGTGCCTTGGATATACAATGGGGAGATGACATCCTCTTCAGCAGCTTGTGTTGGAAAAACTGGACAGCTACATGTAAGAGAACGAAACTGGACTACTGTCTAGCCCCATACACAAAGGTAAACTAAAGGTGGATCAAAGACCTGAATGTAAGTCACAAAACCATAAAACTCTTAGGAAAAAAACATAGGCAAAAATCTTTTGGACATAAACATGAGTGACTTCTTCATGAACATATCTCCCCGGGCAAGGGAAACAAAAGCAAAAATGAACAAGTGGGACTATATCAAGCTGAAAAGCTTCTGTACAGCAAAGGACACCATCAGTAGAACAAAAAGACACCCTACAGTATGGGAAAATATATTCATAAATGACATATCTGATAAGGGGTTGACATCCAAAATATATAAAGAACTCATGCACCTCAACAAACAAAAAGCAAATAACCCAATTAAGAAATGGGCACAGGACATGAATATACACTTCCCTAAAGAAGAAATTCATATGGCCAGCAGGCACATGAAAAGATGCTCCACATCGCTAAACATCAGAGACATGCAAATAAAAACCACAATGAGATATCACCTCACACCAGTGAGGATGGCCAACATCCAAAACACAAACAACAACAAATGTTGGCAAGGATGTGGAGAAAATGGAACCCTCCTACACTGCTGGTGGGAATACAAATTAGTTCAACCATTGTGGAAAGCAGTATGGAGGTTCCTCAAAAAACTCAAAATAGAAATACCATTTGACCCAGGAATTCCACTCCTAGAAATTTACCCTATGAATGCAGCAGCCCAGTTTGAAAAAGACATATGCACCCCTATGTTTATCGCAGCACTATTTACAATAGCCAAGAAATGGAAGCAACCTAAGTGTCCATCAGTAGATGAATGGATAAAGAAGAGGTGGTACATATACCCAATGGAATATTATTCAGCCGTAAGAAGAAAACAAATCCTACCATTTGCAAGAATATGCATGGAGCAAGAGGGTATTATGCTCTGTGAAATAAGTCAAGCCGAAAAAGGCAGGTATCAAATGATTTCACTCATATGTGGAGTATACGAATAAAGAAAAACCTGAATAAACAAAACCGCAGCAGACTCACAGAACCCAAAAACGGACTAATAGTTACCAAATGGAAAGGGACTGGGGAAGATGGGTGGAAAGGGAGGGATAAGTGGGAAAAAGGGGCATTACGATTAGCAGATGTAATGTTGGGGGGGCATGGGGAGGGCTGTACAACTCAGAGAAGACAAGTAGTGATTCTATAGCATCTCACTACGCTTAGACAGTCAGTGTAATGGGGTTGGTGGGGGGACCTTATGAAGGGGATACTTTAATATCCATAATATTGCACATGTAATTGTAGATTAATGATACCAAAATAAAGTATTAAAAAAATGCTGAATGTAAGTCATGAAACCATAAAACTAATAGAAGAAAACACAGGTAAAAATCTTTTGAGTATAAGCATGAGCAAGTTTTTCTGAATATATCTCCTCGAGCTAGGGAGAGAAACTCAATAATGAAGAAGTAGGACTACTAAATAAGTAGGTCAAACTAAAAAGGTTCTGTACCGCAAAGGACACCATCAGCAGAACAAAAAGGCATCCTTCAGTCGGGGACAATATAATTGTAAATGAATTATATGATAACAGGTTAATAACATCCAAAATACATAAAGAGCCCACACACCTCAACACCCAAAAAGCAAATACCCCCTTTAAAAAATGGGTGGAGGATCCGAATAGACACTTCTCCGAAGAAGAAATACAGATGGCCAACAAGCACATGAAAAGATGCTCCACATCACTAATCATCAGGGAAATAAATAAAATAAATAAATAAAAACTACAATGCAATATCACCTCATAACAGTTAGGATTGCCAATATCCGATAGTGAAGAAAACAACAAACGCTGGCAAGGATGCAGAGAAAGGGGAAACCTTTCTACCGTACTACACTGGTGGTCGGAATGTAAGTTCGTTCACCCATTGTGGAATGCAATATGGAGGTTTCTCAAAAATCTAAAAATAGAAATACCATTTGACCTAGGTATTCCACTTCTATGAATTTACCCACAAAAAACAAGATCCCAGATTCAAAAATACAGATCAACCCCTATGTTTATCCCAATACTATTTACAGTAGCAAAGATATGGAAGCAAGCTAAATGTCCATCAGTAGATGAATGGATAAAGTAGTTGTGATACATATGCATAATGGAATATTATTCAACTATAAGAAAAAAATCCTTCCATTTGCAACAGCATGGATGGAGCTAGAAGTTATTATGCCTAGTGAAATAAGCCAGGCTGAGAAAGACAAGTGCCGAATGATTTCCCTCATTTGTGGAGCATAACAACATAGCAAAACTGAAGGAACAAAACAGCAGCAGACTCACAGACTCCAAGAATGGACTAGTGGTTACCAGAGGGAAAGGGGAGGGGTTTGTAAGTGGGGAGGGAGGGAGAAAGGGATTAAGGGGCATTACGATTATCACAGATAATGTTAGGGGGGTCATGGGGAAGGTAGGGTAACTCAGAGAAGACAAGTAGTGACCCAGTAGGATCTTACTATGCTGATGGACAGTGACTGCAGTTGGGTGTGGGGGTTGACTTGATAACAAAGGCGAATGTTGTAACCACAATGTTGCTCATGTGAAACATTCATAACATTGTATGTCAATGATACCTTAATAAAAAAAAGTTACTGCAGTTATCATATTAAGAAAGGAAAAGGTCTGTCCCAAAAAAAGATGTCTTCAACATTTGTTTTAGGAATGGAGTTAGTTAGATATATAGAAAATAGTATTTCTAATTATTTCTAGGTTTTCCTCCTTTTATGTAAGGGGACAGATTGCAGTGTTGTCCAGTGGCCATTAGTGGACTATATCACAGGTAGCTGGTGTATATCAAGTCTTTTGAACTGTTGTTTTTCCTTATTATTCATAGCCTTTTCTTTTTTAGTAATTTTAATATACCTCTGTGTGTCTGAGTTTAGATATATGCAAGTAGGTCATGATAGTTTGAACTTTTGATTGAAAATCCATTTGTTTTATCAGCACTTTAGTATGGCTTTATAAAAAATAAGTATGCAATAATAGGCAAGAATATAAGTGAGACTATGAGTAGTAATTCAGTATAATTGCCTCTTTATATTTTGCCATTCTTGATTTCTTTAGGGTTTTTTTAAGTCTTCAAAATTTATTCACCAATTACTTTTAAGGTCTGAATGTTAATTAGAAATAATACCCATATTGTCAGAAATACAACATTAAAATCTTTTACAGTGATGATTCAAATAAAATGTAGATTTATGTAATTTGTCATATTACCTGGTAAAAAAAACAATATTTTTTATAAAGACACTAATTGAATTGTTATAAAGATGCTCCATGCTTTGCTTGCTTCTATTCTGCATAAATTTCAGTTTCCATGGGTCAGTTAAATAATAATAGTCCTTGAACAGAAACGTTCAAATTTCAGTTACCATGTATATTAACTGGGATGCCTAGTGTACGAACTGTCTCCAGATGATTGCAGAATTGTGATCAGTGACCAGTCATGTCATTTCTTTCAAAGTCTGTTGGTCACAGAGACTGGTCACTGTGCACCTGTTACTCAGTTTATACACAGACAGCACAGTGCATAGTTGTGTTGCCTCCTTGTTTGACAGTGATAAGCCCATGTGGCATTTTTACAAAAATGGATAACTAAGAGAGGAACTTGGCCAAAATAGATGAAATGCAGAATTGAAACAGAAAGCAATAACACTCGAAGTGAAATGGGATGTGATTAGATTTGAAAATGGTAACTGAGTAACAAAAATGAGAGGAGACCACGTTTACCTGAAGCTATGGTATGAACCAACAAACAGAATTTCACTTCTTCAGCAAGTGGGCCAAGGAGTTATTTAAACTTTTAAATACTATGGGTGGTCTTTGGACAGGCTAATGATGGGGCATCTGGAGATGATGCAAATGAAAAAATTGAGTCATCATGGCAGGAAGTAACCCAGCAGTAAGTGTGCAGTGGGGCAGAAATTTCTGCTATACCGTGCAAATAACTTCGCAGGATTCTACCTGAACATGAATGGAGTTTACAGGAAAAAAGAGCTGGCTGCCTGCAGGAATGTTGACTTGTTGATCCAGACATCTAGATAAGAAGCCAAAGGTACTTAGTAAAGGTGAACTTAGTGACATAAATGAAGAAGACAGTTATGACAAAAAAGGTGTCCCTGAGGAAGTGACATGGTAAGAATGTTACCATCAGAGGAGCTTTTAGATATTTCATGACATTGAATGTACAAAGGATAAAATGTTGGAAGCTGACCCGTGTAGGAAGGAGTGTGACTGTTTGCCAAGGCAAGGAAAACATGCTCAGTCTGTGTCTTTAGTTAATGCAGTGGGGCCAAGAAGGCAGGCACTGTTCAGACTACTTTTTAGTGGGTTATCTTATGGTCCTGCACACCTGTGCAAAGCAAGAGCCAAGAATTTTTTATTTTGTTCAGATCTTTAATCTAGACAGGGCTCAATAGGGACAGCTTGTTTCTCTGCATGTGGTGTCAGCTGGGGCAGCACAGCTGGCAGCCAGCGCACTTTCAGGGTGTGGGGGGGGGGGGGGGGGGGGGGGGGGGGGGGGGGGGGGGGG
>JAQQAC010013450.1:63814296-63836549 GCA_029783875.1 Phataginus tricuspis | reverse complement strand
CCCCCCCCGCACAGCTCAGCAGGGGATGCTGGCTGTCAGCCAGAAGCCCAGCTCTGGCTCTGGTTCTTGGAGCTCCAAGCCTGGTTCTCAGGCGGCTCGCCTGTGTTGTGTGCTGGCTGGAACCCGTGCTTGAGCACTCTCAGAGAACCAAGGGGCCTCAGGTTGCCTTTTCTTTCTTTTTTCTTGGTATCAGCTTTTATGACCTAACTTAGGATGGTTCTTGCCTAGTCAGAAAACCACCTGGATTCCAGGGAAAGGAACACAGACTCCACCTCTTGAAAAGTTATCAAAGCCATGTTAGAAGAAATACTTTGAGAATGGGAGATACTGTTATAGCTACTTTTGGAAAGTATAAATACACTGCCACACATTGATATTGTACTATTAAACATTTAAGTGATTTGATGTTAGCCTCTCTGGTTAATAAAATCAACATAGGAAATTTAGAATATTTGGGTTAGACTTTTCGTGAGAAAATAAACCCAAATCTGAAAGAACAAAACTTGGGAGAAGAAAACTTTACACCAGTCTAGTTGAAAGATTTACTTTAGGATCATTACCAAGTTGTTAAAAACTCTTCCAAAGAGGCTTACTCTTCATTTTTAACAAGATGAGCTACACCAGTTTGCATTCTTTGCTTCTCCCGTATGCTGACAAGCATCTCAAGTTCTATTAAATGGCCAGCATTCGAGCGTTACTGAGGTTGCTTTCTTGGTGGGATCTTAGTATGGTTCAGTGAGTATAAACTGGGAAGTTCTGGAGTAAGAGATTGTTATGTCCTCATACTTCTCTGCTTTTTTATGGAGCATTTACATCAGACTGTGGGGTGAGCCTTGGGGTCAACTCCAAGGTCTGTTGACACCTTGTCAGGACTACCCTGCTTCTTCCAGGAGAAGAAACAGGCACCAGGAGCCTTTGAGGTATTTCCGGTGTTAATCAGAGGAGCCCTGCAGCTCTGGGCGTGGCGTGCGGTCTGTATCCCCAGTCCGTGCAGCACTTGAACTCTTGGCAGCAGTTGTGCTTGAAGCTGGGTGGTGTTGCTGGGAAGTTAGCATCCAGGGGCCTGAGCCAGGACTTGGCCCAGTGCGGTCAGCAGGCTGGCCTGGGTGTGGGAACTGTTAACAGTCCAAGACAAATAGTATTTTGGTAGAATCCGGTGTAAGCATCGAGAAACCGGCATAGCAAACTGACAGTGATTTTAGTTAACTGACTAATGACAGAAGTTTTGTGCTTGGCTTTTGTATGTCTTTTATTTTTAAATGTCATGGTTTTAGAAATTCCTTTTCACTCTGTTTTACTAAAGTGTTGGTCTATGTGTGACACGTTAAAGATGAAAACAAAACAGACTTGTCCTTTACCACAGATAGTTTGAGGAGGATGGGTCTAAGTCATGTAAAACCAGTTTGTTTTTTAAGTTATTTCCTCCTCTGTGATAGTTTTTTTAAAAAAAAGACATTCTGTAGTATGTACAAGTAGCAGATCCCTATGACTGGTTAATCTTAAAAAGTTTTAAAATATACAACTGGCTCTGGGAGAATATATTCATAAATGACATATCCAATAAGGGGTTGACATCCAAAATATACAAAGAGCTCACGCACCTCAACAAACAAAAAGCCAAACAATCCAATTAAAAAATGCGCAGAGGATCTGAACAGACACTTCTCTAAAGAAGAAATTCAGATGGCCAACAGGCACATGAAAATATCCTGCACATCTCTAATCATCAGAGAAATGCAAATTAAAACCACAATGAGATATCACTTCACACCAGTTAGGATGGCCAGCATCCAAAAGACAAACAAAAACAAATGTTGGCGAGGATGCAGAGAAAGGGGAACCCTCCTACACTGCTGGTGGGAATGTAAACTAGTTCAACCATTGTTGAAAGCAGTATGGAGGTTCCTCAAAAAACTAAAAATACAAATACCATTTGACCCAAGAATTCCACTCCTAGGAATTTACCCTAAGAATGCAGCAGCCCAGTTTGAAAAAGACATATGCACCTCTATGTTTATCGCAGCACTATTTACAATAGCCAAGAAATGGAAGCAACCTAAGTGTTCATCCATAGATGAATGGATAAAGAAGATGTGGTACATATACACAATGGAATATTATTCAGCCATAAGAAGAAAGCAAATCCTACCATTTGCAACAACAAGGATGGAGCTAGAGGGTATTATGCTCAGTGAAATAAGCCAGGTGGAAAAAGACAAGTACCAAATGATTTCAAAGAAAAAAACTGAAGGAACAAAACAGCGGCAGACTCACAGAACCCAAGAATGGGCTAACAGTTACCAAAGGGAAAGGGACTAGGGAGGATGGGTGGGAAGGGAGGAATAACGGGGAAAAGGGGGCAATATGATTAGTACACATAATGTAGGGGGGTCACGGGGAAGGCAGTATAGCAACAGAGAAGACAAGTAGTGACTCTGTAGCATCTTACTAAGCTGATGGACAGTGACTGTAATGGGGTATGGGGTGGGGACTTGATATGCGGGGAATCTAGTAACTACAGTGTTGCTCATGCAATTGCATATTAATGATACCAAAATTTAAAAACTTAAAAAAAAATGAACCGTCGAGTTGCACAAAAAGCAAAAATATGTATATACAACTGGCCCAGATTATAGCTACAATTAACAAAACCCTATAAAAGCCTGCCTTTCTGTGATGAGGAGAGTGAGGCGCTCTTTTCATGTAGAGACATGCAGAATTGGCAGTCCTAATTGTATAACTTTAGCCATGGGTCAAAAACAAGTACAGAACCACACAGTTCCATTAATTGTTTGGAAACAGGATAGTCAGTGTAGCAGAAAGCAGCCCCCCTGGGACTTCTCATTCCATAGTTGAGAGACCACCCCTCACAGTGGCCAGATCATGATTTTGTGACTTCCAAAGTGGTGACCCAGATGCCAGGATCTCAGAATCCTCAAGACTAATAAAATGACAGATATGAATACCAGCCTCAGGGGAGGAGGGTGGTTGTTAACAGAATGAGATGTAGATGGTTTGGAAAGTCCAGGAAGACTCGGTGGAAATGTTGCACAAATAGGGTTTTGATGAAAGCGTTGAACTGTAGCACTGAATACTCCATTATCTGGATGGGCTGCAGTTTGTTTATTCACTTGCTGAAGGGCATCTCCATTGTTTCCAAGTTTTGGCTGTGATGAGTAAAGCTGCTATAAACATTGCTTTTTGAATGTTTAACCGCCTTTGCATTCCTCAAATGAATTCCTCTTGGTCATGATACTTTATTTTTAAATATTGCCCGATTAAATTTGCTAATACTTCGTTGCGATTTTTACTTGTGTTTATAAGAAAGACTGATTTGTGCCCTTTATGATTCGTGTTGTCCTTGTCAGATTTTGTGTCACTGTTTTTTGTTAGTCTCATAAAACAAGTCAGGATTGTTCCCTATTCTCTGGAAGAATTTCTGTAAGATTAATATACTTCTTTTTTAAATTGTTGGAATAATTCACACATTTTGTAGGAAGAATTTTTATTACAAATTGATTATTTTTAATAGAATAGATCTATTTAGATTTTATATTGTTTCAGCTTTTGCTTAGTTAAACTTTGCAAGGAATTGTGCATGCATGTAAATTTTTAGATTCATTGGCATAAGGTTGTCCATAATAGTCTGTTATTAATATTTTGATATTCTATATTATCTCTTATTATGTTATTGATATTCTCTTATCTGTTCTCCTTCATCCTGAATATTTCCAGTTTCTGCCTTTTCTCTTTTTTTCCTTGCTTAGTCTTGTCATAGGTCTATCGGTTGCATTATTCTTTTTAAAGAAATAACTTGATTTTGTTCAGTTTATAAATTGTACTGTTTGATATGGATATTTAGATCATTGATTTCCAGTCTTCATTTCTAACAGAGGTACTTCAGTGTATAGATTTTAATCTGAGCACAACCCTGTGTCCATCTAGTTTTGATGTTGTCTTTCATTGTATCATTCGATTCAGAACACTTGGAGTTCCTTTTTGGCCAATGGGTTACTTGAAATGCAGCGCTTAATTTTCAGGCAGTTGGGGATTTTCTAGTTATCTTGTCCAGCTTAATGCCAGACACAGAACATACTTTGAACAATTTTTGTCCTTTGATATTTGTTGAATCTTAATTTTCCACCCAGCATGGGGTCAATCATAGTAAGTATTTCACTTGGAAAGAAAGAGTTGGGGTGAGCTGTTCGGTGCGGCAGTCAGACCAAGCTCGATGACCGCACTTTCCCACCCTGTCTGCAGTGCGCGTCCGGCTCCTGCGTCGTTTGGGTGGTTTTTTATCTGAGTTTCTGAGTTATCACAGTGAGAGTTGTAATCTTGCCCAAGTTTTCCCTTACATTCAGATGGAAGTCCTTTTATCTCACTGAAACACTTAGCTGTTTATGCTTTTTGTGTTTGTTTTGTTAAGTGACATGTCTGACTCCTCCTCTTACATGTCTGACTGAGCAAGAGGACCTTGTTCTAAGTGTCTTCATCGCCAGTGCCTAGTACATTTAACTACTACTCATTGAATTTTTATCATATGAAGAAAGAACTTGTATCTCATGTAAAAGTTTTAAAAAATAAGCAACAAAATCAACATATTTGGCTTTCCTGTGAGATTCCCCAGAAATTTACAGGCTATGATTTAAAGTGGTGGTGGCGGGGGTGGTTAAGTTACACTGTTCATAGCTAGCACAGTGAATTTTCCACAGAGCTGAAATAGGACTCCTGGCTTTTTAATAATAAGTTTAACAAATGTTTATTTGCTACCTTGAGCCAGGTGGTACTTTGGGTGCTGGGGAAGACTGACTATCTTGGTAGTTAGGACCCACTCAGGCTCACCTTCTGCATATAACATATCACAGGGAGGGAACATAGAGCAGGTTGTCAATATCAGTATCAATGTATCACATTTTAATGGTAGATTTCAAATATTGTACACTGAAATTTGTCTTTTTCTCTTACAGAATATGACAGATACCTAGCATCTAGCAAAATAATGGCAGCTGCTTACCTTGATCCAAACTTGAATCACACACCAAATTCGAGTACCAAGACTCACCTGGGGACTGGGGTGGAACGTTCCCCTGGGGCGATGGAGCGTGTGTTGAAGGTCTTTCATTATTTTGAAAGCAACAGTGAGCCAGCCACTTGGGCCAGTATTATCAGGCATGGAGATGCTACTGACGTCAGGGTAAGTTAACTTTTCCTAGGAGACACCCTCAGCATATATTTAGGTTAAATGTTAATGACTCATACCAGAAAAGATACAGTAATCATTTTTGCTCCCACATTGCAGAGATGTTAACTTCTTAAAAGTAGTATTTGTTCAGTTAATATGTGAGTGACCACTTTTAACTGTAAAATTTCAGAGAAAAGTAACTGAATAACGTTATTCACATAATGCCATTGACCTGTGTTTCTGTCCTGTTTTTTTTTTTAACTCTTAGAGGGATCAAAGAAACAAAGCAGTTAAAATAGTCTCTAATATTTATGAAATAAGAAACTATTTTCTAGAAGTAATTTTGAAGGTATTTGCATGACTTCAAATAGGATAAGATTCTTCAGAAACAGATGAATATGTTCTATATAGCAGATACTTGGCAAGGTTCTGGGCATGTAAAAGTCCCTGCTTGTACAGCTTACAGTCTTATTGGGAGAGACACCATGGCCTTCATTACACTACAACCCAGAGAGCTTCCTGGGCTATTCCTGATGACGAGGAGGCTGAGGGCTACTTCCCAATGGAGGCACTGGCCTGGGAGTGGTGGATCAGAGCTAGAGGTAAAGAACTGTGGGAGAAGCACATGGGAAGCAAACGTTGCAGAGAGGGAGTGGAGGTAGCACTGTGAGTTCAGAATGTAAGTTTTCACTTTGATCAAGTGTTAAAGAAACCCCTCCTCCCCCCACTTTACTTAGTCCATACTGATCTTTAAGGAGGACAAGTGTCCAGTGACCAGGATGAACAGATATGTCTTTTCTACTCTTTGTTTTTATAATAATGAAACTAATTAATTTGCTCCTCTTTAACTTAATATGCCTTGATTATTTTTAGGCAAAATAAAGAGTTTGGTAGAATTTAGACTTAAGGATACAATATTATGTTTGAATTATATGTAATTTTCTGTTATCTCTGTAATACTGCAATACTGATTATTCAAATGGGATTAATTATTAAAAGGAGAATCATTCAGGATTAAGAAATGTGTTAAGACCTACGCATGTGCTATAATCAAAATGTAATAGTCTCCTTTTTATGAAGCTTGCTGGAATTCTCTAGTTTTCCTGTAGTTCTGCTTTATATTTAATCTTACAAACACAGTCAGCTTTGTATGAAAGGCCAGCAGCCAGTGTTCTACCTTAACATTAATCAGAACTCACACTAAAGAGAAACCTTGCAAATGTAACCTTTATGGGAAGACTCTTGGAGTCTTTTCTAGTCTTTGTAAATTTTAGTTAAAATGAGTGAGGTAATTCTTTAAACCATTGCATCAGCCTTAATAAACTTCAAAGCATCTGTACAGGAGAGGAAACCTTTAAAAGATTATGAACTTGACAAGACATTTAGGAAATGTTCAAGATACAATGTATAAGAAAATTCACCTTGGAAAGACTCCATGACAGATGTGTTTTAGTATCAGATTTACTGCACATGAGGATTAATACCCTGGAGAGAAGCAGTGATCACTGGACACATGTGAGCTTAAGCCAGTGTTAAAAATTTACCAGACATCAAAACATTGATATTATGAAGAAAAATTTAAACCAGGTAGAAATACATAAATTATGAAAACATACTTGTCAAACTTTTATGAAGATCAATATGAGCAAATCTTTATGCCCAAAAAGCAGGTTGTTTTATTTCATAGTAATTGACAAATGTGTGAAATTTAGTAACCTTAGCAGTTGATGATTTTCAGCTTGAGGCAGAGAAATCTCAATTGGCATTGATTCACCACAGCCCTTTTCTGGAGTAGCATAAAATCTGCATGATACTGGGTCACTGTGACAGAAGGTGGGTATTACTCTAACCCACTTTCATTTAATACTGTGATGTGTGAAAATGCAGTATTTTAATTGTAAATTAATTAATGGATGGATCTGTACATCTGAACAAAATAATACTGAAAAACATATCTGACATCTTTCTCCCCAAGAAGAAGCATCAAATAAAGGACAGTTCTGGACCCAGAGACTAGCATATATTGTTAGGCAGGAGTAAGATCATGGCAGCATTTGAGGGCCTGAGGACTTTAGAACAGAAATGGGGTTGGGAGGTAAGTAAAAGTGGAAGTGTAGTCAATTGGCAGAAAGAAATGGACCATTTAATAGTAGCAAAGAGCAAGCCACATCACCCATGTCACTAACGGGAGTGGCCTTATGTTACCCAGAGTTACTGCTGGGTAATTAATCCAGTCTTAGACTCTCTATTGCTCCACTGCCTGATAGGGTGGCCATGCCCAGCTATTGAACACGTGAATGTAGCTACTCTGAACTGATGTTTTTTATAAGTTTGAAAATACACAGTAGATTTCAGAGATTTAGTAAGAAAAAGAATGTAACGTCTCAAATTTGTTATGATTTCATGTTGAACAGATGATGTTCCTCACATAATAGGTTAAATAAAATATAAAATTGAATTCACCTGTTTACCTTTTCCTTTTTCTTAATGTCACTATTAGAAATTTTAAATGGAATGTGTGGCATGCCTTACATTTCTGCTGGACAGTTGTGCTCTGCAGAGAGTAATTATTACAGAGACTGCTGACTCAGAAGAACCAAAATCTCTGGAGGGGTTGAGAGATTTATTTTCGTAAGGAAAATGTCTGGTTTCTGGCACTGATTCACTCAGAGGTTTTATTTTGCATGATCCAATTAATAAATATCATTCCTTTCACATATATATGCTAATTATATGTTAGTTAGCTTCATTGCCATGAAGATTCACAGGACTCCTGTTCATGGGAAGTGTGCAACTGCAGCGGTACAGAAGCGACACTTGCTGAGGGACCTCTTCTCAGGTGCTGGCCTCATGTTGGCCTTGGATACTCACAGACTGCCACAGGCCCATGAGTGCAGCACCTGGGCCTGGAGAGATCTAAAGCCCCTTCCTGGTGGGGTCTGGAAGGTGGGCGTGCAGCCACGCTCCATCTACAGAACCAGCCACAACCGTGGAACTGCCCAATCCCCACCAAAATTGCAAGTCCTGAGTCCAATTATGATTACTGACCACTGCTGACAGGCTGGAATGTTCTGCCTAAATAATCAGCAGCCCATGGTTGCGGACTTCACTTCTCTTGGCCATAGCTTCAGCTAACTATCAGTGTCATGCTCCAGGCATCTCTGGAGATAAATATGGGGCAATCCAGAAGGGCCAAGATGAGCCCATGCTGGATAATAGTCATGAACATTGGGCATCTATAAACATTGTGGTGATACTACAGAATAATAAGAGTGTAGAGAAAATTCCAAATTCTACAGAGAAGTCCCCCACTTGGGAAAAAGAATGACATTTACACCAGATTTCTCATCAGCGATGCCAGATGCAGGAACACGTTGGCACATCTTCAGAGGCAAGTAGCCTGTCCCTCAGAAGTCTGCACCAGATAAGCCACTAACCACAAAAACTGGAATGGAGGCATCTGTAAAGAAATAAGGCTGTGGAAAGCTAACACCATAGGCCCTCTCTGAAGGAATGATCACACAGAGTGGAACATGAACGGTGATCCCACTCCTCTGGCTGCCTGCCACCTCGCTGTGTCTCTCCTACATCTTCCTGGTTTCTGAAAGCTGTGACCATAAAATCCAGCTCTGCGTTTCCCACACTTGTATCCCCATTCCAACTGGTCTCACTCTAAACTTAAGAGTAGCACCACACCACTGCATCTGACCTCTGTCTTTATGCTTCTTACTCCGAACCATCTAGTGCTTGTCTAAGCGTTTCCCCTTCTTTTCTGCACTCAGGGCCCTTGGAAGAGTCTTCCACTCCTCTTTTACTTTTATTCTACATCTAATATGTTAACTAATCCTGTCCACATTATCTTCAAAATATACCTAGAAACCACCTGCCTCACATGGCCTCCACTGCTCTACCTTCCTTTGAGTTACCACCATTTCTCGTGTGATTATCACATGGTCTCGTGCCATCCTGCCATCCCTGCGTAACCCCTCCATCTGTTCACAACCTAGCAGCCATAACAAATCTGTTAAAAAGGAAGCCAGATCTCATCAATCCTCCACTCAGAGCCTTGCTGTGGCGCGCCTGTCTCATTTAGAGCGAACATTCAAGAGACCCTAACCCTCTTCTCCCCATCATGCCCTGTGACCTTTTGGCCTGCAGGTCAGTCACTTTTACTTCTTGCTTTCTGGACTGTTTCTCTATATGTCAGTCTTTTAATCAGTAATTTGCTCAAAACCTCCAGGAGCTACCCATTTCTCTTAGAGGAAAGCCAACTTCCTTCAGATGTCTACTAGGACCCACAGGGTCTGTCTCGTTGCTTGGCATCCTCATCTGATTTCCCATGCCCTCCCTTACTCACTGCCTTGCATGTCTGTGCTCCCTCTTGTCCACCTTTCCTGCTCACCAACACCCTGTTTTGTTATATTTTCTTCAGATATTCTCTCCTTATTGAAATTGTCTTGTTTTTTGATTTGTTGCTCATTTATTACCTGCTTCCAACTAGACTGGGATCCTTCTGCCTCATGGCATCGTCAGTAGCATCTTCAGCAGTGGCCAGCAGGCGCACAAGATGTGATCAGCCAGTACCTTTTCAAATGACTACATAAAATCCTGGATGAAATGGAGTAGTTCTGACAGAAATATAAATTAGGAGAATTGGTTGCAGAAGTAGAAAGTCTTAACAGACTAATGAACACCAAAGGAATTGAATAGATAGTCAAAGATTATACCTATCCAGTCCATACCTGGACTTACTGATATTTCTGTTCAACCTTCATTCCTACTTTGTAATTGTTATTTTTAAATCTTAAGGCCTAGAACAACTAATTTTATGACCGTACACCAAATCTAGGCAAGTGCAGTATAATGTTCTGCCAAAGATTAAGTAGCTGCTGAGTTCTTGGACAATATTCTTGTCACACTGAAAGCATCTTAAACTTGACTAACAGCCTCAGTGAACTTCTCTAAATGCACAGCACACTCAAGTTTCAGTCCCCATCAGGAGCCACTAGAGAAAGGGTGACATCATCACATGAGTCTGTTAATAGGAAGTAAACGACATTGATGTGGCCCATGTAGTTTGCTGAAAGGGGAATATCCTTGGCTGGATTGTATGATCATCGTTACCAAGCTTGTAATGGGAAGAACAGCACTGGAGAGTAGTATTATGATCAATTTAAAAGTCAGCTTTCTGACTGAAATGGGAAAACCCAGGGGCGGTTGGGGTTCTGTGAGTGTGTGGAAGTTACGAGTTCTGGGACCAGAACTTCATGTACTAAGAATGGCTAGTGGCTGTAAAGGAAGGTATCCTTCAGGCAGCTCTCCATGAGTGCAGCCTCTGACACTTGCCTAGAGGACTCTGTCTGCACCAGCCCCCGGGTCACTAGTGTTTACTGGTAAATGTTGTCAGTCAAAGCTGCATGTGTGTTGTAAATGTAAGCTTTTCTGTCTGATAGAGGATCAGGTGACTGTGCATTTAGAAACCTGAACACTGATTATTACAGATTCAAATAATTTTGGTGCATGAAAGGACTACAGAGGTCTTAGAAAGTTAAACTATTTCTTTAATGGATAGAGAGTATCGCCCACAAAGAAGCCTAGGAAGAAAAATCATAAGGAGAAAGAATCAGAGGGTGTTGAGGGGAACGTGAGCAGCAGAGCTTGAGGAGGAAGAACCTTTACCACTAAATGCTCAGAGATGACGAGTGTGGCAGGCAGAATATGGCCACAAAAGGTGCCCAAATTGTTGGTCACCTTATGTGGCAGACATGACTAAGGTTACAGATCTTGAGATGGGGAGATTATAAGTCTGTAAAAGCAGCAGACCTTTCTGGCTGTGGTCCAAGGAAGGTTAGTGGAAGAGGGTCAGATGCAGTGCTTCTGGCTTTGAAGGTGTTGGAAGGGGAAGAGAAGCCAAGGACTGCAGGTGCCTTCAGCAGCCGAAAACGCCAGCTTAGAGCCTCTAGAAAGCAGTACATTCGAGTTGACATCTTGATTTTAGCCCTGTGAAAGCTGTTTCAGACTTGGAATCTGCAGAACTGGAAAGTAATAAATACATTTGTGTTATTTTAGGCCCATAAGCGTGTGGTCGTTTGTACAGCAGCAATAGGGAACCAGTAGAGTGACATGGCCCAGACAGAGACAAAAGTGCATGCTTTGTCTCGGTGACTTTTAGGAGGACTACTGATCTGCTGCTGAACCAGGAGGAGGCGATGTACTAGTTATTGGAGAACAGGACTTAGATTTTCTCATATTTTTTTGGTAACAGTGATAGTAGGTTCCTACCAGTACAAGTACGATCAAAGAACAGTAAGGCAGTACAGCAGTACATTAATAATACCAAAAAAAAAAAAAAAAAAAAAGAACAGTAAGGCCTTGTTCCTTTTCTAACATGAGAAGTATCTGAAAGAGAAACAGAAAAATAGCCACTGGACATTTATAAAAGACATATCATTAAGGATGTTTGTACTTGATAGTTCTTAGGAGCAAAAGAGATGAACAGAGTTAAGAACAGTATATGTGGCCTCAGATATCTCCTCTTATAATTAATGAACCTTGAAAATTACTAGGAGGAGCCAACTAAAAATACCAATACCCTCACATCCCCTATGGACTGTTACCCCTTTGCATGGATTCATTATCATATCTTTCTCTTATTAGTTGCTATGGATTTTGAGGGTAAGGATTAGGTCTTATCCATCACTGTATCGCTAGCACCATGCATGCAGTGGGCATTTTAGATGTTCATTGAACAAGTAAGTGCACATTTATGAATGAATGAACATGAAGGAAGGATTGCATGGCTTCTACCACTGGAAAAGTTCATTTTTTTTCAAAGACTGTCCAGAAGATAAATGACCAAGCAAAATCATAAAAATTTTAGAAACAAAATTACAGCCTTATCTCACTAGTAAGTAATCAGGGAAATGTAAATTATAACAATAGCAAAATGCTATCCTCCATTTTTTTTGGTCCATCAAATTGATAAACACTTTAAGACTGATATTCTAGCACTGGCATGAGGTGAAGGATAGGCTTTAGCACTGTTTTGTGTTGTGTAATTGGCCTAGTTTTGTTTTTGGGCATTTTGGCAGTACTTACCAAATGTCACATTTTAAGTAGCTTTGGACCCAGCATGCCTATTTCTAAGCCGTGCTTCTAGAAATGTGTGTGACCACAGCTGGAACGACACTGAGAGCAGTATTACTGACATTTCTGCTTCCCTTTCTCCCCCCAAACAAGGAAATAACTATTCACAATAGTAAAATGGCTCTGTATGCTGAATGCTATGTTCTTGACAAGATAAAAGCATGATGCAGACACTGCTTCTTTTATTTTTAACCTTAAGAAGAACTCTTTTACTCTGAATGTCTAATATGAGACTTCCAGAAAACTGTATATTTCCGAAGCCTGGGATTATGATATAAATTGATAAATGGAGAGTAGCTAGGTATGGCTTTGTATACTGTAGGATGAGATTTTCATGAGCATTCAAAGCCAGGATGAGAAATTGAAATTTATATCATAGCAGTGTAGTGTTTGTTGAGCTTGTGTTCTTCACTAAATATTTAGTTCTCAGTTATTTTTCAGTTACACAGAACCAAATATCCGATTCTCAGAATTCTTTAAGTTACTCAATATATGCATTCAGCATCAAATATTTAAGTACCTTGTATATTTATAATCTCAGCTGCTGTCTGAACTGAGTCAGACATGAGGTTTGTAAGAGTACTAGAGATTGAGAAATAGGATTGAACATGCTGTGGAAGTTTAATAAAAAAGCAAAATGTGAAATAAAAGGAAATGCCTGTGTGTTTATTGCTTTTAATTTTTTTATTGGAGAGGGAAAGTTGAGCCTTGTTGGATCAGGGAGTTCTACAGTATGGGAGCTCTTTGTTACACAAAGCCAAACTTGAAATCGTTCTGGGTGTCTTCCAGCAGTGTGATCAAACTGACTAAAATTCTGTCTACTCTATGAAACTCCAAGATGAGGAAGCTGCTTTTCCACTAATAAGCACCACAGTTCTGGACAAAACCTCTTTAACTGGTCCACTGCTCTGCAGGTGGGCCCCTTTGTGTGTCCCTTAGTTCAGAGGACAGGAAGGTAACCTTCGCTAGGGGTCATCAGGGAAGGCATCCAGAGAAGGTGGGACATCTCCTAGGGTGTTGAAGCAAATAGTCATAGAAGAAATGGTCTGTGCCTTGCACCCACACTCTGTGGCATGGGAGGAGAGACCAAATGTACAGAGACAGACATCTAGATATAGACGTGAGTTGTAGCCCCAACAGCAGAGAGGCTGCTTTGTAGTCTTATTAGCAGTGAGCTGATGTGAGGGAGAGAGAGGACATGCTCAGGACTGGGCGTTAGCAAGGATAACTGGTGGTGTTGTGCATGGTGTAGTGAACTGGCAGAGCTGGGACGGGGAGACCCAGGTGCTTTTGTGGGAATTTGAAAGAGGCACCAGCCTCTGCCCTTCACCAGGGATCTGTGTGTTGGCAGGGACAAGCTACAGGAGTCACCTGTGAGAGATTCACTGGTGAAAGAGGCCCCCTCCTTGGAGCACATTCCTCACCCTTCAAGGTTTGAAGGCTGGAGCTCAGGATGGATTCTGGCTCCCTTGGCCAGTCCCCTTGGGTAGGGCGAGACCTGCAGCAGCATTCACAGGGGCCCTGCCAGAATTGGAGTCCTCGCATCCAAAGGCCAGAAAGGATATTTTACGGCTCTCTCGGGTCCACCCAGAGCCTTTGTAGGCTGCCAACATCCTGTCCTGAGACTTTGGCTGCATTATGAAGCTGTCTTTGCGTCTTGCATCCTGGGCCTCTGTTCATGCGTTCTGTTTGATGCCATGTTTACTCCCTTCGTCTCCCATGCTCAATGCACAGCCTTGTCCTGGGGACTGATTAAGTCTAAAAGCCAATGCATGTTATGTATATGCATCGGGCTGGGAACGTCCTTCATAGTACTATCAACAGCATCCTGCTGTAATAAAGAAAGTGTGTGCAGGAACTTTGAAAGTGTCTCCTAAGTTCTGTGACACCTTTTATGATAGTTCTGTGATAAATAGTTACGTGCTATTTCTTAAAAACCAGTGATAATGTTAATAGACATTTTCATGTTAATATCAGCATCACTTTAAAAACTTATTAATGGTCTAAAAGATGGAGAAGATAGCAGTGGGTGTGATCAGCATACCCTCCTGTGGGACCAGCAGGCAGTTTCTGCTGTTTTCCCAAGCAAGTCTTCACGTATGCTGCCTGTTCACAAGTACACACACGACTTACCTGTGCAGGTACGGAGCAAGAACCAGACTGAATGCTTCCCTTTCCACAGCTCCGGGATAATCTTCACCCTCTCAAGGGAGTCTCCCTGATTTCCTCCACCAGAGTCTGCCCTCATCTCAGAACCCATGGGACACACATGTTAGAAGCATTAGATCCAGGGCTATTTTAGATTGCTGTGTATTAGTCTAGATAGACAGCAAGTAGCAGATTGGGTATGCCCAGCTTCAAGTAATTGGTGACCCATTTATCACCAGTATTATCAGAAATGTGGCCTCAGTTGAATGTTTCTAAATGTGTGTTTTTTGAAAATGGTATTAACTTTGCAGCCTGGTGTCAAACAATATGCTGTCCTTGGTCCAGAAAGTGTAACTCCCACAGTTGTGGTCCTCAGCAAGTGACACCAGCAGGTGGCCTTGGCAAGCTCTGGGGTCACGCCGGGGTGGAGCAACAGAAGCGTATTCTAGTTCCCATGCCTCGTGTGTCAGTAAAGAAAAGGGAAGAGCCTCTTTTTGTGTTTCTTCAAAACTTCCTTGCTCATAAAAATACTTTCTGAGAAAAAGATTCCTAAGTAAAATTAAGTAATTTATTTAACTTGATAAACTTTTACCAAAGATTTCTAATTAACTAATAGAAATGAACATTGCATTAATTTTAGCATGCAGTTTTTTGTTTATAACAGTCGTTTTTGTGGGGGGTATGTTTTAGGGCATCATTCAGAAGATAGTGGACAGTCACAAAGTAAAGCACGTGGCCTGCTATGGATTCCGCCTCAGTCACCTGCGGTCAGAGGAGGTTCACTGGCTCCATTTGGATATGGGTGTCTCCAATGTGAGGGAGAAGTATGAACTTGCACACCCACCAGAGGAGTGGAAGTAAGAATACAAACCTACTTTGGTGTGACTCACACTTGATTTGTTTTGCATATAAATCACACGCAAGGGGATGAATGTCTTTGCTTAATTTTCGTACTGATTGTCATTATGACTCCTGTGTAAGTAAAGTGGACTGGGAATCATTAACCAGGCATCTTTTCTAGACTTCAGTCTGTCTTCTGGGTGCCACTGACTTGGATGGCTCAAGCCATCAGACTCTGCGATGGGCTTCTCGCAGCCAGCCACACTTCTCTTGTCTGTGCTTCTTGGTTCCAGCCTCTGTTCCTTGCTTTCAGCCCCTGTTCTAAGAAGTCAAGCCCTGATTCTTGAACCTTCTGTTCTGTCAGCTTCCTTTTGTGCAGTGGGACTTGATGGGTCCTGACAAGACCACACCAAATTATCTCACCAGTGGGCTGCATAGCGTGCTTTACCGGGCCAGCGTCTACCTGCCTAAAGAACATGGGGTTGATTTGATGTGCACATATGACATTAAATTAGGAAGTGATCTAGTAACTCTGATACACACACTAACAAGGCTGAAATGGTTTGAGGTGAATTAAAAGAATCCCTATAATTGTCCTTTCTCTGGTTCTCTCCTAATATTTTTTCCACTATTAAGTAGGTCAGTATGTTAGTGGAAGATGGCAGGGCAAAAACACCTTTGAGGGAAGTATGACCTGTGAAGACGGGCTTCTTCCACAGATCCTCTGTTTGTAGTGACACTGCTTTAAGAAAGGCAGTCGCAGAGCACGTTCAGTCGTTAGCGACCTTCAGTGTCCAAGGATCTAAATCAGAGTAGACCTTTTTTTTAAATTGAAGTATCGTTGATATACAATCTTATATTGGTTTCAAATATATAACACAGTGGTTCACCAGTTACTCACATTATTAAATCCTCAGCTCCTCTCGTGTGGCTACTATCTGTCAACACAGGAAGATGTTACAGGATCATTGGCTGTATTCTCCATGCTGTACTACTACCTACCATCCCTGTGACCAACTTCTATTACGATTGAGAATTTTTGTGCCCCTTTAGCCCCTTCACTCCCTCTACCTACCCCTACCCTTCCCCCATGGCAACCACCAGTCACTCCTCAGCATCTGTGAGTTTTAGAGTAGACCTTTTAAAAGAAAAACAAAATGTTTGGGTTAATAAATCTCTAGTTGAAAGTAATCTTGTCCCAGTTAAAAGAGTTTAGCAAGGAAATATACTTATATTTTTAGATTTATCAAATAGCTCAAACAGAGCTAACAAAATATTGCATGAAAAAGTAATTTGATTGGGTTGCATCAATGGCTAGTGAAGATTTGACCTCCAGCGATTTAGCCAGTTAGTCAATTAAGTGTTTAAAAACTAAGAATATCTAAAAGTTTGTTTAAAATACCAGTAGGTATTTTTACTTAACATGCTTCTATTATTAATTTATGTAGACATGTCAGAGGCACACTTCATTTTAATGATCATCTTAGCGCTCAATACAATATTTATTGAATGTAAGCGTCTGAGTGTAGGAGCTTTGTTTTTGTTCTTTTAAGCCAGTCTATTTTACCTTATTTCAAGTAAAGTTGAGTAGACACTTCTTCACTTCATGGAGCCTGAATCCTTAAAAATACAATAAATTTAGCCTGAGTCAGTTGGACAGGGTCACACAGGCTGACCCTGCTCAGCTGAAGGGTGGTGCAATTCCTGCTGTGATACTAACACTAACGCGGGTGATGAAGACACTGTTGAGGCACCTCGCTGCTGAGTGGCTGTAAGAGCCAGGTGAGCACCTACTGTTTATAATTGGCATATGTGGAATTTGTGTATTTCATTTAATTCTCCCTAAACTTCATGAGGTAAAGATGACTGTTACTCCAATTTCACAGTTGGAAACTGAGGCTCAGCAAAATCGGTTAAGGTTGCATTCACACAGATAGTGTGTGACACGGCTTTGACTTTAATCTAGCTGTCTGACCTCATAGTCAACATGTCCATCTCAGTAGGGCTCAGGTAATGTTAAAAACTCTGAGAATGTAGCTAGGCTTGTAAGATTAGCTCAGGTTGCTTGGATAGTAGGTGGAAGTGATGAAGGAGAGATACAGTTGATGCATGTGATATTTTCAGGAGTGTGAGGGTTAATTCTGATTGTTCTGTACTTAAAAGTTGAGGCAATTTAAGGTGTCAGAAAGAACAGGAGACTTTAAAATAACCAAGTAGCTTTGAAAAAGAACCAAACAGAAGTTCTAGAAATCACTGGATAGATAAAAAAGGAGATTAGATACAGCTGAAAAATTAGTAAACAGGAATGTGGATCTGAGAATATTTGCCCAGAATATAGCACAGAGAGATGAACAGATGGAAAATATGAAATCAAATGTATGTAACATGAAGAATGAGAAGGTCAGCCCATTTCTGATAGGAACTTTGAAGAAGAGATTAAAAAGAATGAGGAAGAGGATATAATCCAAAGAAATTATGACTGAGAATTTTCTAGAATCAATGACATGAGTCCTTAAATAGAGGATTGACATAAAATCCCAAGTGGGATTAATAAACTAAGTTATTTTGTTTTATTTGGCAAATTATAGTAAAATAGTGTACAAAAGAAAAAGAGATGGTGATAAAAGCAACCAGAGAAAAATTCAGGCTAATATGCAGCAAGAATAGATGATAAGAAAATAGTGGATTGATATTCAAAGTGGTGAGAAAAAATGACTTGCAACCTGTCTTTGCTCAATTAAATTGCCATTTGAGAACAGAATGACCTAGACATGTTTTCCTCACAGTTTACCACCACAGCCACCTCCTACAAATATACTTCAGGAAATAGGAAAATGATTTCTGAAGGAGGGTTTCAGTGCAGGAAGGCATGCTAGCCAAAAAACTGAGCAGATCTAAACAGATATTGGCTCTAAAAACAGAAGGATGATAACTGATTTTTATATTAAAAAAGTAGAGGTCAAATACTGGATGCATGTTGGAGGAGAGGTAGAGTTGAATCTGTCTCAGCTAAGCTTTAAAATTATATATTAGGGCAACAGCTAACACATTAGAAGTAGATTTTATAACTTAAACAATAAGTGGGTAAGTAGATATAGAGAAATGCATAACCTAAAGAAGGCAAGAAATGGAGGCCAAGAAAGCTTGGGAAAACAGGATAACTAGCGGTTACAAATAAGGACTTAGAAATAACTGCAGGTATACAAACAGTAAATTATCAGAGATTATCTGTGTGATTAAAAAATATATTCCAACTATCTCTCTTTATCAGAGAGATCTACAACAGTGATGTTCAGACATTTTCATTTGGCTTACAGGAAGAATATATTTTACCTTAAGATCTAGTACACATGTACACATGTGTCTGTCTCAGAACTCTTTGTATTTGAGGCCTGTATAAATATTGCACAAAACCACACTCAGCCTTACTGTTTAACACTAAAATTTGAGGTCTTCACCTAGTGTTCTGTTCTGTTCTACTTCAGATGGAGAAATAGTAAAAAGAATTTCACTACCCACTAACCAGAGGTGAGAGGGATTGGTATTGCTCTATTAATATTCTCTGAAAAAATGTCTTTTAAGGCAGAAAAGCATTTTTGCAGATACAGAGGGCAACTTCATAATAAATTGAGTCTCATTTCACCAATATTGTAGTGGTATATATATAGAAATAGATATAATTCTTAGACTTATAAATTCCTGAAGACACTCCTCAAAATGTATAAAGCAAAAATAATAAAACTTACCTCTCAATTAAAACAATACAAACAATAGTAAACCATTTTTAAATTATCTTATTCTAATGTAGACATGTAGGCGCCTGCACATAACAGTGTATTAATCTGTTTAAAAACACATTCCCAAATAACTCACGGTTGAAAGTAAGCACCAAGCTCACTGAGGGACTGGCCTTAATGCTTTATTCTAAATGTCCAATGGGCTCTTTGTCGTCCAGTCCCCTCTCTTCAGTAGCTGAGCAGCCAGTCACTTCCTCCCATCTAAATACTTCCTTCACTTAGCCTCCTGGATACCAGACGCTCCTCCATTGAAGGTTCTTCTCCTACTTTATTGACCATTCAGTCTGTCTGCTCCTTGCTTAGCTTTTACATTTTGGGCTGCTCCAGTGACCTCTTTCTCTCTCTCTAGACCTGCATTTGGCATTAATTTCACACTTTAATTGCGTACAAACAGCAAACCAACAAACAAGTTACTGTAATAACCCAGGCAAAAACCATTAGAGATGGTAGAGGTGGGAAGCAGAAATAGGAGTGAGAAGCAGCCGTACAGAGGTGGGTTTTTAAGGAGGAGCTCACGGGATGTGCTCATGGAGCTCTTGAAATATAAACATCTAATGAAATGTGTCCATGACTCCTGCTCAGAAACTTCCAGTAGCTCCTCATTATTCAGAGCCAGCCCCAAAGTTTTTGATTACCTCTCAGTCCTTATCTCCTTCTGCTGTTCCTCCCCTTCCTCCACTCTAGTGACTTTCCCTTTAAAATTCAGTTTTCTGTTTTCATAGGTACTTGGGCAAGGATCCATTCTGATGGTCTCTTCTCTGCTGCCAGCTCTCTTGACATTGAACAGTGCAGCCCTCCATCTCACATCTATTTCTGCCTTCATCTTTTAGAACTTGCCACTTGCTTGACCCTACGTGTACTGGCTCTCTTACTGGTTCTTGAACAAGCCAAGTGTATTGCTCCCTGGGGCCTTTGAGCTTGCTGTGACTCTGCCAAGTGTGCTCCTCTGCCATTTCCAGCAGACTTGGCACTCCCTCCATTCTGACAAGTGCCCCATGGTCTCCTCTTCCCCATGGCCTTCTCTGGCCATTCTGTATCTAGATACCACTGCCTACCTGACACAGTCTTTCTGCTGTAGGGACTTTGTCTTACTCACTGCTCTATTCCAGTTTCTAGACGTGCCTGGTAGTAGGCACCCAGTAAGACATGTTTATGTGAAAATTGAATCAGTGGTAATGATTGTAAAATAAGCCAAGAGGCAAAACAATATGATGCTGTAGTAACTTATATCCCACTAAGAACTGAACAATACTGGTTTATGTTAGTGAAGGTATTCCGTATTTCCCCGGGCTGCTGACTGTGTGGAGACATTGTGCTGACAAATAAATATTTGATGTATTTTATCAAATTAAGATAGTCTTGTCAAGCGGGTACCCTCCCTTGCCTTTTGACTTGTGAGGAAGCTGTGGTTCAGAGTGCTCAGTGACTTCCGAGGTCTTACAGCTTGTTCCGGTGGCATAGTGCAAATTGAGTCCATGGATGCAGGTGTTTCTTTCTACAGTTTTGAGAGATTTCCATCAAACAGATTTAAGCTTTTCAGGTTGAAACTTAAATGATTAAATTCCAGTTAGCCAAATCTTGGTAACTAAATTTTAGTTATCTGGGATCACCGACATGGAGTTTGGGTTAATCAGATATCAACAGGCTGGAAGAGTTTTTGGGGAAAAGCCCCAGTCTGCTCAGGTGTTGTGTTCAGGGCTTTGAGAGCCAGATCTCAAGACATTTGAGAAAGTACTGTGGAGCTTTTGCAGAGCAAGGGAACAAGAAAATCCTTCTCGTTATGAAGATGTGGTTCACAGTGAACTGTCGAGCCCCTCTTTCTCCTCTGCTGTTCAACACCTCCTTGCTCTGCAGAGAGATCATTTTCCCCCAGACCTTTGCAGGACAAAAAGTCTTTTGTCTAGAGGAAAGGTGTCTTTTTTCAAAGGAGACAAAAGAAAATAAATAATAATAGTTTAGGAAGTTTTAGGTGTATTTTGACACAGTTTTTTATTTATCTTGAAATGATACTCCATATAAATACACCTTAATTTGAAAAGCCAGTCTTTTAGTATAATACCAAATTCAACAAGTGTTCTTAAAAAAATTTCTATCTGTAAGACAGTAAAACACAGGAACATTCTGACAGGTTTGGAAGTGACACCTTTAAGAAACAGGATAGACTTCCAAATTGGCTGATCTATTAATTAAACTTTCACTGGATGCTTCTGCTGCAGACACCAATAGTACAAAGATGAGTAAGCTTGTGGCTGTATAACTGATATGTGACCAAGCTGATTCAAAACTGGCGCTTGTGGGTATTTGTTACCACAGCTACAGGACAGTCAGTTTTAGGAATACAGGAATTTCTTTTTATTCTCAGTGTATATCAAAGGTTCCAAAAATAGTACACAAAGTCCTGTGTAGCTTCCCTAAATGTTAAAATCCTACATAAGCATAGTACAGTTATTGAAGCCAGGAAATTAGCACTGATATGATACTACAATTAATCTATAGACATAATTCAAATATACCAGTTGTCCCACCTTTTCTGGTCCTGGATCCAGTCCAGAATTCCATGTTGCTGCTCTCTATCGGGCCTCCTAAGTCTTCTCTAATCTGGGACAGTTTCTCAGGCTGTCTTTGTACTTTGTGACTGTGACACTTTTTGAAGAATACTGGCTGGTTATTTGTACTTTGTCACTCAATTTGGGTTTGTCTGGTATTGTTTTTTGTGGTTATATTGAGGTTATGCCTTTCTGGCAAGAATCCCATAGCTGAGATGTGTCTCAGGAAGCCCATAATGACACTGTGACTCACTTTACTGTGGTTTTAACTTGGGTCGTGTGGTGGGTAGGTTTCTCCACTATAAGATTCCTATTTTCCCCTTTGTAACTGAGAAATGGCCGCTGAGGGGTATCCTGAGACTATGCCGATACCCTGGTTCTCATTGTATTTTCACCACTAACCGCAACATCATTGATGACTCTTTTTTGCAACTGTTATTACCATAATTTTTGCCAAATGATAAACTTCTATTCCCCTCCTTCCTTCTAGGTTTTTTAAATTTAAAGTCTATTTTAAGAGAGAGCTGTCCGTGCCACATTATTGTTTCTTGAAGCTGTACTTTATTTACTTCACTACACAAAAACTGGCCAGCT
>JAQQAC010013450.1:63776962-63814286 GCA_029783875.1 Phataginus tricuspis | reverse complement strand
GTGGTAGGGCTGGGCTCGAGGCCCGTGCCACCAGCAGAGCCCGAGGCAAAGGGACGCTGGGGCTGTTGTGTTTAGCTGCTGTTCAGAGACCTATGGGGAGGCACACGGCAAGGAGTGGGAATGTGTATCAGGATGCAGCAGGCTCTCGGAATAGTGACCAAAGTGTAAGGAACCTGGCCAGCTTCATGAAAGAGAGGGGGATCCGGGGCGTCTGCACTCACGGGCCAGTGGGCTGTGGTGTTGGGTACTGTGGGTTAGGGACTGAGGTGACATGATGGACTGGGCTTAAATTAGGTGACTTGAGCAGAGTTTCAGTAGAGCTGGGAGGGGAAACGTGCTAGACCATAGTGGGTTGAAGCAGAGCCCCAAATCCTTAACACTATCTAAAGACCTGCCTGCCTCTACCAGAAGCAAGATCAGTTTGTTTTCTTCTCTGTTTTGAAGCCAGAGGTGCCTTCTCTTAGTTTCTGTTCTGCTCTTTGATTCAGGCATGTGCTTGCAGAGGACTCCTGTGACTCCCTCTTAATTCCCATGGGACCTTGGTTGGCTACATTACATGATTCCCAGAGCTTTTTCCCCATCAATAAAAATGGCGTGGAATGTCAGCCTGGTCGTGGTTCCCACTCACAGGGTTGCACACCTCCTTCTTCCTTTGGCCCCTGTTCTCTGTTCTACATAGTGTCATCTGACTAATCCTCAGGAATGTGCATCCTGTGGTGACACTGCTCTACCCACAGTGCTCCAGTGGCCTCCCTTCTCACTGACACGAGCCCCACAGTCATACCATGTAGGCCTTCCGTGTTTTGCCACCTGCTGGTTTCAGCTCTCTCTGAAGCCCTTCTACTCACTGCCCTTGCTCAGGGGCTCTTGTGCATTTGCCACCCAACGTGTCTTCTAGCCTCATCCTTTACACGGTCTTTTCCATCTAATCCGATCCCTTTTCCCTGCACATAACTGCATAACTCCCTTCCTCACTTCCTCTGTACATCACTGAATCAAAGTCCTTCACTACCTACCCTTTATGAAGTAATACTTTACCACTTCCTTATTCCCTTTACTTGGCTTATTTGCTTTTATATAACATTTACTACCACCTAACAGATATTTGTATATTTGCTGTCTGGTTTCCACCACAAGAATACGAACTTGTGAAGGGCCAGCACTAGGCCTGCATTATTCACTGGTCCCTAGAAATATGCCTGGTATGGGATTGGTACTGAAATAAATAATTGTTGAGTAATTACTAAAGTAATAAATAACCCTTAGTAACCATTATTATAATGTACCAGTGGCTGTTCTAGGCGTTTACTAACTCATTTTTATTTCCCAACAACATCGTGAGGAAATTGAGGCCCACAGTGAGTATGTAATGGAGGATTCTAGCCTAGGGGGTTTTGATCCAGAGCCACATTCTTTCTGCGTCTCATAGGGCTGCTGTTGATTGAAAGGAGTCATCCTATCCCAGCCTGTTCAGGGGCTGATGTCCTGAGGGTGGGGTCACCACCAGCACCACTGGCAGTGTGCTGGATGTTAGAGTCCCAGGTGTGGAACCAGGATGCCCCATGTTTGACTTTCTACCTGTTTCTTTATCATTAGTACTGAAAGCCTCCTGTGTCCTTTTTTATTCTGGAACAGCCTTGGAACTAATTCCTAATCTTGCTGAGCATCATTTTCCTCATCTTCTATATGTGAATAATTATACCTCTGTTCTCTGATTATTATGTTGATTAAGAGAAATAGTGCACATAAAGTGCCTGGTAAGTCCTACATTAAAATGAATGAAATCTATTTTGCTTTTACAAATAATTGCAAAGTAGAGCATCTGCAGTGAATTATTGAACTCCTCCTGAGAGCAAAGGTGAAATAGAACCTAATTGTCAGAACCTATGTATTTTTATAAGATGGACACAAAATCTCAGCAGAACTCATATGTGTATATCTTGCATTTTTTCCAACCAAAAAGTCATATTCATTACTTTGCATTTTTTTCCTTGTGAGCATGTCACATTTTGTAAAAGTCAGTTACAAAACTTTAGCAAATAGTTGTCTTTATAATCTCAAGTAGCCAGATTTTTAATAAACAAAACACTGAAAGAATTTACTGACAAGGAAAAGAATAAATAGGACTGTATAAAAATAATGAACTTTCTACCTCAAAAGATAATACTAGAGTAAAAAGATTAAAAAAATTTTTTTGAAGATATCATTAAGAGAGTAAAAGGCAATCCGTAGAGTGGTGGAAGAGGGTATTCCCTAGGTCTAACAAAGGCCTCACATCCAGAATACATAAAGAACGCCTACAGATCATTCGGGGGTGGGGTGGGCAAGACAGGTGGCCCAATAGAAAACAGGACAAAAACGTCAACAAACACTTCACAAGAGAAGGTACCCAAAATGGCCATCACTGTATGAAGTAATGCCGAATTCATTATTTATCAAGGAAATGCCAGTTAAAAACACTGTGTACTATTGCAGTAAATATCAGAGTGACTAAATTAAAAATACCAAGTGGATGTGAGGATGCAGAGTAGCCAGAACGCCCTTGCTGCCGGCAGGGGTGCCTGTGGGCGCCTTGTCTGGGCTTCCTGACTGAATCAGGCCACAGCTGATGTGCACCTGTATGGTCCAGTGGTTCCACTTCCTGTGTTCCCAACCGAAGGGCATACACATGCTCCCCAGAACCCATGCATAGTAGTGTTTGAATGTGTGTGCACACACAGAGAACAGGAAAGGTACAGGAGAATGTTCTGATGAAATTTGTTTTGACTGTTCTGCGAGCTTGGCTTCCTGAGCAAATAAGTCACTGTTTATGATCAGAGGAAGAAGAAGAGTGCTCATAGCAGAGTGTCATTCCTAATAGCCAGAAAGTGGAGATAAGTCAAGTGGCCCCCAGCAGTAACATGGGTAAATATGAGGGTGTTCAGCTATGAGCAAACTTCAGCTACTAGAAATCGATGAATTTCACAGGCATATTGGTGAATGAAAAAAGCCAGACATAAGGAGCCCATTGGGTGTGGTGCAGGTAAAGTCAGCCATAGGACGGGTGTCAGGCAGCACTGCCGACGGCGCTGGTAGGACTGACTGGACGGCCTTCCGGGCTTCTCACTGCGCCCTGTCCTCTTGTAGGATCACTGAGCTCTAGACGCTTGTGTGCACTTACTTTGCTAAAAGATAAAAAAATTTACATTGGAAAATTAATTGGTTATATTTTAACTTGTTTTTTAGATAATAGTTCAGAGTAGTTGGCTATGCTACACTCAAAATAATATTGTAATTACGGACTATAAATTGAGAAAATTACTTATTTCTAAATGTTCTATTTTGTGATTTATTTTTTAGATATGAATTGAGAATTCGTTATTTGCCAAAAGGATTTCTAAACCAGTTTACTGAAGACAAGCCAACTCTGAATTTCTTCTACCAACAGGTATAGAAGGTTGCTTTAATATGCCATTTTCTTCATTTCTTTGACTCCTGTTCATTACACAGTTTTCTTCTAGAATTACATTAAATTTGACATTTGGGAGAATGGGAATTTGTGACTGTATGGCAGAGAGAATCTTTTAACCAGTGAGAAATGATGAATTTTTGACACACTGTAAATTTCTGTATGCTTGACCAAATCTTAAGATACTACTTTTATGTGAAGACAGTAAGTTTTAAGGGACACAATTACTGTGCTGTCTTTAATACAAGTATAATTATCATGCCTTAATAGCAACGTATACGTCAGATGTAGAATTTACTATCAGAGCCAGCTATACCCATATAACCTCAATAGTACTTGCACGATAAAGCCAGAATGACTTAGAGTAGTGTGCTCTTTAGCCCTTAAAGTATCACTTAAGCGGTAAGTGCATGGGGCATAAATGAACCAACACCATTTTATAATAAAATAAATGTTACTTATTAGTGAAGAGTGTCAAAAAAAATGTTTACTTAATATTAAAGAGACATTTGTACATACAATTTTGTAATTAAATGCACTTAGCAGTTTTTGTCTTAATAAAAATACTCATTAAATATCTACTGTGGGTCAAGAATGCAGCCCTAAATGATATAGTCTGGTGCCTTCAAAGTCCTCCGGCTAGTGGAGCATATCCTGTGAACAGTTAACTTTGTGTTCAGTCTGTGCTGTCAGCAGGCCCAGATGATGTAAGCGTGCATAGGAAGGCCTGTTAACCCAGTGCAGGTTTGCAGTCAAAGTGGCTTCCCTGGAAAGTGTCGTCTGAAGAATCTCCACCTTTGTAGATGAGGAAGAAATGTACTTTAGAAAACATGGTACATTTATATCTGAACTGAAATGGTTTGAGAAGAAATGGGTGAGAGAGAGGTAAGACCACCTCATATAAAGAGAAGATTTTAGATCCTCTCCTGCAGATTCACGGAAGCTGCTCAGAGGGCTTAGTGAATGTCTTGGTCAGAATGTTTTTTTTTGGGTAAGGCCACCCCACTGTGACGGCGGTCCCAGGGGTAGACTGGGTCCTAAGAAGGCTGCAGGCAAGGTGGGAGGCTCCTTAGCCATTTAGGCAAGAAATGAGAAAAATATAAGGTGTAACTGTGGTAGAAATCAGATTTAGTGGGTAGATTTAATAGAACTCAGAGAGCAACCAAAATGGAGATGAAAATGAAGAGAGTCCAGTTGTGCAAGTCCAGGCCCCTAGTGTCAAGAAAAGAGAAAAGGCAGGTCAGATTCAGAAGGAAGGTGGTAAGAAGGTAAATTGTTGTATTTCCCTGTGTCAGGAAACTGGATGTTCCTACTCATAGGATCCCAAGCGTGAGAGGAGGAGGTACAGGAAGTGTTTCTGGCTGCCAGACCTGTTCTGTCATCTGCGGCATTGTAGTTCTGTAGGAAGTGGAAGGGGCTTGGTGGAAACTTGGGAAGATCTCCTGTAATACAGAGTTCAGTGGGAGAGGGAGTTATATTGGAGAAGAGAATGTTGTTAGATTCCAGATGAGATGGTTGGAGGCCTACTCATTGCAAAACTGCTTCCAGTTTGTAAACGGCTGCTCATTTACATGACAGCATCTCGTCAGCAATCTGGTGAGCTTCGTATTTTGGTGAAGGAGATGACGGGAGACTTCAGTTAATTGATATGTTTATATTGTCTCTCTCTCGTACATGATCTGTATCACTATTGGCATCATTTCTTTGAAAAGAATCCACCCACTGAGGAAATCTGTGGCTGCTTTAGTGACAGTGATTTCCAGAAGGCATAATACAGGCCGAAATAGCTCGCAGTTACTCCTTTTTATAATTTCTAGGCCAGACTAGAAGTCAGCAACTTTGTGTTTTTCTCATGCTGTTACTAGGTTGTCCTCTCAGAAGACTTTGCTTCTGTCTGCGTGATTCACAGCCAGTACTGCACATACCAGTGTTCCCAGAGTCCTCCTGCTAATGGGACACAGCTCACTGCAGTCTGTAATTCAGCTGAGGAATCTTTGTAGAACCCACGAGGATGTGAAGTGTAATGAGCTCGTGCACTGGAGCATATTTATTCTGTGTCTGACAGCTCTGTGACTCTAGGCACCTAGCTGAGTCTCTTCACTGTTAATTGTCTCATCTACTAAAATACAGATATGTAACACGTATCCCATAGCATCATTATGTTGATTATGTGAGATAAGATTGTCTATCATTTACTTGCATATCATGGTACAAGTGTGAACTGCCCAGTGTGAACGATTCGTGTCTCTTCCTACTGTTCTCTATGACCTCCCAGCCCTCTACCCCGCCTTCTGCTTTCACCCATTTCTAGTTTCTCTTCTTCACCCTATGAATTGATAAATCATACAGTACATTTTAGAAAGTCCAGAAAATATTCTAAAATCACTTAAATTACCTCTGTCCGAATAACTACTTTCATACTGTATATACCTATGTAAAACTCTACCAAGTACCTATATTTTAAAGAAATGCAAGCACTGTCAAAGTGGCAGCCCTTTCCCATGCTGATTGCCTGTGTCACTGCTTACCCAATGCCAGTGTCTCAGGCTTAAGTGACAGTGACAGTAAGGAGGGACGTCAAGGCAGAAAAGCTACACAGGAGGGGAGGGAGAAGGAAAAGCCTGTGATTCGTCAGAACTGGTGAACTGGCAAATATACTCAGCCTGGTAGATGTTTACATCCTTCAGCCGTGCATGTGGCACCATCGGCACTGACAACTTTGTTAAACCGTACACTTTGGAACAAAAGAGTTGTGTGCTGTGCTGATGACTTCATATGATTTGAGCTAATAATTGTGCTTCTAGGGATTTTTCCTAAAGAAATAAGATAAACATGTATGTGTGTGCAAGGATGTTCACAGGGACAAAAGGAAACTGGCAGCATTGCAAATGTCTGTCAGTAAGAGGTTGTTAAATTCTGCTGAGTTTCACATCCATCAAAATGAATGATGTACAGCTCTGTTCCTAGAACAGAAGGCATTACATTACGTCCTGTTTTAACATGTACATAACCCTGTGGGTGTGAAAAAATGTATGTATTTTTATTTTTACCCTGATCTGACAAGAAAGTTTTGAAAATAGTATTTTTGCTTTGCTGCTTTGGCAAGTAATGATGTATTTATTTGAAAAGTTATCCTTATGATGATCTGTCCATGCAGAACCTGTCCTAGTGCATGTATAGCAATTCTACAGTCATTAGAGGTCATCCATATGTTGTCCTACCCAGGCAGTACCCAACTTGGGAACAGCTTTAATTCCAAGGTTGAAAAATCAGTTAGGAAGTAAGAACTTTTTCTTATTTCAGCATACATGCAAAGGGGAAGAAAAGATAAAAGTAAAAATTAGCCCTTCAGCTATTTATAGCCAGAGTCTATATAAGTGAGAATGCAGCTGAAATATTTTGTTAGAACTTGAGTGTGGAAATTTTCACTGAATTTGGAGGTAAATTCTTTTATAGTGGCCTCTGAATTTAATGACACCCACTTTAGAATTTTTAAGATCTTTACTGCTTGACACAAGTTTATAAGATATATACATATATGCAGATGTATATTTTCACTGAATTTCAAGCTAAATTGATCCATTTTTCAGGGGCTCAGAATTTAATGACATTGATTCTTTTTAATTGTTTAGATTCTGTATTATCAGATACATGCATCATTTTGTAAGGTATGATACTTATATACCTTATAATAAAATGATTACCTATGACCTACTGCCCAGATGAAGAGCATATACCTCTTCATTTCCCAGTCCCATGTCCCTGTGACCCATCCCACCCCTCACTCCAGGCAGGTAAACATTGTCCTGAATTGTGTATTGATTGTGCCCTTGCTTACTTTTGGTTTCTGGTTGTTATGTTTTACAAGATGTGTGTGTATTAGTCGGCTCTGGCCTTAGGGTAAAGCTGACTCTAGTTCTCTTCTGAGCCCTCACTGTTCTCCCACAGGCCTGAGTAGGTTTTTAGTTCAGTTTTGTTTCTTTGTTATCCAGCTCACTGAGCATTCCAGAAGATTTTTAAAATGAAGTTTTAGTCAGCATTTTCGGTTGTTTTTAGTGAGCAAATTGGTTAGGACAGTTGGTCCACTATATTGGTTAGAAATGGAAGTGATCAGGAGACTTCCGGGAAGATGGCGGCGTGAGCAGGGCAGAAGAAATCTCTTCCCAAAACTATATATATCTACGAAAATACAGCAAATACAACTATTCCTAAAAGAGAGACCAGTGGACACAGGAGAGCGCACAGCATGCAGCTGCATCTGGGGGGACTCGGCACCCCGGGAGGCGGCAGTCGTAAAGAGACAGGAGCCCAGCTGAGGAGCCGGATCGCCCGGAACACTCAGTCCAGCAGGCTGGGAGTCCTGGGGAGCTTTGGACCCATTAGCTGGCGACTGGGAAAGGGTGGCCCCACTTCGATTTCCCACAGAGATCAACAGCCTCCCATTCATTCCCACCCTGGCCAGAGCTATAAAGGGCCCTGCGGAGCGGTGCGGCCACAGCTGCGGAAGAGTGGAGCAACACCACCACGTACAATACCCCCACAGAATCTACTCCCAGTGGGCGTTTTTTTTGTTTGTTTGTTTGTTTTTCTTCTCTTTCTTTTTCCTTTTCTTTCTTTTTTTTTCTTTTTTTCTTTCTTTCTTTCTTTTTTTTGTTCTTTTTAAAGCCTTAAAGAGCCTAGCTGACAAACATGGCAACTACTAGCAACCACTGCTATAGCCATGAAAAGAGAGAGAAATATGGTCCAGACTAAAATCAACCAGACAACCCCAGAGAGTGAGCCTGAAGGGATGGACATGCACAGTCTTCCTGAAAAACAATTCAGAAAAAAACTCATAACCATGCTGATGGATCTACAAAGAAATATGCAAGAGCTGAAGGAGGAAGTGAGGGAAGTGAGGAAAGACAATGCAGAAATCAGACAAGCGATCGACGGGCTTAACAGCAGACTGAATGAGATGCAAGAGACTGTTAATAGAATAGAAATCAGAGAACAGGAATACACAGAAGCTGAGGCAGAGAGAGATAAAAGGATCTCTAGGAATGAAAGAATATTAACAGAACTGTGTGACCAATCCAAACGGAACAATATTCGCATTATAGGAGTACCAGAGAAAGAAGAGAGAGAAAAAGGGATAGAAAGTGCCTTTGAAGAAATAATTGCTGAAAATTTCTCCACACTGGGGAAGGAAATAATCTCGCAGTCCACAGAAGCCCACAGATCACCTAACACAAGGGACCCAAGGAAGACAACACCAAGACACATAATAATTAAAATGGCAAAAGTCAAAGATAAGGACAGAGAATTAAAGGCAGCTAGAGAAAGAAAAAAGATCACCTACAAGGGAAAACCCATCAGACTAACATCAGACTTCTCAACAGAAACCTTACAGGCCAGAAGAGAATGACATGATATATTTAATGTAATGAAACAGAAGAGCCTTGAACCAAGAATATTGTATCCAGCACGATTATCATTTAAATATGACGGAGGGATTAAACAATTATCAGACAAGCAAAAGCTGAGAGAATTTGCCTCCCATAAACCACCTCTACAAGACATCTTAAAGGAACTGCTCTAGAGGGGAGCACCCCAAAGGCTAAAAAGATGTCACCAGAGAAAATAAAATCATAGCAAAGAAAGCAGACCATCCAAATACTAACTAAAGGCAAAGAATAAAACACCTAATATATAAAGAATGGAGGAGGAAGAATAAGAAGGGAGGGAAATAAAGAAACATCAGACTGTGTTTACAATAACTTAACAAGAAAGTTAAGTTAGATTCTTAGATAATAAAGAAGCAACCCTTGAACCTTTGGTAACCACAAATCTAAAGCCATCAATGGCAATAAGTACATATCTATCAATAATCACCCTAAATGTAAATGGACTGAATGCACCAATCAAAAGACACAGAGTAACAGAATGGATAAAAAAACAAAACCCATCTATATGCTGCTTACAAGAGACTCACCTCAAACTGAAAGATACACAGACTAAAAGTGAAGGGATGGAAAAAGATATTTCATACAGACAACAAAGAGAAAAAAGCAGGGATGCAGTACTTGTATCAGACAAAATAGACTTCAAAATGAAGAAAATAGCAAGAGATAAAGAAGGTCATTACATAATGATAAAGGGGTCAGTCCAACAAGAAGATATAACCATTATAAATATATATGCACCCAACACAGGAGCGCCAGCATATGTGAAACAAATACTAACAGAATTAAAGGAGGAAATAGACAGCAATGCATTTATTTTAGGAGACTTCAACACACCACTCACTCCAAAGGACAGATCAACCAGACAGAGAATAAGTAAAGACACAGAGGCACTGAACAACACACTAGAACAGACATCTACAGAACTCTGCACCCAAAAGCGGCAGGATACACATTTTTCTCAAGTGCACATGGAACATTTTCCAGAATAGACCACATACTAGGCCACAAAAAGAACCTCAGTATATTCAAAACTATTGAAATCCTACCAACCAACTTCTCAGATCACAAAGGTATAAAACTAGAAATAAATTTTAGAAAGAAATCAAAAAGGCTCACAAATACATGGAGACTTAACACTCTCCTAATGAATCAATGGGTTAATGACCAAATCAAAACAGAAATCAAAGAATATATGGAACCTAATGACAACAACAACACAAAGCCACAACTTCTGTGGGACGCAGGAAAAGCAGTTCTAAGAGTAAAGTATATTGCAATCCAGGCCTATTTAAAGAAGGAAGAACATTCCCAAATGAATGGTCTAAAGACACAATTACTGAAGTTGGAAAAAGAAGAACAAAGGAGGCCCAAAGTCACCAGAAGGAGGGACATAATAAAGATCAGAGATGAAAAAAATAAAATTGAGAAGAATAAAACAATAGAAAAAATCAATGAAACCAAGAGCTGGTTCTTTGGAAAAATAAACAAAATAGATAAACCCCTAGCCAGACTCATTAAGAGAAAAAGAGAATCCACACACATAAACAGAATCAGAAGTGAGAAAGGAAAAATAACGATGGACCCCACAGAAATACAAAGAATTATAAGAGAATATTATGAGCATCTATATGCTAACAAGCTGGAAAACCTAGAAGAAATGGACAACTTCTTAGAAAAATACAACCTTCCAAGACTGACCAAGGAAGAAACATAAAAACTAAACAGACCGATCACCAGCAACGAAATTGAATCGGTTATCAAAAAACTACCCAAGAACAAAACCGCTGGACCTGATGGATTCACCTCTGAATTGTACCAGACATATAGAGAAGAAATAACACCCATTCTCCTTAAAGTTTTTCAAAAAATAGAAGAGGAGGGAATACTTCCAAACTCTTTCTATGAAGCAAGGATCACTCTAATACCAAAACCGGGCAACGACCTCACAGAAAAAGAAAATTATAGACCAGTATCCCTGATGAACGTAGATGCAAAAATACTCAACAAAATATTAGCAAACCGAATTCAAAAATACATCAAGAGGATCATACACCATGATCAAGTGGGATTCATCCCAGGGATGCAAGGATGGTACAACGTTCGAAAATCCATCAACATCATCCACCACATCAACAAAAAGAAGAACAAAAACCACATGATCATCTCCATAGATGCCGAAAAAGCATTTGACAAAATTCAGCATACATTCATAATTAAAACTCTCAACAAAATGGGTATAGAGGGCAAGTACCTCAACATCAAAAGGCTATATATGACAAACCCACAGCTAACATCATACTTAACAGTGAGAAGCTGAAAGCTTTTCATCTAAGATCGGGAAGAAGACAGGGATGCCCACTCTCTCCACTGTTATTCAACATAGTACTGGAGGTCCTAGCCACGGCAATCAGACAAAGCAAAGACATACAAGGCATCTAGATTGGTAAAGAAGAAGTCAAACTGTCACTATTTGCAGATGACATACTGTACATAAAAAACCCTAAAGCCTCCACTCCAGAACTGCTAGAACTAATACCTGAATTCAGCAAAGTTGCAGGATACAAAATTAACACACAGAAATCTATTGCTTTCCTATACACTAGTGATGAACTAACAGAAAGAGAAATCAGAAAAACAGTTCCATTCACAATCGCATCAAGAAGAATAAAATACCTAGGAATAAACCTAATGAATGAAGTGAAAGACCTGTATTCTGAAAACTACATGACACTCCTAAGAGAAATTAAAGAGGACACTAATAAATGGAAATGCATCCCATGTTCTTGGCTAGGAAGAATAAATATTGTCAAAATGGCTATACTACCTAAAGCAATCTACAGATTCAACGCAATCCCCATCAAACTACCAACAGCTTTCTTCAATGAACTGGGACAAATAATTCTAAAATTCATATGGAACCACAAAAGACCCCGAATAGCGAAAGCAATCTTGAGAAGGAGGAATCAAATGGGGAATTACGCTCCCTGACTTCAAGCTCTATTACAAAGCCACAGTAATCAAGACAATTTGGTATTGGCACAAAAACAGACCCACAGACCAATGGAATAGAATAGAAAATCCAAACATTAACCCAAACATTTACAGTCAATTAATATTTGATAAAGGAGCCTTGGATATACAATGGGGAGATGACAGCCTCTTCAGCAACTGGTGTTCGAAAAACTGGACAGCTACATGTAAGAGAATGAAACTGGACTACTGTCTAGCCCCATACACAAAGGTAAACTCAAGGTGGATCAAAGACCTGAATGTAAGTCATGATACCATAAAACTCTTAGAAGAAAACATAGGCAAAAATCTCTTGGACCTAAACATAAGCGACTTCTTCATGAACATATCTCCCTGGGCAAGGGAAACCAAAACAAAAATGAACAAGTGGGAGTATATCAAGCTGAAAAGCTTCTGTGCAGCAAAGGACACCATCAGTAGAACAAAAGGACATCCTACAGTATGGGAGAATATGTTCATAAATGACATATCTGAATAGGGGTTGACATCCAAAATATATAAAGAACTCATGCACCTTAACAAACAGAAAGCAAATAATCCAATTAAAAAATGGGCAGAGGACATGAATAGATCCTTCTCTAAAGAAGAAATTCAGATGGCCAACAGGCACATGAAAAGATGCTCCACATCGCTAATCATCAGAGAAATGCAGATTAAAACCACAGTGAGATATCACCTCACAGCAATGAGGATGGTCAACATCCAAAACACAAACAACAACAAATGTTGGTGAGGATGTGGAGAAAAGGGAACCCTCCTACACTGCTGGTGGGCATGCAAATTAGTTCAATCATTGTGGAAAGCATTATAGAGGTTCCTCAAAAAACTCAAAATAGAAATACCATTTGACCCAGAAATTCCACTCCTAGGAATTTACCCTAATAATGCAGCATCCCAGTTTGAAAAAGACATATGCACCCCTATGTTTATCACAGCACTATTTACAATAGCCAAGAAATGGAAGCAACCTAAGTGTCCATCCGTAGATGAATGGATAAAGAAGATGTGGTACATATACAGAATGGAATATTTTTCAGTCATAAGAAGAAAACAAATCCTACCATTTGCAACAACATGGACAGAGGTAGAGGGTATTATGCTCAGTGAAATGAGCCAAGCTGAAAAAGACAAGTATCAAATGATTTCACTCATATGTGGAGTATAAGAACAAAGAAAAAAACTGAAGGAACAAAACAGCAGCAGACTCACAGAACCCAAGAGCGGACTAATAGTTACCAATGGAAAGGGACTGGCGAAGATGGGTGGGAAGGGATGGATAAGAGGGAAAAAGGGGCATTACGATTAGGAGATGTAATGTTGGGGGGGCACGGGGAGGGCTGTACAACTCAGAGAAGACAAGTAGTGATTCTATAGCATGTCACTACGCTGATGGACAGTGAGTGTAATGGGGTTGGTGGGGGTGACCTGTTGAAAGGGGTAGTTTAATAACCATAATATTGCACACATAATTGTAGATTAATGATACCAACATAAATTATTTTAAAAAATGGAAGTGATCACATGAGGATTTCAAATTTTATCTTTTTGGTTCATTTCTGGATAGAGAACAGTTCGTTTGATACTGGTTGTTCATACTTGCTGAAACTTGGTCTGCAGTCTTACACATACTGAGACTTTGGTTCCAGCTTTGTGTGAGGAGGGTGCTTCTATTGTAGTTGTTCTATGCAGAGCATGATAAATTCCTGTTAGTTCCAGATAGCTAATTGTGTTGATCACCTCTTTTGTTTCATTAGTATTCTTTTTTTCCTTTTACCTAAGTCAGGGTAGGCAGATGTGGTCTCTCAGACGTTTGATTTTTATTGTGGTTGTTGAAAAGTTGGCTTTCATTCTGTCTGTCTGTATAGGTGATCTGTCTCTTCTCTCTGGGTGGCTCTTTTTTTGTCTTTGGTGTTTGCAGTTTTATTGCCAACAAGGTGTAGATTTCCACTTATTTTTTTCTGCTTGATCTACAGTGTACAACCTGTACCTATGGGTTGATGTCCTTTTCATCAGTTCAGGAAATGTCTTAGTTGATACCTATTCAGATACTGCCTTTTCTCCATTTGTTACTCCTCCTGGGGTTTCACTTTAGTTCTACTTAGTACTTCTTGTCTGTGCCTCCATGTCTATTAATTTCTCTTCCCGGTTTTCAGCTCCATGTTTCTCTGGGATCCTTCTCGGAGAATGTCCTAATCTGTCCTATACCAGCCCTCCTCCTCAGCTGGGACCAGTTTGATGTGTAGCTGTTGAATTTTTACTTACTTTTTGTTAAAGTTTTATCCCCCAATCTTTTAAAAACATCAGTCAGGTCTTCTTTTTTATGGCCCTTATTATTTATTAATTTTTCTGCCTTTTATTCCTTATAGGTACATATAAAGTTAATAAATATCTCTATTTTGAGTTACAACAACTGGAATCCCTGGGCTTTACACCCATTGATGGTGGCCCGCTCTGACATGTTGCTTTGTGTGTTTGTTATATAAAGCATTATTTTTTTGAACTTCATACGTGGGAATCTGAAGATCTAGACTGGGTAATACTGAGCACTCCTGAATGTTATCTGTTCCGAGTTCTGTGTTAGAAGAGTCAGTATTTTCATTATTTTGGCTCTTTGATCAGGGTAGAAATGAAAGAATCACGTTTAGGTGCTCTCTGCCACCACTCTTACCCCTTAGAGAGATAACTTATAGTAAATTAATTTAATTTTATTAATCCTTGTTTTGGATGGTGTCATGAGGAAAACAGCATGTCAGTGGATATATTGAGTGTCAGGTTACTAGTTGGAGATTATTCTGTGGATGCACATAGTTTCATTTAAAGATGTCCTAAATGTGACTAGCAATATGAGATACGCATGACATTTTTTTGACCCATTTTAGAATAGTCTGAAAAATTCTAATCAGCACACTCTAAAAATAAACTAAGAACCTTGTTATAAAATTCCATTCACTGTAGGGCAGGAGTTTTGGTACTAAAGCTAATGGCTCATTATAAAGCAAGAACAGTATGTTCTACCCTGAAATCAAATTTTCCCTGTCCTATAATATATAATATTTATTCTTCTTTATCTCTCCTAACTTTCATTTGTTGCAGGTATATTTGATCACAATCAATCAAATAACAGTGGCATTAGTTTGAAGGGCTATGTCTGTTTGGTCAAGAAGGTGTCATATTAGCTAAATTTGTATTGATGTGGCTGAACTTGTATAGAAACCATTTGGCACTATTGAAATTTTCAGCTCTTAAGATGTCTGGATCTGGCACTGTTTTTTTCCTACAAATATTTTAAGATTTAAACTGAGTATACCCACCTGTTCTCTCCTAAAAAACATTAAATGTAACGTGATTACTGGTTTATTTAACAAAAAGAATCCAGTAACAAGTTGAAGAAGATACTGAGTCTAGATCCATGACTTAATTCTGTGGTATAGAATCTAAATTTACTGTGGAAATGTGTGAGATCCTGGGCATACTGTTTCTTGTTGATTGATTTTTCTGTTATTTTTATTACAATTTTTTATTTTTATAAGTTTTTATTCAGATTAATTCTATTTCCAGGAATTGATTTCTTTATCTGTATTTTCTTAGCCTTTAAAGCCTTCTGTCAGTCAAAACATTTTAAAATTGTAGCTCCAAATGGGAAATTCTAGTTTAAAACTTGATGTTTTCATTGTGGAAATCATAAGGTGTCCTTTTCTACAAAGAAAGTAAAATTAAATAGAGATCTAAGTCTGACTTATTAGAAGTTACGTTTTCTATCCTTCTTAAGTAGACTTAGTAATGTACATTTCTTCTGTTTTTCCATTCCTAAGTATTTTTGATAATGCAGGAAGCACTCATGTTATTGAGGACTTAGGTAAAATCTGTCATTATTTATACTATTCTGTATTAAAACTTCAGAAATGGGAAGGCAGAAATGGTTATTTCCTAATAGTTTACTTTTTCCTGTTGATATTTTAAATTTGGCTGTGGTCTATCCCAGGGCCTTTTACAGACTCTTACTTTGGTAGGAATACTCCTGTCTTAGGGGCCTCCGGAACCACTCTTAAGCTCATTCATTCATTAGATGGATTTACAGGACTCCGAGTATGTTATATTTGTGGCTATAATTCATTATAGCAAAAGGATGTAGAGAAAAATCAGCAAAAGGAAAAGGTACATGGGGCAAAATCCAGAGCAGAAGCTTCTAGGTGTCAAAAGGGACATGCTTTATTTCTCCAGTAGTGATGTGTGTCAGCATGTGCAAAGGGTCACCAACATGGGACTCCTGACTGAGGAGAGTCTTAAAGTTTTTATTAGAGGTCAGTCTTCTAGGTGTACACACCTGTGTGATCTCAGGTAGTCAAGCTCCAGTCCCCAGAGAGAGAGCAGGTGTTCATCATAGTTACCTTGTTCTAATAAATTATCTGGTCAGACTGGTACGGTGTGGTCTAAGGTTTTAAGTATGCAAAGGCACTCTTTATCAGATAGAATGTTTCAGGAGTTCAGTTTCTGAGAGGTTAAAGGCCAGTCATAAACACAGGCCTTCTTTGGAATGTGCAGGGCTTGAGCAGCCCAGGCCTGCTGAGTTAACATTTTCCTGCATAACTCCCCTTTCCTTTCCTGGACCTAGATAATTTCTACTCAGTCATTAGCTCATAATTTTAAATGGTGTTTTCTATATAAAGCTTTTCATAACACCTGTTCATTTCCCATATAACATATACACATTTTGTTATATTTTAAAATTTGTTTTATTGAGGTATAGTTTTACATACAGTAAAAATCACCAATTTTAATGTACAGTTCAGTGAGTTCTGACAAATGTATATAATAAAGTAATTTACATCAGTCATGAGAAAATACAGTATAAAAGGGAAATTGACATTTGCATACTGTTAAATAGACTGCAGGCCATATTCAGATTTCATCAGTTTTTACATGCACTGTGTGTGTGTGTGTGTGTGTATGCATCTTTATCACAAATCTAGATGCATATAAACACACCATAATCAAGACACAGCACCTGTCCTGTCAACACAGAGAAACTCCCTGTTGCCTCTTTCCCCTTCCCAAACCTGTTGGCAACCACTGCTGTGTTCTCTACGCATTATATTTTAACTGTTGTTGCCTGTGTACCCACTGATAGAGTGTGCATCCAGTGAGAACAAACATAAATCTGTCTTCTTCATGGTTGTGTCCCAGCACAGTAGGACATGGGTTTTAGGTGCACAGTTTATTCTCTTGAATGACTTATTAGTAAGGGTTGAGTTTTAATATTAATGTCTGATACTCAAAATTTCTTGATGAGACTTACTAGAAGATGTCAAGAAAAAAGTCCAAGAAATAATGGAACTATATGCCTTTGGCATTTCAGAAATCAGACTGTGTGTGTGTGTGTGTGTGTGTGTGTGTGTGTGTGTGTGTGTGTACATTTAATTTATATAATTCTTCAATTATTGCTAGGATAATTTGTGGTTGCTTTTCCGTCGTAAGTGGGCAAAAAAAAAAAAAACCCAGTGGAGACACTGTCCTGGAGTCTTCTCATTTTATAGTCTATTCTCAGCATAACATCTAGAGCAATCCTTTTCAGATTGAATTTTCCCACTGTTACTTCTCTGTACGTTCCATGAATATGTTTTATTCACTGTTGTGTCCTGGTACATGGTAGGCATTTGATAAATATTTTTTGAATCTATAACTGTTAAATGCTACATTAAATGCTATAATGGATTATGGAAAAAGTATATGATTCATTAAGATAGCATAATCCTCCTTTCTACATTTTTATAGCTTAAGTGTACAAGAGAAAAATTAAGTTTATTTTTATTGGGAACTGCCATTGAGTTCCTTCTGTATACAGATTTTCCACTCTGATCTGACAAAACTCAGGGAAGTAGGCTCTGGAAATGAGAGCACTTGCCTTAGATCACTTGGTGGTGGATGGTTATCTGCTCTGTCAAGGTCACCTTTATCTGCCTTCAGCCTTCTTTACACACACCACCTAGGACTTTAGGGGCTAGTTGACAAATCTGTGTACCTGACAAAGTATTCAGAAGAAACCAAAACAAACACAAAACTCCAGAGTGCTGAGTTGCTGTGTGGAATAAATTACGGAATAATTCAGGGTTAATGCTTTCTGTTAGAGATGGGAGCAGTGTTTATATTAAAACCTGTGCTTAGTTCCATTGTAGAGTCAAGGTGAAAAAGTCTTGTGTATAAATACAGTACTTGGGCACAGAAAGAAGTCCAAATACATCCTACTTTTTAAGTAGGAAGTTGATATCAGCATGGAAACAAATTAATTAAAAAAAACAACTTTCAGGAGAGGGCGGGAAGATGGCGGCGTGAATGGAATGACAGAATTTTCCTCCCAACATTATATTTACCCACGAAAACACAGCAAACGCAACTGTTCCTAAAAGAGAGACCAGAACAAACAGGAAAGTGCACACAGTACAGAAACACCTCAGAGGACTCGGCAGCGGGCGACGCGGGTAAGAAACGGAACCGCAACCGGGAACCTGCAGACCCCAGGCACTCCGCCACCGCAGCGCACCGGCGGGAGGAGAGGATTCAGAGCCGGGAGGGAGTGGAAGTGCAGGCCCAGGAGATAACCAGCCACGGACCGGCCCCAGGAACGCGGGCGCACAAAATGCGGAGTGGCGGAGATTGGAGAGATGGAGGGCGCACGGTTGCAGCAGGAATATGCCTGCTTGCTCGCGGTTGGCTCAGGGAAGGAGAAGAGAGAAGAAAAAAAAAAGGAGAAAAGCGCGCGCTTTGTTTTTCAGCGGTCTTAAACGCCTGCTTGCTCGCGGCTGGCTCAGAAGAAGAGAGAAGAAAAAAAAAAGGAGAAAAGCGAGCGGTCTTAAAGAGACGCGAGTGCAGCAGAGAACCTACATTCATTCTCACACCGGCCACAGCTTTAAAGGGCCGTGCAGAGCGACGCGACCACGGCTCTGGAATAGTGGAGCAACAGCACCACCTACAGCATTCACACAGAAACCACCCCCGGTGGGTGGTGTTTTGTTTTTTTTTTTAGGTGTTGCTGCTTTTTCTTTTTCTTTCCTTTCTTTTCCTTCTTCTCTCTCTCTTTTTACTTTTTATATTACTAGTAGAATTTTTTTTCTTTTCTCTCCTTTCTTCTCTTTCCTTTTCAAAGTCATAAAGAGCCCAGCTGACATACGTGAAAACTACCAACAACCAATTCTATAGTCATGAGAAGACAGAAGAATATGATACAGACAAAGCTTCAGACAAACTCCACCCCACAGAGAGAATCTGAAGGAATGGATATGCACCGTCTTCCTGAAAAAGAATTCAGAATAAAAGTTATAGCCATGCTGACGGATCTACAGAAAAATGTGCAAGAGCTGAGGGAGGAAGTGAGGGAAGTGAGGAAAGAGAATGCAGAAATGAGACAAGCCATCGACGGGCTCAACAGCAGATTGAATCAGGTTCAAGACACGATCAAGGAATTACAAGACAGGGAACAGGAATACAAAGAAGCTGAGGCAGAGAGAGATAAAAGGATCTCTAAGAATGAAAGAATATTAAGAGAACTATGTGATCAATCCAAACGGAACAATATTCGCATTATAGGAGTACCAGAGGAAGAAGAGAGAGAAAAAGGGATAGAAAGTGTCCTTGAAGAAATAATTGCTGAAAACTTTCCCACACTGGGGAAGGAAATAGTCTCACAGTCCACGGAAGCCCACAGATCTCCCAACAAAAGGGACCCAAGGAAGACAACACCAAGACACATAATAATTAAAATGGCAATGATCAAAGATAAAGACAGAGTATTAAAGGCAGCTAGAGAGGGAAAAAAGATCACCTACAAAGGAAAACCCATCAGACTGTCATCAGACTTCTCAACAGAAACCTTACAGGTGAGAAGAGAATGGCATGATATATTTAACGTAATGAAACAGAAGGGCCTCGAACCAAGAATATTGTATCCAGCACGATTATCATTTAAATATGACTGAGAGATTAAACAATTTCAAGACAAAAGAAAGTTGAGAGTTTGCCTCCCATAAACCACCACTACAGGATATCTTAAACGGACTGCTCTAGAGGGAAACATCCCTAAGGCTAAAAAGATGTCACCAGAGAAAATAAAATCATAGCAAAGAAAGCAGACCATCCAAATACTAACTAAAGGCAAAGAATAAAACACCTGATATATAAAGAAAGGAGGAGGAAGAATAGGAAAGGAGAGATAAAGAAACATCAGACGGCGTTCACAATAACTTAACAAGAAAGTTAAGTTAAATTCTTAGGTAGTAAAGAAGCAACCCTTGAACCTTTGGTAACCATGAATATAAAGCCAGCAATGGCAATAAGTACATATCTATCAGTAATCACCCTAAATGTAAACGGACTGAATGCACCAATCAAAAGACACAGAGTAACAGAGTGGATAAAAAAGCAAGACCCATCTATATGCTGCTTACAAGAGACTCACCTCAAACCCAAAGATATACACAGACTAAAAGTGAAGGGATGGAAAAAGATATTTCAAGCAAACAACAAAGAGAAATAACCAGGTGTTGCAGTACTTGTATCAGATAAAATAGACTTCAAAACGAAGAAAGTAGCAAGAGATAAAGAAGGTCATTACATAATGATAAAGGGGTCAGTCCAACAAGAAGATATAACCATTATAAATATATATTCACCCAACACAGGAGCATCAGCATATGTGAAACAAATACTAACAGAAGTGAAGGACGAAATAGACAGCAATGCAATTATTTTAGGAGACTTTAACACACCACTCCAAAGGATAGATCAACCAGGCAGAGGATAAGTAAAGACACAGAGGCACTGAACAATACACTAGAACAGATGGACCTAACAGATATCTACAGAACTCTGCACCCAAAAGCAGCAGGATACACATTCTTCTCAAGTGCACATGGAACATTTTCCAGAATAGACCACATACTAGGCCACAAAAAGAACCTCAGTAAATGAAAAAATATTGAAATCCTACCAACCGACTTCTCAGATCACAAAGGTATAAAAGTAGAAATAAATTTCAGAAAGAAATCAAAAAGGCTCACAAATACATGGAGACTTAACAACATTCTCCTAATGAATCAATGGGTTAACGACCCAATCAAAACAGAAATCAAAGAATATATGGAGACTAATGATAACAACAACACAAAGCCACAACTTCTGTAGGACGCAGCAAAGGCAGTTCTAAGAGGAAAGTATATTGCAATCCAGGCCTATTTAAAGAAGGAAGAACATTCCCAAATGAAGAGTCTAAGGACACAATTACTGAAATTGGAAAAAGAAAAACAAATGAGGCCCAAAGTTACCAGAAGGAGAGACATAATAAAGATCAGAGAAGAAATAAATAAAATTGAGAAGAATAAAACAATAGAAAAAATCAATGAAACCAAAAGCTGGTTCTTTGAAATAATAAACAAAATAGATAAACCCCTAGCCAGACTCATTAAGAGAAAAAGAGAATCTACACACATAAACAGAATCAGAAATGAGAAAGGAAAAATAACGAAAGACCCCACAGAAATACAAAGAATTATAAGCGAGTATTGCGAGCATGTATATGGTAACAAGCTGCAAAACCTAGAAATGGACAATTTCTTAGAAAAATACAGCCTTCCAAGACTCACCAAGCAGGAAACAGAAAAACTAAACAGACCACTCACCAGCAACGAAATTGAATCAGTAATCAAAAAACTACCCAAGAACAAAACCCCTGGACCTGATGGATTCACCTCTGAATTCTACCAGACATATAGAGAAGAAATAACACCCATTCTCCTTAAAGTTTTCCAAAAAATAGAAGAGGAGGGAATACTTCCAAACTCTTTCTATGAAGCCAGCATCACTCTAATACCAAAACCGGGCAAAGACCTCACTAAAAAAGAAAATTACAGACCAATATCACTGATGAACGTAGATGCAAAAATACTCAACAAAATATTAGCAAACCGAATTCAAAAATACATCAAGAAGATCATACACCATCATCAAGTGGGATTCATCCCAGGGATGCAAGGATGATACAACATTCGAAAATCCATCAACATCATCCATCACATCAATAAAAAGAAGAACAAAACCCACATGATCATCTCCATAGATGCTGAAAAAGCATTTGACAAAATTCAGCATCCTTTCATGATTAAAACTCTCAACCAAATGGGTATAGACGGCAAGTACCTCAACATCATAAAGGCTATATATGACAAACCCACAGCTAACATCATACTTAACAGTGAGAAGCTGAAAGCTTTTCATCTAAGATCGGGAAGAAGACAGGGATGCCCACTCTCTCCACTGTTATTCAACATAGTACTGGAGGTCCTAGCCACGGCAATCAGATAAAGCAAAGACATACAAGGCATCCAGATTGGTAAAGAAGAAGTCAAACTGTCACTATTTGCAGATGACATGATACTGTACATAAAAAACCCTAAAGACTCCACTACAAAACTACTAGAACTAATATCTGAATTCAGCAAAGTTGCAGGATACAAAATTAACATACAGAAGTCTGTTGCTTTCCTATACACTAATGATGAACTAACAGAAAGAGAAATCAGAAAAACAATTCCATTCGCAACTGCACATAAAAGAATAAAATACCTAGGAATAAAGCTAACAAAGGAAGTGAAAGACCTGTACTCTGAAAACTACCAGACACTCCTAGGAGAAATTAAGGAAGACACTAACAAATGGAAATTCATCCCATGCTCTTGCCTAGGAAGAATAAATATTGTCAAAATGGCTATACTACCTAAAGCAATCTACAGATTCAATGCAATCCCCATCAAACTACCAACAGCTTTCTTCAATGAACTGGAACAAATAATTCTTAAATTCATATGGATCCAGAAAAGACCCCAAATAGCCAAAGCAATCCTGAGAAGGAGGAATCAAACAGGGGGAATTATGCTCCCTGACTTCAAGCTCTACTACAAAGCCACAGTAATCAAGACAATTTGGTATTGGCACAAAAACAGACCCACACACCAGTGGTACAGAGTAGAAAATCCAAACATTAACCCAAATATTTACAGTCAATTAATATTTGATAAAGGAGCCTTTGATATAAAATGGGGAGATGACAGCCTCTTCCATAGCTGGTGTTGGAAAAACTGGACAGCTACATTAAGAGAATGAAACTGGACTACTGTCTAACTCCATACACAAAGGTAAACTCAAGGTGGATCAAAGACCTGAATGTAAGTCATGAAACCATAAAACTCGTAGAAAAAAACATAGGCAAAAATCTCTTGGACGTAAACATGAGCGACTTCTTCATGAACGTATCCCCCCGGGCAAGGGAAACAAAAGCAAAAATGAACAAATGGGACTATATCAAGTTGAAAAGCTTCTGTACAGCAAAGGACACCATCAGTAGAACAAAAAGACATCCTACAGTATGGGAAAATATATTCATAAATGATGTATCTGATAAGGGGTTGACATCCAAAATATACAAAGAACTCACGCAGCTTAACGAACAAAAAGCAAATAATCCAATTAAGAAATGGGCAGAGGACAGGAATAGACACTTCTCTAAAGAAGAAATTCAGACGGCCAACAGGCACATGAAAAGATGCTCCACATCGCTAATCATCAGAGAAATGCAGATTAAAACCACAATGAGATATTACCTCACACCAGTGAGGATGGCCAACATCCAAAACACAAACAACAAGAAATGTTGGCGAGGATGTGGAGAAAACGGAACCCTCCTACACTGCTGGTGGGAATGCAAATTAGTTCAACCATTGTGGAAAGCAGTATGGAGGTTCCTCAAAAAACTCAAAATAGAAATAACCATTTGACCCAGGAATCACACTCCTGGGAATTTACCCTAAGAATGCAGCAGCCCAGTTTCAAAAAGACAGATGCACCCCTATGTTTATTGCAGCACTATTTACAATAGCCAAGAAATGGAAGCAACCTAAGTGTCCATCAGTTGGTGAATGGATTAAGAAGATGTGGTACATATACACAATGGAATATTACTCAACCATAAGAAGAAAACAAATCCTACCATTTGCAACAACATGGATGGAGTTAGAGGGTATTATGCTCAGTGAAATAAGTCAAGCCGAAAAATACAAGTATCAAATGATTTCACTCATATGTGGACTATAAGAAGAAAGAAAAAAAGCTGAAGGAACAAAACAGCAGCAGACTCACAGAACCCAAGAATGGACTAATAGTTACCAAAGGGAAAGGGACTGGGGAGGAAATGTGGGGAGGGAGGGATAAGAGGGTAAAAGGGGCATTACAATTAGCAGACGTAAGGTAGGGGGGGCATGCTGAGGGCTGTACAACTCAGAGAAGACGGGTAGTGATTCTCATCTCACTACTCTGATGGACAGTGACTGTAATAGGGTTGGTGGGTGGGACCTGATGAAGGGGGTAGTTTAATCACCATAGTAGTGCACATGTAATTGTAGGTTAAAGATACCAAAATAAATTGTAAAAAAAAAAATAGAGACAACTGAACTTCTGGATGGCAACAGGATATTAATTGTAATGAGATGATTAGTGTTTAAGGAATTTGTGTTAATAGGGAAAAGAGTCAAGATAATAGATTAATGATAATAATAGCTAACAACTGACTGTTTATGAAGAGCCAGGCAAATGTAGTAACTCATTTAATCCTTACAACTTTATGAGTTAAATACTATTGTTATCCCCCGTTTATAGATGAAACTGTGGCACAGAGGGTTTAAATTATTTAAGGTCACACAACTAGAAAACAAAGAGCTAGTCATATACACAATGGAATACTATTCAGCCATAAGAAAAAAACAAATCCCTACCATTTGCAACAACATGGATGGAGCTGGAGGGTATTATGCTCAGGGAAATAAGCCAGGTGGAGAAAGAGAAGTACCAAATGATTTCACTCATTTGTGGAGTATAAGAACAAAGAAAAAAAAAACTGAAGGAACAAAACAGCAGCATACTCACAGACTCCAAGAAGGGACGACTAATGATTACCAAAGGGGAGAGGTGGGGGAAGGTGTGTGGGGAGGGAGGGAGAAGGGGATCGAGGGGCATTATGATTGGTACACATGGTGTGGGGGATCAGGGGGAAGACAGTGTAGCTCAGAGAAGACAAATAGGGACTCTGTGGCATCTTACTACACTGACAGTGACTGCAGTGGAGTATGGAGGGGATTCGATAATATGGGTGAATGTAGTAACCACATTGTTTTTCATGTGAAACCTTCATAAGAGTGTATATCAATAATACCTTAATTTAATTAATTACTTTAAAAAAGAAAAAAACAACTTTCAGAGATTTTTTCTTGAAATTCTTGCAAATTTGCTGGGACTGGAATTAATGAAGAGTGGTGATCCATGGTATAAAAAGAACACAACACAGTGGCAGTGTAACACAAACTGGGAACGTGTGAGAAGCCACTTGGGTGATCCTGGGGGTGCCAGGGCAATGCGATGTGGCCCTCGCTCATCGCCAGCCTTCCTTCAGGGACAGTGTCCACACCATTCAGGAACCATAAAAACATGTGAGAAACTGAGTTGAAGGGGCGTCCAATGGTGGTTTTGAAACCTCAACACTTACTGTGTGACCTTGGGTAAATTAACTTTCTGCTTTATGTATAAAATAGGACTACTAAAATCTTCCTTGAAAAATTACTGTAAAGGTTATAAATAAAGTATGTAAAATACTTAGCATACTGCCTAGCCCTGGTGGATACTCCATAAATAAGGGGCATTTTCTCTGCTCTCATCTTCATTCTTTTTAGGCTTTTCCTAAGTTATGAATTGGAGGTGATGGTAGTGTCCAACTCACAGTGATGCTGTAAGGATTCAGTGAGATACTATGTATAAATCTGCCTGACATGGTGCTGAGTATATATACTTTAAGCAATAATACATACATAAACACACTTAAATGCTCAGTAAGTTGCATTTATTTCAGAAATAAAAGCAACGGATTTTCCTTGGACACAGTAGGATATGAAAGGTAGATAAGAAATGTTTTATAAAAGAAATGAACACTGAGTATAAAGAATCCTGAGTATTGTGGGAAGATGCCTGAGTACAACATCAGCAAGTCTCAGAGAACATCTCTAGAGCCTCAGGGAGAGGGGCTGGGCCATCAGGGGTCTCAGCTGTGGTTTGCCCTCTGCCCCGCAGAGGGAAACTTCCGCAGGCCTGTGAGGATGAGGGGAGGGGAGGGTGTGTTGGGATGGCTTGTTTTGTCTGGAACCAGTGTGCCTGGCAGAATACGTAAGTCACTTCAGACCCTGAATGGATGGTCAGGCCATGGTCACACAGCTCCGAGAAGCAAGATCAGCACGTTGTTGCTGTAGGAAAAACCATTCTCAGAACTTCTGAGTAACATTCATAAATAAGATTTTCTATAAAGATTGTTAAATCATAATTTTCCCTTTTTTCATTTTTGCAACTAATATGAATTTGGTTTTGATGAATGAAATAAAGCATGTAATTACATTTTCCCACCTGTGAATAGTGTTGAAGAATTACAGTAATTTTGTAATGATGGATTTTCCTCACCATGTAATTGATACTCTGCTTGGTTTCTTTGAAGCCTGCACCAGAACATGTACGCTAAGATGCACTGAGTGTTTACATTGGAACAACATGTGGTATTTCTTTAACTCATATAAATATGGGTCTTGATTAAACTCTTGTGCCTTCATTTTTGTGTTCAGTAATAAACCTACTTACTTATAATGCAAAACTTAGTTTTTAAATTTGGGTTGTGTTTCTTTTTTTTTTGCTGTATAGGAGAAGGAGCCAATTGAAGTGCATAGTGATTCTAGGATTAAAGCTTGTTACTTAGTGTAGTGGATCCACTGATTTGGTCTTAAAGCCTACTACGTGTAAAAAATACAAATTATTATTGCTTGTAAGTCTTACATGGGAAATAATATTTACACACAGAGGTTTCCAAACCCCAGATTGGTGACTTTTTATTTATTCATTCATTCATTTTGTCACTCATTCAGTCAAAAATATTTCTTGACCACCTATGTCTAGGTCGTAATGCAGAAAATAAAGCAAAGGTTTGGAGAGGCAATGGCATTTAGGTCAGAAACAGCAGGTGAGCTGGTGAATGCATGCATGTTAGGCTGTAGGCTCTGGCATGCTGAAGAGAGTATTTCCATCTGAAGACTCTTATTTTCTCTGTAAGAAAGAGATGTGGCAGAATGACTGGAGAAAGTGTGAATCAGTGTGTTGGCAAATTTCCTAGGCAGCTTGGTTGTTTTACACAGTGTCAACTGACCATTTCAGGTTTGTCATCATGAATCTAAAGCCAAGCTTGTACTCTAGTTCCTCCAGTTGTTTGGCAGTGAGCATGGGGAAGGGAGTGTATGGCTTGTTTTCAGTGTGTGATTGTTTTGCCAGGCAATTGAAATAAAGGGAGATGGAGAGAGTGGGGATTTGGGGGTCTTTGCAAGGGAAGGTCATAATGATAAACTCCCCAGTGTAAGGCAGACCAAGTAATTAACTGGGAATAGAAACCTTTTGAGCAAGTGTAAATGTTGAAGAGCAGGATTTGTGGAATTTTTTCTAGAGTACAGGTCAAGAGACTTTCTCTGTAAAGGGCCAGAGAGTAAATACATTAGGGTTGAGGACCAAGAAACAAAATCTATGCTACTATAAAATACTTACCCAAAAAGAGACAAGACAAACTTCTACCACATTTTTTTATTGGTGAAATTCATGATGTAATTACTGAGTGCAGTCTCTTGTAATACAGATGTTCTGATGAGAAGAATGGAGTTCCTTTTTGGCGGGAGGATAACATTCCGTTTAGTCGAGCTTCAAAGTGAGCGCTCCCTGTCATCAGAATCAGTTGTAGCTGTTGCTGCCCTCATGCCAGCGCGTGAGATTCACATATTTCATCTTGGCGAAGGCCTTTGCACTGACAGGGACAAATGCTTGTGCCAGTTCACCAGTTATTTTGGTTGAGCACGATCACTGCTTGGAAGGCGCCTTGAAGTCCAAAAAGTGCTGCTGGGACTGTAGTTTGAGTTCAGAAAATACATATGCTGCAACTTTGTCTGGAAATGGAGATCTCTCTTATTTTCACTTCTGACAGCATGGGAAGAGTATAAAACAGCTTGACATTACTGTGATTCAGACGATGTTAGTTATTTCTTGAAGTCTTGCTTAAATTCTTAATAGCTTATTAAACTCTTTTAGTAGAAAACCATTGCTTTCTTTGAATATTTTTATTGATATCACTCTTTTTTTATGTCTAGAATCTAGCATGATTACTGTCAGAGTATGTATGAAGTATGTAAAAGGCACCCAGTAAACAGTTATTGAATGATGAAGTCTAAAATGTATTCTTTTAAAACAGCACTATTCTTCTCATAACTTTTTATTGTAGGTGAAGAGCGATTATATGTCAGAGATGGCTGATCAAGTGGACCAGGACATTGCCTTGAGATTGGGTTGTCTGGAAATACGGTAAGGTGGTGACTATACATTGAGGTCATTATTTATCAATGTTTTTCATTATTTTTTGGAAATTATCCAGGTTATTTTCCTTTCCTTTATAAAGATTATCAATAAAATATTGAATAAAACTTGAGAATATTCTGAATTAAATTGATATTATTAATTTTAGAAATCTTAGGCTCATTTAAAATAATATTTCATTGTACAGTCGACCCTGGAACAATGCAGGGGTTAGGAACACCAGCCCCTATGCAGTCAAAGATCCACATGTAATATACTCCCCAAAACTTTACTAGTAGTCTACTGTTGACCAGAAAGAACCTTACCAATAACATAAACAGATGACCAACACATGCTTTGTATGTTATTTGTACTATTTGCTGTATTCTTATAATTAAGTTAGAGAAAAGGAAATGTTCTTCAAATTGTCACAAATCCCCAACAAACTTTCCAATGTATTTATTGAAAAAATCTACATATAACTGGACCTGTACAGCTCAAACCCATGGTATTCAAGAGTCAACTGTATTTGAAATGTAATGATTTATTACATACCACAAGTATGTGAAAAAGTCTAGTAAGATAGCACTCCCAACAGAATCCTCTGTGACAATGGAAATGTCCTGTGTCTGTGTGACCCTGTAGGTCAGCCACTAGGCAGAAGTGGGTACTGAGTACTTAAATGTTCCTAATGCACATTAATTTAAATTTAAACAAAAATAGCCACATATAGCTGGTGGCTGCCATGCTACACAAAACAGGTTTAAGAGAAATGGAAATCTGAGAATACATTTCTTATTTCTGATAACATTTGTTACCATGTAAAGTTTTGAATAAAGAATATTTTACTTTTGTCAGGTATAATTTTAAGTAAAATTTACATTGGGCTACTAGTTTAAGATGAGTTGGTTAAACTAGCTAAAAGTTGATTACGTGTACTCAAAGCAGTTAGTGATAATTATCCCTTATGATCACTATTTTTTACATTGCATAAGGCTTTAAATAACACTACAGGGACTAAAAGATTATTAAGCATAACTCAACTCTTCATTAAAATTTGTTTTCAACCTTAGTTATATATCCCAATAATAAAAGTCACACTAGTCTCACTAGTCTCTTCACATTCCTGCTTCCTCTCCTGGCCTTCTTTACAGCTGTAGCCTAGAAAGCATACTCGGACACTCTTTTCTTAATACCACCTCCTCTCTTGGTTCTAGTGACTTTGTTCTTCCATCTGTCTCTGGCCACTCCCGTATTATGTTGACCCCTTTTCTCTTCCCTATTTGGTATCCCTGAGTTTTGAACTCAGAAGGAAAAGCTTGATAAATAAGTCACCTTCCATCCCCCATCTCAGTCCTCCCCCCAATCCCATGAATAGAAAGCAAGAAAACAACTTAAGTGACCTTTTGGGGGCTCTTTTTACTTTTCATCTGAATTTACTGCTTCCCATTTTAAACAGGCTAAAGAAAAAGTCAAATTTAAAAAAGCAAAACCAGTATTCATATCATTACAGATAGAAACAAAGTGTCATTGATTGTACTTCTCCTATAAAATTACTTCAGACGATGTTTAATATAATGAATCCCAAAGCAGCTCAAGCCAGACCTTGTCCTTTTGTGAGATGCTGTGTACATGCAGACAGAATTCCGCTCAACTGTGGCAGGTTTTGTAGAGAAAAGTCTTGGTCCCAGAAAGCCCTGAAACTGCTTGAACATGTAATTTGTACTAAGAAGATAAAATTCAGATCAAACATTCAGAATGGTGGGCAGCTTTCATGATCCAGGAACCTAACCCCTCTGTCATGGGGACCAGCCTTTACCGTCCTGTTAGGTGTCTAATCCAGTCACCCTAAGTGGCACGTGTGCCTCGTCAGGAGTAGGTGTGGTGCACACCTGGCCACAGCAGCAGTCTGATGTCTGCTTTTAGGTGCTGCCTCTTGAGAAAAGATGAAGTGCAGGTCATGAATGTAGTTGATCTGTTTTACAACTGGAATCTTGTGTCTAATCTTTATAAAGAGCCAGACCTGCCTCAAATTAAAAGAGAACATGAGATTGTTCAATGGAGTTAAGGTCTCTATTAACTTGCTTGGGGTGTCGAAGTAATGCTGTGAATGAAATTATTTATCTATTCATAGTTTATCAGAATGTTTGTGCCTGAACCTCACTGTATTTAGATAGCCCCTCCCCACAGTTGTCACTTAACAACATAGATATTCCTCATACACATACATAAATTTACATCTTCTCTGATTTTAGGCGATCATACTGGGAGATGCGGGGCAACGCACTGGAAAAGAAGTCCAACTATGAAGTATTAGAGTAAGTGTTTCATTACCAAGCTACACCTGCACATACTCAGAGCTCAGTCATCTTCAAACAAAACTTTTCTTAGTTCATCTTCATGTAAAGTTAGATATTAAATCTGGAGTACTATGTTTCTAAAGCTTTTATGTTTGGAAAAAAAGTTTTATTAAGAGAATTCTTAATGACATTAATTGTGTTAGCAAACAATATACTTTTTGATAGTGTCTTAATGCTAGTAACATCTCTGGCATGTTAACACATATGTAATAACCTTTTGTCTTTGTAGGTTTAATTATATTGAGGTGAAATTTTATTTCTGATTTACATTGAATGTAAAATTACCTTTAAATTATTACTTGTATTCTCTGTATATGTTTACCGAGGACTTTTTTCACAAGTGGAGATCTGTGAATTAATTTGTTGCTCATGTGTTAGAAAATTTCGAATAACTAAAAATTTTTCTGATAATGACATTGATTTGTGTTTTAGACTTAGATTGTGTTAAGTGCATATATGCCACACTGGAGTTTATGTTTCGGGAGGCTAGAAGTTTAGCACTTTGATCTTTTTTGATAATTCAGCAAAAGATAGTTGGTATTTTTTATATCCTAGTAAAGGTCAGTTTATTTTCATTAGCAGTAGTACAACATTTTTTCAACACTTACTTTTCTGGCTGTATTTATGACTGATATTCTTGTGGTATTTGAAACTATGTATGGTAAAATAAAGGGAAAGCTTATCCATAGCTGCTGTGCTGTAATAGAAAACTGAAATGGCTTTAGATTTTACTTGAACTTTCTAGATCAGCCCAACTGCTGTCATACTGTGACACGCAATACCCCACCATTTTGAAAACAAGCTTTTGCAGGGGAGGTATGTTCATTTAAAAATAGAAGTAGAAATAAATATTTTCAGAAATTAGTTACAAAATAAGTACAATTATTTGAAACAGTAATTAGTAATGATAGAAATGATAGTTTTATTTTTTTTATTTTCTGTATTTATACAAACGTCCTCCGTGGCAATTTGTGTCAAGTGAATTAGTACCTCCTGGACAGCCTGCCTTGTCTCAGTGTGCTGAAAGCTAATTCATCACTTGACTTCTGAGAGTGATACATTGATGTAGCAAGGCTCGTGACAGCGTGTAGCACATAAGACATTCAGCATTGGTGATGGTAGGTTTATGGATCTCTGTCGGGTTATGTTGTGCCTCTGAACAGATCAGGCAGCAAAAAGAGGAATTGATTGAAGTTGAGTGAAAAATTGTAGAGATCCACTAGGGTATCTTACTAGGGAGAATTATTTCATGTAGAATTTTCCCTGTCCTTCAGTTGATAGCAGTTAGAAATAAGGGTACAATTAACATCATAAAAAAAAACAAACAACTAGTAGTCACTGATTACCACATTCTTCAGCCTGAAAGACTCTTCTTACTGCCTAAAATGTAAATTACCAGAATCTAAGGACCATTGAAGGTCTTGAATTAGGTGAATACTGGGTTTGTCCTCAGTTCACAGGGAGGCTCAGGAAAAATAGGATTGGTTTTACCTATTTGGCTGATATTTCTTCCTTTGTCCATTTATTTCTTCCTTCAGTAGTTCATTTAACAAACATAGACCATCTGCTGAGTCATTGGCAGCTGAGTGCTGGAGATTCAATAATTAATAATATAAACTTTTCACCTTCAGGAAGCTTATAGCTAGTAGGGAGACTCTCAGACACGTAAGCCAAGTTATAAAACAATGCCCTGGGAACTGAAGTAGAAGTATCTGGAGGGTGTGCAGCAGAGGTTGGTACTTGATGCCTGAGATTATTGCATGAGGAGAGACTGTCTACCCTGAGTCTTGAAGAAGGAATGTGGGTAGGTGGGGCTGCTGCACGGAGCTGACCCAGTCCGGGAGTAGAGCAGCATTAGCGAAGGCACAGGAGCATGGACAATGAGATAACTGCTAGAAAACCGCCAGGTCATTGTGGATAGAACACTTTGCTTAAGATGGGGAGAAAGGGATGTGTGTGTGTGTCTGTGTGTGTGTGTGCGTGCATGCGTGCATTAGCAGTTCAATATATTCTACCACGTTCTTTAGAAGGACTTGGTCCTTTAGCATTGCTGACTCATTGAACTGTGTTAAGCAAACAATGATACGAGGAGAATTGTGGTTGAAAATTCCATATTCATGAGATTGGAATTTTATTAAATAAGGTTAACAATGGAAGCAGCGAACCAAGAAACCATTACATCTTTCATTCCATTTGAGAATGAGGCTCTGTTTTGGACACAGGGCCAGTGGGAGTTGGAGATAACCAGAGTCAGAGTCTGTGTGACCAGCTGGCTGTTAAATTTGGTGAAAGAAGACCAAGGAGGAATCCAGGGACTCTCTTGGTTTTGTGTCCTAGGCCATGAGGGATGTCAGACACAGAGAGATTCATGTTTGAAGGGGGAGAGGATGAGTTGTTTGAAGAATGTTGATTTTAAGTATTTGTTGTATTTTCATGTCCTATGTGATTTTGGGAGGTTTTTGCCTGATTCGTCAAAGCCAGTTTGAGGAAACATGCATGTTTTTTAAATGAAAAAGGAAAGAGAAATGTTGGTTTATTTCATATATTATAAAATCACTACTGGCATTAAAAATCTCTAATGAACACAGTGCCCAGATTTTGGTTCTAATATCATTTTTCAATAAAAGCAACCAGGAAACTTGGAAAAATGCCTGATTTTAGGGAGGAGAGGGAAAATATAAAAGGAGCCTCTTAGAGCATCTTTTAATGCCTGAAAGAAGCCAAACAGTGGGGCTTTGTCAAAGCATCACAGAAGCCAACATTGCAAAGTTAAAACAATTTAAGTAACATGTGAGTGACATCGTTTTAGAATATAACCCACAGTGTAAAATAAATATCCAGGAGTCCATACTAATATAAATGACTGAAAAAATAAATATATGGAAGAGAAGTGATAAATCTCCCGTACGGAATTCCAAACATTTTGTGTAGACACAACATTGAAGAGGCAGAGCATAAAATCCCACCTCTAAAGTACTTACTATACTTAGTGACTTATTTCTAAAGAGTACAGTATGGAAAGGGGGTGTGGGGAGAAATCTGAGAGGCTCTACTGTAGCCAGCTGATCAAGGTCACCAGCCACAGTGCTGACTCCTGTTGATGGCATGTACCCTTGATGTGAACTGTTGAGAATGGCACTTCACCTCTCTTGGCTTCATCTCAAAACGCATAACCCCAGGGTCATCATGAGAAAAATATAATTGCCAATTGAGGGACATTTTGCAAAATACCAAACCAGTACTCCTCAAAATGGGAAGATCATAAAAACCAAGGAAAACCTGAGAAATTGATGCAGGCAAGTGGAGCCTAAGGAGATGTAATGAATATATTGGATCCTGAAACACAAAATACTTTTAGGGAAAAACTAATAGAATCTGAATAAAATATAGACTTGTTAATAATATATCAACCTTGATTTACTGGTGTGACATGTACTAGCAATGCAAGACATTAGCAGTTGGGAAGCCTGGGTGTGGAGTATTTGAGGAATTCTGTTCTGTCTTTGCAACTTTTCTGTAAATCAAACTATTTTAAATTAAAGATTTAGGTCAGGGTTTTGGTTTTTGTTTCTAACGATGAGAGAATTGAAGAGGCCGAAAGCCAGTAGGTCTTTAGAGATGATGATCTGGAGGGTCCAGTGCATGGCAGATAGTTCTATGAGATCGGAAAGGGAGCACTAGGTCTAGCCAGGATGATAACGCCCTGGCAATTAGAGTGATGGGTGCCTGGGAAGCCTGTCCTGCTGCGGTGACCTAGGGGAGAGTGTCAGAGTTGTGTGCTGCCCTGTCGCTGTGTGAAACCAAGGTAGGAAGGTGAAACGTGGTGAAAGGAGTGTTTGTGAGAGCTGGGGCACAGAAATGCAGGGAGCCGGAGGGCTGGACAGACGACACCAAATCACAGGCAACAGGAGCCTGAATGAATCTCCATGGAGAATGTGTGGGCATGCTTTTGGCAGCAAGGCCAGGTGGTTAAAAGAAAATGAGGATTCTGGGGGAAAAAAGATGGCAGTGCAGGAAGACAAGGCAAAAACCTCCTCCCCAAATCACATAGAACATGAAAATACAACAAATACAAGTAGCTCTGAAATCAACCTGAAGACTGCAGAATTGACCACCTACATCCCGGGAAGAAGAGAAGACCCTACAGAAAAGGGTAAAGTGACAAAGCCATGAACCAGCAGGACCCAAGCCCTCCCTAGACTCCAGACCACAGGTGAGAGGAAGATGAGTGGAGAGGGGAGGGAGTAGAAGCCCAGGATCACTGAACACCTGCCCTGGACATCTGCACTGGAAACATGAGCCCACATTGCATGGTGCCCTGGTGATTGGTGGGGCTGGACTACAGAGATGGGCAGAACACTCAGGGAAGCTGAGTTCCCAGCTGCCTGTGGAATACAGGCACACTCTACTGGACCCCCTGAGAAAGAAAGCAGAGTGGTCAGTTTGAAAGACTTCATGGCAGTGATGGGGCACCAGAGGGGGGAAGGAGTACACAGTGCTCTCTGGTGAGGGGAAAGGTCAGGTGGACAATATTTCCCCAGACCGCCCTTAGCCTAACAGGTTGGGAGCCCTCAGGAGCTTCAGATGCTCCATTCCCCCACTGGCAACACAGCTTAGAGAGTTCTCACAGTGGTGCATGGCCTACTGGCTGGCAGTGAAATCAAACTTTACTCCCAATTAGGCAGGAGGAGAACCTCCAGCCTACTCAGCCCTATTTTGGGCCAGCTGGGGAGATGTGTGCAAGAGCGAGCACCAGGAGGCTCTTTCCTCCTGGCAGTCACCAGTCCTGTTTGCCAGCACCTCCTGCCATCTCAGTAGGCCACGTGGAGGGCAGCCCAAGCCCTGCAGCCCAGCACATGTGTTCAGCTCAGCCCCGGGAGCTCTTTCCTCCCGGCAGGTGCTGGTGCTGCTTGCCTGCACCCCCACCATTGCAGCAGGTTGGAGGGAGAGCAGCTCCAGAGACTATTCTTCCCATTCCCATGACCAGCTGACAGCCCACACAGCCCACCTGAAATCAGAACACCAGGAACAAGGGAGAAGGTGCCACATCCACTACACGCCAACACCTGGGGCTCCCACACAGGAATTGAACTTCTGGGCACTAGAGGGCTCCTACACATATCTGTTACCCTGTAAGAAACACTAAAAAAAAAAAAAAAATGAAGAGAATTTGGTCCAAACAAAAATTCAAGAAAAAAACACCAGAAAGAGAGCTAACTGAAACTGAAATCACCAATCTTCTTCTTTTTTTTTTTTTCAACAATTTATTTTGGTATCATTAACCTACAATTACATGAGCAATATTATGGTGATTAAACTCCCCCCTTCATCTGGTCAGCCCCACCAAGCCTATTACAGTCACTGTCCATCAGTGTAGTGAGAGGAGTATCACTACTTGTCTTCTCTGAGTTGTACAACCCTCGCCGTGCCCCGCCTACCTTACGTGTGCTAATCGTAATGCCCCTTTTACCCTCTTATCCCTCCCTTCCCGCCCTTCTTCCCCAGTCCCTTTCCCTTTGGTAACTATTAGTCCATTTGTGGGTTCTGTGAGTCTGCTGCTGTTTTGTTCCTTCAGTTTTTTTCTTTGTTCTTCTACTCCACATATGAGTGAGATCATTTGATACTTGTCTTTTTCGGCTTGACTTATTTCACTGAGCATAATACCCTCTAGCTCCATCTATGTTGTTGTGAATGGTAGGATTGGTTTTTTTCTTATGGCTGAATAATATTCCATTGTGTATATGTACCACATCTTCTTAATCCTTTCATCTACTGATGGACACTTAGGTTGCTTCCATTTCTTGGCTATCATAAATAGTGCTGCAATAAACATAGGGGTGCATCTGTCTTTTTGAAACTGGGCTGCTGCATTGTTAGGGTAAATTCCTAGGAGTGGGATTCCTGGGTCAAATGGTATTTCTATTTTGACTTTTTTGAGGAACCTCCATACTGCTTTCCACAATGGTTGAACTAATTTGCATTCCCACCAGCACTGTAGGAGGGTTCCCTTTTCTCCACATCCTTGCCAACATTTGTTGTTGTTTGTGTTTTGGATGTTGGCCATCCTCACTGGTGTGAGGTGATATCTCATTGTGGTTTTAATCTGCATTTCTCTGATGATCAGCGATGTGGAGCATCTTTTCATATTGGCCATTTGAATTTCTTCTTTAGAGAAGTGTCTATTCATGTCCTCTGCCCATTTCTTAATTGGATTATTTGCTTTTTGTCTGTTAAGGTGCGTGAGTTCTTTGTATATTTTGTATGTTAACCCCTTATCAGATACATCATTTATGAATATATTTTCCCATATTGTAGGATGTCTTTTTGTTCTACTGATGGTGTCCTTTGCTGCACAGAGGCTCTTCAACTTGATATAGTCCCATTTGTTCATTTTTGCTTTTGTTTCCCTTGCCCGGGGGGATACGTTCATGAAGAAGTCGCTCATGTTTATGTCCAAGAGATTTTTGCCTATGTTTTTTTCTAAGAGTTTTATGGTTTCATGACTTACATTCAGGTCTTTGATCCACCTTGAGTTTACCTTTGTGTATGGGGTTAGACAGTAGTCCAGTTTCATTCTCTTACAC
>JAQQAC010013450.1:63738428-63776862 GCA_029783875.1 Phataginus tricuspis | reverse complement strand
TGAGTTTACCTTTGTGTATGGGGTTAGACAGTAGTCCAGTTTCATTCTCTTACATGTAGCTGTCCAGTTTTGCCAACACCAGCTGTGTAAGAGGCTGTCATCTTCCCATTGTATATCCAAGGCTCCTTTATCAAATATTAATTGACTGTAGGTGTTTGGGTTAATGTTTGGATTTTCTTTTCTGTTCCACTGGTCTGTGGGTCTGTTTTTGTGCCAGTACCAAATTGTCTTGATTACTGTGGCTTTGTAGTAGAGCTTGAAGTCAGGGAGCATAATTCCCCCTGTTTGATTCCTCCTTCTGAGGATTGCTTTGGCTATTTGGGTTTTTTTCTGGTTCCATACGAATTTTAGAATTATTTGTTCCAGTTCATTGAAGAAAGCTGTTGGTAGTTTGATGGGGATTGCATTGAATCTGTAGATTGCTTTAGGTAGTATAGCCATTTTGACAATATTTATTCTTCCTAGCCAAGGGCATGGGATGCATTTCCATTTGTTAGTGTCTTCCTTAATTTCTCCTAGGAGTGTCTTGTAGTTTTCAGAGTACAGGTCTTTCACTTCCTTCGTTAGGTTTATTCCTAGGTATTTTATTCTTTTAGATGCAATTGTGAATGGAATTGTTTTTCTGATTTCTCTTTCTGTTAGTTCATCATTAGTGTATAGGAAAGCAACAGATTTCTGTGTGTTAATTTTATATCCTGCAACTTTGCTGAATTCAGATATTAGTTCTAGTAGTTTTGGAGTGGAGTCTTTAGGGTTTTTTATGTACAGTATCATGTCATCTGCAAATAGTGACAGTTTGACTTCTTCTTTACCAATCTGGATGCCTTGTATGTCTTTGCTTTGTCTGATTGCCGTGGCAAGGTCCTCCAGTACTATATTGAATAACAGTGGAGAGAGTGGGCACCCCTGTCTTGTTCCTGATCTTATATGAAAAGCTTTCGGTTTCTCGCTATTAAGTATGATGTTCGCTGTGGGTTTGTCATATATAGCCTTTATGATGTTGAGGTTCTTGCCGTCTATACCCATTCTGTTGAGAGTTTTCATCATGAATGGATGCTGAATTTTATCAAATGCTTTTTCAGCATCTATGGAGATGATCATGTGGTTTTTGTTCTTCTTTTTGTTGATGTGGTGGATGATGTTGATGGATTTTCGAATGTTGTACCATCCTTGCATCCCTGGGATGCATCCCACTTGATCATGGTGTATGATCCTCTTGATGTATTTTTGAATTCTGTTTGCTCTTATTTTGTTGAGTATTTTTGCGTCTACGTTCATCAGGGATATTGGTCTGTAATTTTCTTTTTTAGTGAGGTCTTTGCCCGGTTTTGGTATTAGAGTGATGCTGGCTTCATAGAAAGAGTTTGGAAGTATTCCCTCCTCTTCTATTTTTTGGAAAACTTTAAGGAGAATAGGTGTTATTTCTTCTCCATATGTCTGGAAGAATTCAGAGGTGAATCCATGAGGTCCGGGGGTTTTGTTCTTGGGTAGTTTTTTGATTACCAATTCAATTTCGTTGCTGGTGAGTGGTCTGTTTAGCTTTTCTGTTTCCTGCTTGGTGAGTCTTCGAAGGCTGTATTTTTCTAAGAAGTTGTCCATTTCTTCTAGGTTTTGCAGCTTGTTAGCATATAGATGCTCGTAGTATTCTCTTATAATTCTTTGTATTTCTGTGGGGTCCGTCGTTATTTTTCCTTTCTCATTTCTGATTCTGTTTATGTGTGTAGATTCTCTTTTTCTCTTAATGAGTCTGGCTAGGGGTTTATCTATTTTGTTTATTTTTTCAAAGAACCAGCTATTGGTTTCATTGATTTTTTCTATTGTTTTATTCTTCTCAATTTTATTTATTTCTTCTCTGATCTTTATTATGTCTCTCCTTCTGGTGACTTTGGGCTTCATTTGTTCTTCTTTTTCCAATTTCAATAATTGTGTCTTTAGACTGTTCATTTGGGAATGTTCTTCCTTCTTTAAATAGGCCTGGATTGCAATATATTTTCCTCTTAAAACTGCCTTCGCTGCGTCCCACAGAAGTTGTGGCTTTGTGTTGTTGTTGTTATTAGTTTCCATATATTCTTTGATTTCTGTTTTGATTTGGTCATTAACCCATTGATTCATTAGGAGAATGTTGTTAAGTCTCCATGTATTTGTGAGCCTTTTTGATTTCTTTCTAAAATTTATTTCTAGTTTTATACCTTTGTGATCTGAGAAGTTGGTTGGTAGGATTTCAATAGTTTTGAATATACTGAGGTTCTTTTTGTGGCCTAGTATGTGGTCTATTCTGAAAAATGTTCCATGTGCACTTGAGAAGAATGTGTATCCTGCTGTTTTTGGGTGCAGAGTTCTGTAGATGTCTGTTAGGGCTATCTGTTCTAGTGTGTTATTCAGTGCCTCTGTGTCTTTACTTATCCTCTGCCTGGTTGATCTATCCTTTGGAGTGAGTGGTGTGTTAAAGTCTGCTAAAATAATTGCATTGCTGTCTATTTCCTCCTTCACTTCTGTTAGTATTTGTTTCACATATGCATACACCCCTGTGTTGGGTGCATATATATTTATAATGGTTATATCTTCTTGTTGGACTGACCCCTTTATCATTATGTAATATCCTTCTTTATCTCTTGCTACTTTCTTCGTTTTGAAGTCTATTTTATCTGATACAAGTACTGCAACACCTGCTTTTTTCTCTTTGTTATTTGCATGAAATATCTTTTTCCATCCCTTCACTTTTAGTCTGTGTTTATCTTTGGGTTTGAGGTGGGTCTCTTGTATGCAGCATATAGATGGGTCTTGCTTTTTTATCCACTCTGTTACTCTGTGTCTTTTGATTGGTGCATTCAATCCGTTTACGTTTAGGGTGATTATTGATAGATATGTACTTATTGCCATTTCTGGTTTTAGATTCGTGGTTACCAAAGGTTCAAGGGTTGCTTCTTTACTATCTAACAATCTAACTTAACTTTCTTGTTAAGTTATTGTGAACACTGTCTGATGTTTCTTTATCTCTCCTTTCTTATTCTTCCTCCTCCTTTCTTTATATATCAGATGTTTTATTCTTTGCCTTTAGTTAGTGTTTGGATGGTCTGCTTTCTTTGCTATGATTTTTTTTTCTCTGGTGACATCTTTTTAGCCTTAGGGGTGTTTCCCTCTAGAGCAGTCTGTTTACGATATCCTGTAGTGGTGGTTTATGAGAGGCAAACTCTCTTAACTTTCCTTTGTCTTGAAATTGTTTAATCCCTCCATCATATTTAAATGATAATCGTGCTGGATACAATATTCTTGGTTCGAGGCCCTTCTGTTTCATTACATTAAATATATCATGCCATTCTCTTCTGGCCTGTAAGGTTTCTGTTGAGAAGTCTGATGACAGTCTGATGGGTTTTCCTTTGTAGGTGATCTTTTTTCTCTCTCTAGCTGCCTTTAGTATTCTGTCTTTATCTTTGATCTTTGCCATCTTAATTATTATGTGTCTTGGTGTTGTCTTCCTTGGGTCCCTTGTTTTGGGAGATCTGTCCGCTTCCGTGGACTGCGAGGCTATTTGCTTCCCCAGCATGGGAAAGTTTTCAGCAATTATTTCTTCCAGGACACTTTGTATCCCTTTTCCTCTCTGTTCTTCCTCTGGTACTCCTATAATGCAAATATTGCTCCGTTTGGATTGGTCACACAGTTCTCTTAATATTCTTTCATTCTTAGAGATCCTTTTCTCTCTCTCTGCCTCAGCCTCTTTGTATTCTTGTTCCGTTTTGTATTTCACTGATCGTGTCTTGAACCTAATTCAGTCTGCTCTTAAGCCCGTCGATGGCTTGTCTCATTTCTGCTTTGTCTTTCCTCTTTTCCTCCCTCAGCTCTTGCACATTTTTCTGTAGATCCATCAGCATTTCTGTGACTTTTATTCTGAATTCTTTTTCAGGAAGACTCTGCATGTCCATTCCTTCAGATTCTCTCTCAGGGGTATTTGTTTGAAGTCTTGCCTGTATCATATTCTTCTGTCTTCTCATGACTATAGAGTTGATTGTTGGTAGTTGTCACGTATGTCAGCTGGGCTCTTTATGACTTTAAAAAGGAAAGAGAAGAAAGGAGAGAAAAAGAAGAAGAATAAGAAAAAAATACTAATAATAAGAAAAAAGTAAAAAGAGAGAGAAAAAGGAAAAGAAAGGAAAGAAAAGGAAAAAGCAGAACCCCTCAAAAAAAAAAACACGCCCACCGCGAGTGGGTTCCATGTGAATGCTGTAGGTGGCACTGTTGGTCCACTATTTCAGAGCCGTGGCCATGCTGCTCTGCAAGGGCCTTTATAGCTCTGGCCGGGGTGGGATCGAATGGGAGGGTGTTGATCTCTGTGGGAGTCTTAAGCGCAGCCACCTTTTCCCAGTCGCCAGCTAAGGGGTCCGAAGCTTCCCAGGACTCCCAGCCTGCTGGGCTGAGTGTGCCAGGGTGATCTGGCCTCTCCACTGAGCTCTTGTCTCTTTAAGACTGCTGAGAAAAAGCACGTGCTTTTCTTCCCTTTTTTTTTTCTTCCCTTTTTTTTTCCTTCCTGGAGCCTGCTGCAGGCAATTCGCGGGTTCCCTGCTGAGATCCTGCGCCCTCTGTCTCTCCAATCTCCGCTACACCGCGCGCTGTGTGTCGGCGCTCCCGGCCCAGACTTCCACTCCCTTCTGGCTCTGAATCCTCTCCTCCCGCTGGTGTGTTGCGGTGAGGTGTAGCGCTCGGGTCCCGCCGGGTCGCGGCTCCGTATCTTACCCGCCTCGCCGGGTCCCAAGTCCTCTCTCAGGTCAAGTAACCCGCCAGAGCTCTGGAATGGGCAAGTGCTTGGGTCCCGCCGGGTCACGGCTCCGCACCTTACCTACCTCACCGGTTACCGAGTCCTCTCTGAGGTGTGGCCACCCGCCGGAGCTCTGGAGTGGGCGAGTACTTGGGCCCTGCCGGGTCGGGGCTCCGTATCTTACCTGCCTCGCCGTGTGCCGAGTTCTCTCTCAGGTTCAGCTGCACGTTGTGCCCTTTCCTGTGTATTCTGGTCTCTCTTTTAGAAATAGTTGTATTTGTTGTGTTTTCGTGAATAAATATAATGTTGGGAGGAATTTTTCTGCCGGTCTCTTCGCGGCGCCATCTTCCCGGAAGTCCACCAATCTTCTTGATAAGAGATTTCAAAATAAAAGTCATAAACAGGCTCAGAAAATATTCAAAAATATTCAAAATAAAAGTCATAAACAGTTTCTGGAAAATATTCAAAATCTCAGGGAATACCTCAACAAAGAGAAAATTTGAAATATACAGTATCTGAAAAGAAACATACAATGGAGGGATTTAAAAGTAGATTAGATAAAGGTAGAGGAGACAGTAAATGAAATAGAATTTAGAGAACAGGAAAACAAAGAAGCTGAGAAACAGAGACAAAAAGGGATCTCTAGGAAAGAAAGAATATTAAGAGAGCTGTGTGACCAATCCAAATGGAACAATATTCACGCTGTAGGGGTACCATAAAAAGAAGAGAGAGACAAAGAGATAGAAAGTCTTTTTGAGGAAATAATTGTTGAAAACATCCATGCTTCTCTGGGGAAGGAAATAGTTACTCAGGTCATGGAAGTACAGAGATCTCTCAACACAAGGAACCCTAGAAAAACAACACCAGGAGATATAATAATTAAAATGGCAAAGATCAAGGACAAGGAGAGAGTATTGAAAGCAACCAGAGAGAGAAAGATATCACTTATAATGGAAAGCCCATCAGGCTATCAGGAGACTTCTCAGCAGAAACCTTACAGGCCAGAGGGAGTGCCACGATACATTTAATGCAGTGAAACAGATGGGCCTCCAGCCAAGAATACTCTGCCCGGCAAGATTATCATTTAAATTTGAAGCAGGGATTAAACAATTTCCAGATAAGCAAAAGTTGAGGGAATTTACCCTCCACAAACGGTCTCTACAGCGTATTTTGGATAGACTGCTATAGATGGAGGTGCTCCTAAGCTAAATAGTTGTCACCAGAGAAAATTAAACCACATTAAAGGAAGTAGACCAGTTAATTACTAAGCAAATGCAAAGTTAAATCAACTAGCCACAACGTCAGTCAAGATATCCACAAAGAGTATAGAATATGACACCTAATATATAAAAAGTGGAGGAGGAAGAAGGAGGGGAGGGAAAAAAAACTGTTCAGATTGAATTTGCAATGGAGTAATAAGTGATTTAAGCTAGACTGTTAGACAGTAAGGAAGATATCCTTGAATCTTTGGTAACCATGAATCCAGAGCCTGCAATGGCAATAAGTACATATCTATTGAAAATAACCCTAAATGTAAATGGACTGAATGCACCAATCAAAAGAACTAGAGTTACAGAATGGATAAAAAACAAGATCTATCTATATGCTGCCTACAAGAGACACTCACTTCAAAACCAAAGATATACACAGACTAAAAGTGAAGGAATGGAAAAAGATATTTCATGCAAACAACAAAGAGAAAAAAGCAGGTGTTGCAGTACTTGTATCAGATAAAAAAGACTTGAAAACAAAGAAAGTAACGAGACAAAGAAGGACATTACACAATGATAAGGGGGTCAGTCCAACAAGAGGATATAACCATTATAAATATCAATGCACCCAAAACAGGAGCACCTTCATATGTGAAAGGAATACTAGCAGAATTAAAGGGGAAAATAGAATGCAACGCATTCACTTTAGAAGACCAATACACCACTCAAACCAAAAGAAAGATCAACTAGACAGAAAATAAATGAGGAGACAGAGGCACGGAACAATGCGCCACAACTGATGGACCTGACAGACATCGACAGAACTCTCTACCCAAAACAGCAGGATACACATTTTTCTCAAGTGTACATGGAACATTTTCAAGAATAGATCATGTACTAGGCCACAAAAAGAACCTCAGTAAATTCAAAAAGATTGAAATTGTGCCAGCCAGCTTCTCAGAACACAAAGGTATGAAACTAGAAATAAATTATGCGAAGAAAACAAAAAACCCCACAAACACATGGAGGTTTAACAACATGCTCCTAAATAATGAATAGATCAATGACCAAATGAAAACAGATCAAGCAATATATGAAGACAAATGAAAACAAAAACTCAACACCCCAAAACCTGTGGGATGCAGCAAAGGCAGTTCTAAGAGGAAAGTATATAGCAATACAATGGCTTCCCTCAAGGAAGAACAACAATCCCAAATGAACAGTCTAAACTCACAATTAATGAAAGTAGAAAAAGAAGAACAAATGAAGCCCAAAGTCAGTAGAAGGAGGGACATAATAAAGATCAGGTCAGAAGTAAATAAAATTGAGAAGAATAAAATAGAATCAATGAAAGTAGGAGCTGGTTCTTTGAGAAAATAAACAAAATAGATAAACCCCTAGCCAGACTTATCAAGAAAACAATCAAGAAAACAAGAGAGTATACACACATAAACAGAATCAGAAATGAGAAAGAAAAAATCATAATGGACACCATGAAAATACAAAGAATTATTAGAGGATACTCTGAAAAATGATATGCCAACAAATTGAACAATGTAGAAGAAATGGATAACTTTCTAGAAAAATATAATATTCCACAGCTGACCCAGGAAGAAACAGAAAATCTGAACAGACCAATTACCAGCAACGAAATGGAATTGATAATCAAAGAACTACCTAAAAACAAAACCCCTGGACCAGATGGCTTCACCACTGAATTTTATCAAACATTTAGTGAAGACCTATTACCCATCCTCCTTAAAGTTTTCCAAATAGTAGAAGAGGAGCGAATACTTCCAAACTCATTCAATGAGGCCAGCCTCACTCTAATAACAAAACCAGGCAAAGACATCACAAAAAAAGAAAATTAAAGACCAACTTGATGAACATAGATGCAGAAGTACTCAACAAAATATTAGCAAACCAAATTCAAAAATACATCAAAAAGATTATCCATCATGATCAAGTAGGATTTATTCCAGGGATGCAAGGATGGTACAATATTTGAAAATCCATCAACACCAGCCACCACATCAACAAAAAGAAGGGCAAAAACCACATGATCATCTCTATAGATGCTGAAAAAGCATTTGAAAAAATTCAACGTCCATTCATGATAAAAACTCTTTAAGAAAATGGGTATAGAGGGCAAGTACCTCAACATAATAGAGGTCATATATGGGAAACCCACAGCCAACATCATCATACTTAACAGCAAGAAGCTGAAAGCTTTTCCTTTAAAATCGGGAACAAGACAAGGATGCCCACTCTCCCCACTTTTATTCAACATAGTTTTGGAGGTCCTAGCCACGGCAATCAGACAACACAAAGAAAGAAAAGGCATCCAGATTGGTAAGGAAGAAGATAAACTGTCCCTGTTTGCAGATGACATGATATCGTACATAGAAAACCCTCAAGTCCTAGTTCCACCATTGACTAGCTCTTCCACTACTGTCCTTAGATTAGTAAAGCTCTTGGCTTCTGTTTACAAAATAGCTTTACAAAGGTAATACATTTTAGCTGAAGAAAATTGAGACTATACTAAGAAAACTAAGAAAGAAATCACATCCCATCAGTGTTAACCACCTTCACAGTCTTGGTAAATATAGCACCCCTTTAAATAAACATGTGTGCACAATGCAACATATGGCTCAGTAGACAAGTAACAATACTGTACATGCATCCTGCATTTTAAAAAATTTTATCTATTTTTTATTTTGGTATCATTAATATACAGTCACATGAGCAACATTGTGGTTACTAGATTCCCCCCATTATCACGTCCCCACCACACACATACCCCATTACAGTCACTATCCATCAGTGTAGTAAGATGCTACTACTTGTCTTTTCTGTGCTATACTGCCTTCCCTGTGTCCCCCCCACTACATTATGTATGCTAGTCATAATGTCCCTTATTCCCCTTATCCCTCTCTTCCCACCCACCCTCCCCAGTCCCTTTCCCTTTGGTAAGTGTTAGTCCATTCTTGGGTTCTGTGTGTCTGCAGCTGTTTTGTTCCTTCAGTTTTTTCTTTGTTCTTATACTCCACAGATGAGTGAAATCATTTGGTACTTGTCTTTCTCCTCCTGGCTTATTTCACTGAGCATAATACCCTCTAGCTCCATCCATGTTGTTGAAAATGGTAGGATTTGTTCTCTTCTAACATCCCGCATTTTTTATTCAGCCTTATTCTGCAAAGATGTTTCCATGTGACTGAATATATTTTAACATATTATTCTATCAAATTGGTGTATAATACTATGTTTTAACCAGTCACCTAATGGCAGACATTCAGGTTAATAATAGTGTAAGGCAAAGTCACCATTTCTCATTGTTTGTTTTTGCCTGTCTGATAGGCAACAAGTAATAGCTTGTTTTATTTACAATAGTTTGATTGTTGTTGATATTAAACACCTTCCCATTATAGGGCATTTTATATTCCTTTTTTAAATTGGCTGTATTTTTCATCATTTATTCCATGTTTGTTATTTTCTTATTAAGAGATCTTTGTCATATTAACCATGTTTGTAATATTTGTTCTATATATTCTTTACAATTTGTCTTTGTCTCTCAACTATGATTATGTGGCTTTTCATTACGTAGTTTTTCTTTTTTAAGTAGCAAAATCTGTCAGTTATTTTCATTTTGGTTTTGAGTTTCAAGACCTGATATTCTAAAACTTTAGTGAAATTATTTCTATTTTTACGTTTCCCAATGTGTGACTATTTTGTAAAAGTCGTCCTTTTCAGCTAACTTCCAGCTCAATCACATCTCGGTCAGAGTGTGCTCTGTGTGATAGCAGGTTCTTTGTCTCTTGTTGAGGCTCTCTTTATGGACTAGATCATTTCCAGTAATTTCTTATGAAAAAATTTCGAACATACAAAAACTTGAAAGAATTGTGCAGTAAATGTGTATCTGCTACCTAGATTCCTCACTTATTAACATTTTACTATATTTGCTTATTTAATCAGTTTTTATAAATGTTTTAGGATGGTTTTAAAAATGCATTTTCTAATCAAGCTTGTTAATGTCTCTCTTTTACTGGTATTTTGTCTCTTGATGTGTCAGTAACTAACAAGGCAGGTATCTCCCTCTATGATAATGGCCTCACCAATTTCTTCGTGTAGGTCTTATTTTTTTTTCTTTATATCTTGGGCTTTTTAAACTCAGCATATACACAGAATAATTATATCTTCTTGGTATATTGAGTCTTGTGTCATTATTTAGTGATCCTCACTCAGTATGCCCAGTATTTTTTTGTTTTTTAGGATTTTCTCCCTCAAAGTCTGTTTTGCCTTCTTTAGGTTAGCAATGGCCTAGTTTATATTTTCCATTTTTTACTTTCAATTTTTTTTCCTGTGTCCTCACACTTTTTAGGTGTGTCTTAGAAACATCGTGGAGTGAGATTTCCCAAGCCTGGTTTGCTGAGTCTTTCTTTTAACTGATAGGTTTAATACACTTATGTTTATTAGGGTGAACTATATATTTGGACCAGCTCTTGTTGTCTTTATTTCTATTGTCTTTTTTTAACAACTTTGTTTTCTTTTTTCAGGGTGAGATGTGTATGTGTGTAGGTTTTTTTTTTCTATTTCTTAATTAGTTTTCATATTCCAAATTTTATTCTCTAATGACTTAGAAATTTATAAACTATTTCTACTCTCTTATTAGTTACCCTTACATTTTACCCTTTATTTTAGCTGAACCAAATCTAATTTTAAAATTCTTTTAAATAAGGAACTTGGGACATCTTAAGTCTCTCTGCCTCCTTCTATCTTAACCCTTCAGTTCCCCAGTTATTTTAGCTCTTTCTTACTTAAATCCCAAATATTAGACATTATTTTTATTATGTATGGACATTGTTTATTTACCTTTATAATTTTTGTCATTTGATTTCTTAAACATTCTTTTGTCCATCTCAGACTACCCTTCTGGTATCCTTTTCCCTTCAAATATATTGATCAGATCTGGTGTTTTCTACACATTCTAAAGATAACATGGCTGTTGACAAATCTGTTGATGTTTCTTTGTGGCTGACCTTTTTCTTTATTTTTATTTTTTGATATCATTAATCATACCCCACTACAGTCACTGTCCATCAGTGTAGTAAGATCCTATAGAATCACTACTTGTCTTCTCTATAAATACTGCCTTTCCCTTGTCCCTGCCACTGCATTATGTGTGCTAATTGTAATGCCCCTTTTCTCCCCTTATCCCTCCCTTCCCACCCATCCTCCCCATTCCCTTTCCTTTTGGTAACTATTAATCCATCTTGGGTTCTCTGAGTCTGCGGCGGTTTTGTTCCTTCAGTTTTTCCTTTGCTCTTATACTCCACAGATGAGTGAAATCAGTTGATATTTGTCTTTCTCCGCCTGGCTTATTTCACTGAGCATAATAACCTCTAGCTCCATCCATGTTGTTGCAAATGGTAGGATTTGTTTTCTTCTTATGGATGAATAATATTTCATTCTGTATATGTACCACATCTTCTTTATCCATTCATCTACTGATGGACACTGAGGTTGCTTCCATTTCTTGGCTATTGTAAATAGTGCTGCGATAAACATAAGGGTGCATATGTGTTTTTCAAACTGGGCTGCTGCACAACTTCCGGGAAGATGGTGACATGAGCAGGGCGGCAGAAATCTCCTCCCAACACTGTATTTATCCATGAAAACACAGCAAATACAACTATTCCTAAAAGAGAGACCAGAATACACAGGAAAGTGCACAGTGTGCAGCTACATCTGAGAGGACTCGGCACCCCGCAAGGCGGTCATAAAGAGCCCAGCTGACACACATGGCAACTACCAGTGACCACTACTATAGCCATGAAAAGACAGAGGAATATGCTACAGACAAAGCTCCAGACCCAGACAACCCCAGAGAGGGAACCTAAAGGGATGGAAATGCACAGTCTTCCTGAAAAAGAATTCAGAATAAAAGTCATAACCATGCTGACGGATCTACAGAGAAATGTGAAAGAACTGAGGGAGGAAGTGAGGAAGGACTGCAGAAATCAGACCAGCCATCGACGGGCTTAACAGCAGACTGGATGAGATGCAAGAGACTGTTAATGGAATAGAAATCAGGGAAGAGGAATACAGAGAAGCTGAGGCAGAGAGAGATAAAAGGATCTCTAGGAATGAAAGAATATTAACAGAACTGTGTGACCAATCCAAACGGAACAATATTTGCATTACAGGAGTACCAGAGGAAGAAGAGAGAGAAAAAGGGATAGAAAGTGTCTTTGAAGAAATAATTGCTGAAAACTTTCCCACGCAGGGGAAAGAAATAGTCGTGCAGTCCACGGAAGCCCACAGATCTCCCAACAAAAGGGACCCAAGGAAGACAACACCCAGACACATAATAATTAAGATGGCAAATATCAAAGATAAAGACAGAGAATTAAAGGCAGCTAGAGAGCGAAAAAAGATCACCTACAAAGGAAAACCCATCAGACTATCATCAGACTTCTCAACAGAAACCTTACAGGCCAGAAGAGAATGGCATGATATATTTAACGTAATGAAACAGAAGGGCCCAGAACCAAGAATATTGTATCCAGCATGATTATCATTTAAATATGATGGAGGGATTAAACAATTTCCAGACAAAGGAAAGTTGAGAGAGTTTGCCTCTCATAAACCACCACTACAGGACATCTTAAACGGACTGCTCTAGAGGGAAGCACCCCTAAGGCTAAAAAGATGTCACCAGAGAAAATAAAATCATAGCAAAGAAAGCAGACCATCCAAATACTAACTAAAGGCAAAGAATAAAACATTTAATATATAAAGAAAGGAGGAGGAAGAATAGGAAGGGAGAGATAAATAAACATCAGACGGCGTTCACAATAACTTAACAAGAAAGTTAGGTAGTAAAGAAGCAACCCTTGAACCTTTGGTAACCATGAATCTAAAGCCAGCAATGGCAATAAGTACATATCTATCGATAATCACCCTAAATGTAAATGGACTGAATGCACCAATCAAAAGACACAGAGTAATAGAGTGGATAAAAAAGCAAGACCCATCTATATGCTGCTTACAAGAGACTCACCTCAAACCCAAAGATATACACAGACTAAAAGTGAAGGGATGGAAAAAGATATTTCAAGCAAACAACAAAGAGAAATAAGCAGGTGTTGCAGTACTTGAATCAGAGAAAATAGACTTCAAAACGAAGAAAATAGCAAGAGATAAAGAAGGTCATTACATAATGATAAAGGGGTCAGTCCAACAAGAAGATACAACCATTATAAATATATATGCAACCAACACAGGAGCGCCAGCATATGTGAAACAAATACTAACAGAATTAAAGGAGGAAATAGGCAGCAATGCATTCATTTTAGGAGACTTCAACACACCACTCACTCCAAAGGACAGATCCACCAGACAGAGAATAAGTAAAGACACAGAGGCACTGAACAACACACTACAACAGATGGACCTAACAGACATCTACAGAACTCTGCACCCAAAAGCAACAGGATACACATTCTTCTCAAGTGCACATGGAACATTTTCCAGAATAGACCACATACTAGGCCACAAAAAGAACCTCAGGATATTCAAAACTATTGAAATCCTACCAACCAATTTCTCAGATCACAAAGGTATAAAACTAGAAATAAATTTTAGAAAGAAATCAAAAAGGTTCACAAATACATGGAGACTTAACAACATTCTCCTAATGAATCAATGGGTTAATGACCAAATCAAAACAGAAATCAAAGAATATATGGAGACTAATGACAACAACAACACAAAGCCACAACTTCTGTGGCCCGCAGCGAAGGCAGTTTTAAGAGTAAAGTATATTGCAATCCAGGCCTATTTAAAGAAGGAAGAACATTTCCAAATGAATTGTCTGAAGACACAATTACTGAAATTGGAAAAAGAAGAACAAATGAAGCCCAAAGTCACCAGAAGGAGGGACATAATAAAGATCAGAGAAGAAATAAATAGAATTGAGAAGAATAAAACAATAGAAAAAATCAATGAAACCAAGAGCTGGTTCTTTGGAAAAATAAACAAAATAGATAAACCCCTAGCCAGACTCATTAAGAGAAAAAGAGAATCCACACACATAAACAGAATCAGAAGTGAGAAAGGAAAAATAACGATGGACCCCACAGAAATACAAAGAATTATAAGAGAATATTATGAGCATCTATATGCTAACAAGCTGGAAAACCTAGAAGAAATGGACAACTTCTTAGAAAAATACAACCTTCCAAGACTGACCAAGGAAGAAACATAAAAACTAAACAGACCAATCATCAGCAACTAAATTGAATTGGTAATCAAAAAACTACCCAAGAACAAAACCCCCGGACCTGATGGATTCACCTCTGAATTGTACCAGACACATAGAGAAGAAATAATACCCATTCTCCTTAAAGTTTTTCAAAAATAGAAGAGGAGGGAATACTTCCAAACTCTTTCTATGAAGCCAGCATCACTCTAATACCATAATCGGGGAAAGACCTCACCAAAAAAGAGAATTACAGACCAATATTGCTGATGAACATAGATGCAAAAATACTCAACAAAACATTAGCAAACCGAATTCAAAAATATATCAAGAGGATCATGCACCATGATCAAGTGGCATTCATCCCAGAGATGCAAAGATGGTACAACATTCGAAAATCCATCAACATCATCCACCACATCAACAAAAAGAAGAACAAAAACCACATGATCATCTCCATAGATGCTGTAAAAGCATTAGATAAAATTCAGCATCCAATCATGATGAAAACTCTCAACAAAATGGGTATACAGCGCAAGTACCTCAACATCACAATGGCCATATATGACAAACCCACAGCTAACATCATACGTAACAGCGAGAAGCTGAAAGGTTTGCATCTAAGATCAGGAACAAGACAGGGGTGCCCACTCTCTCCACTGTTATTCAACATAGTACTGGAGGTCCTATCCACGGCAATCAGATAAAACAAGGACATACAAGGCATCCAGATTGGTAAAGAAGAAGTCAAATAGTCACTATTTGCTGATGACATGATACTGTACATAAAAAACCCTAAGGACTCTACTCCCAAACTACTAGAACTAATATCTGCATTCAGCAAAGTTGCAGGATACAAAATTAACACAGAGAAATCTGTTCATCACTAACGATGAACTAAGAGAAAGAGAAATCAGAAAAACAATTCCATTCACAATTGCATCTAAAAGAATAAAATACCTAGGAATAAACCTAACGAAGGAAGTGAAAGACCTGTACTCTGAAAACTACAAGACACTCCTTGGAGAAATTAAAGAAGACACTAACAAATGGAAATGCATCCCATGCTCTTGGCTAGGAAGAATAAATATTGTCAAAATGGCAATACTACCTAAAGCAATCTACAGATTCAACACAATCCCTATCAAACTACCAACAGCTTTCTTCAATGAACTGGAACAAATAATTCTAAAATTCATATGGAACCAGAAAAGACCCCGAATAGCCAAAACAATCCTGAGAAGGAGGAATCAAACAGGGGGAATTACGCTCCCTGACTTCAAGCTCTACTACAAAGCCACAGTAATCAAGACAATTTGGTGTTGGCACAAAAACAGACCCACAGACCAATGGAACAGAATAGAAAATCCAAACATTAACGCAAACATATACAGTCAATTAATATTTGATAAAGGAGCCTTGGATATACAATGGGGACATGACATCCTCTTCAGCAGCCGGTGTTGGAAAAACTGGACAGCTACATGTAAGAGAATGAAACGGGACTACTCTCTAGCCCCACAGACAGAGGTATACTCAAGGTGGATCAAAGACCTGAATGTAAATCATGAAACCATAAAACTCTTAGAAGAAAACATAGGCAAAAATCTCTTGGACATAAACATGAGCGACTTCTTCATGAACATATCTTCCCAGGCAAGGGAAACAAGAGCAAAAATGAACAAGTGGGAGTATATCAAGCTGAAAAGCTTCTGTGCAGCAAAGGACAGCATCAGTAGAACAAAAAGACATCCTACAGTATGGGAAAATATATTCATAAATGATGCATCTGATAAGGGGTTGACATCCAAAATATATAAAGAATTCACGCACCTTAACAAACAAAAAGCAAATAATCCAATTAAGAAATGGGCAGAGGACATGAATAGACACTTCTCTAAAGAAGAAATTCAGATGGCCAACAGGCACTTGAGAAGATGCTCCACATCGCTAGTCATCAGAGAAATGCAGATTAAAACCACAATGAGATATCACCTCACACCAGTGAGGATGGCCAACATCCAAAACACAAACTACGACAAATGTTGGCAAGGATGTGGAGAAAAGGGACCCCTCCTACACTGCTGGTGGGAATGCAAATTAGTTCAACCATTGTGGAAAGCAGTATGGAGGTTCCTCAAAACCTCAAAATAGAAATATCATTTGACCCAGGAATCCCACTCCTAGGCATTTACCCCAAGAATGCAGCAGCTCAGTTTAAAAAGACAGATGCACCCCTATGTTATTGCAGCACTATTTACAGTAGCCAAGAAATGGAAGCAACCTAAGTATCCATCAGTAGATGAATGGATAAAGAAGATGTGGTATATATACAGAATGGAATATTATTCAGCCAATAGAAGAAAACAAGTCCTACCTTTTGCAACAACATAGACGGAGCTGGAAGATATCAATCTCAGTGATATAAGCCAAGCCGAAAAAGACAAGTATCAAATGATTTCACTCATACGTGGAGTATTAAAACAAAGAACAACAACAAAAAAAACTGAAGGAACAAAACAGCAGCAGACTGACAGAACCCAAGAACGGACTAATAGTTACCAAATGGAAAGGGACTGGGGAAGATGGGTGGGAAGAGAGGGATAAGAGGGTAAAAGGGGCATTATGATTAGCAGAAGTAATGTTGGGGGGGCATCGGGAGGGCTGTACAACTCAGAGAAGACAAGTAGTGATTCTATAGCATCTTACTACGCTCGTGGACAGTGACTGTAAGGGGGTTGGTGGGGGGGACCTGATGAAGTTGGTTGATTAATCACCATGGTATTGCACATGTAATTGTAGATTAATGATACCAAAAAAAAAAACTGGGCTGCTGCATTCTTAGGGTAAATTCCTAGGAGTGGAATTCCTGGGTCAAATGGTATTTCTATTTTGAGTTTTTTGAGGAACCTCCATACTGCTTTCCACAATGGTTGAACTAGATTACATTCCCAGCAGCAGTGTAGGAGGGTTCCCCTTTCTCCACATCCTTGCCAACATTTGTTATTGTTTGTCTTTTAGGTGGTGGCCATCCTTACTTGTGCGAGGTGATATCTCATTGTGGTTTTAATTTTCATTTCTCTGATGATTAGTGATGTGGAGCGTCCTTTCATGTGCCTGTTGGCCATCTGCATTTCTTCTTTGGAGAAGTGTCTGTTCAGCTCCTCTGCCCATTTTCTAATTGGCTTATTTGCTTTTTGTTTGTTGAGGTGCTTGCGCTCTTTATATATTTTGTATGTCAACCACTTATCGCATATGTCATTTACAAATATATTCTCCCGTACTGTAGGATGTCTTTTTGTTCTGTTAATGGTGTCCTTTGCTGTACAGAGCTTTTTAGTGTGATATAGTCCCACTTGTTCATTTTTGCTTTTGTTTCCCTTGTCCTGGGAGATATGTTCATGAAGAAATTGCTCATGTTTATGTCTAAGAGATTTTTGCCTATATTTTTTTCTAAGAGTTTTATGGTTTCATGACTTACATTCAGGTCTTTGATCTATTTTGAGTTTACTTTTGTGTATGAGGTTAGACAGTAATCCAGTTTCTTTCTTTTGCATGTAGCTGTCCGTTTTGCCAACAGCAGCTTTTGAAGAGGCTGTCATTTCCCCTTTGTATGTCCCTGGCTCCTTTATCATATAGTAATTGACATATATGATTGGGTTTATATCAGGACTCTCTGTCCTGTTTGACTGGTCTATGGTTCTGTTCTATGGTTATGTGCCAAATTGTCTTGATTACTGTGGCTTTGTAGTAGAGCTTGAAGTCAGGGAGCATAATTCCCCCTGCTTTATTCTCCTTCTCAGGATAGCTTTGGCTATTCACTGTCTTTTGTCATACCGTATGAATTTTAGAACTATTTTCTTTAGTGTAATGAAGAAAGGTGACCTTTCTTTTAAGATCTCCTTGGTTTTGGTCTTTTCCAGTTGCACTCACGTCTTATGCTTGGGTTTCTTTTTATAAGCCCAGCTTGGAACAAGATGTGCTTCTTGACTCTGTGAATTCATGTTTTTCAACTGAAAAATATATGCCATTATCTCTTTAATTGTCCACTAGATGTATTTTTGACCTCTAAATCTCTTAACATCTTCATCTTCAGTATTTTCCGTTTGTATTTTTCTCTATGGCAGGCTGTGTGTAATTTATTTGGATTTTTCTTCTAAATACTTAATTCCTGTCATACCCTGTCTATTCAGTTTTCATTTCCCCATTAAATCTTTGACTACTGGAAGTCACTTTCCTGCAGTGTAATCTGCTCTTCATTCCTTGTTACCCCTTGTTGCATGCTCATCGGTAGGATTGTGCCATTATTTCTTTTAGCTTTTCACGCATAGCTGTTTTGTGTTCTGTCTGACAATGTCTGCAAGGTGCTGGGGTGTCTCAACCTGCTGTTACTTTGACTTACCCCCAGGTGGCTTGAATCAGAACCTGGTTGACCTCATATTGGGCAAGCAGGGCTCCAGAGGGGCTTCGTTTGTGCTGCTCCAGCTTCTTTGAGAGCTGGGGAATGAGTGGCCCAGCACCAGCCTCCAGGCCCTGTGCCAGAGTGCCTGGCCATCACCCCACCGTCAGACAGCATCCGGTCCAGGCCACAAGGTGGTTCCCCCTGCCGCAGACTGGGAAGTTGCTGTGCCCTCCTGCAGCACATGGCTGTGTGGGCAGGGTCTGCAGGCCTACCTGCCTATCACTCTGTTGGTGAGACGTTCTTTGGTAGAGCTCCGCCTGGCTTTTGGTCTCAGTTTTCCTTTTTCTTAAAGTATATATTTAGAAATTTAAAAAAATATGACTTTGATGGTAAAATTCTGTTTCTGTCATTTTGTCAGTTTATTTCACCCTTGATTTTGAAAGGTGGCTTTACTCAGTGAACAATTCTAGATTAATCCTGATTTTTTCTTAATACTTTTGAGATTTTTAAAACTATTCCTTTGGTTCTGTCTTCCACCACAGGTTGGGAAGGATGATGCCAGGGCTTTGCAGTGGTGCAAATTGAGAGGTGGTGTGACTGTGTACAGAGCCTGGCTCTCCTGCTACAGGAATCTGCAGCCCAGTCTTCCAGTGGGCTCAGCATTTCTCATTCCTAGTTCCCTGGAGCCATTTAGAAATGTATACATTTCCCCATTATGGAAAAGAATTACATAAGAATGAAAATGTTGCTTGTTCCTTATTAATTTATTTTCCGATTCTCTTTTCCTTGCCAGTAAAGAGAAAAATTATGAAATAGTCCATATAGTTGCTTAGTTTCTACCAGATAATTTAAAAATAGTCTGTTATTTAAAGTTGAATGAAGAATACCCTGCAACTTTACCACATGTCAAAACAACTATTTTGAGTTATGCTAAAAATAATGAGGCCCAACTTCTGAGGGTAGGAAAAAGTACTTTCTAGAAGCTTCTATATTTTTTCTTTAAACCACCTGAAAGAGCTGATCAGTCTTTCTTCCCATGTCTTTCCAGCCTTGGTAAAAACAAGGTACCTTTTCTTAGGCAAAGAGAGGTAAATTGCTGTGAATTCACTCTGCTTCTGTCCGTAGAACTTCCCCTCCTGGGAACTAGCCAGAGCGCAAACAAATGAGACTATTATTTACATCTTTTGTAGATCAGAGGTAAAGGGAAGAGAAGAAGGCAGCCATAGAGGGTCAGATAAGATATTTTAGGAAACTTTTTTTTTTATCAAGCTTAAAAACTGCATTGCTGACAATGACAAATTAAACCAAAATAAACTAATAATACAGTGTTCAGATTACGGCTCATGATATGATATTGTAGAAGGAAGAATTTTATGTACCCATGATTCTTTTCCAAACTATTAAATTTATTGTGAAATTATTTTAAATGAACCACTTTTTGATTCTGCTCATTTCCTGTTAAGTGGTTTGCTTTTTTTTAGAAATTTGTTTTTAATCATCTTTGCATTTAATGAGTTTTGCTGCTGTTGTTTATAAAATTCTCTCTCTTCTCTACTGGAATATAGCTGTGTTGATGTGGGGACCTCCTGGTATTCTCAGTCCTTAGCTGAGTCTGACATTTATTCAGTATTTCATCAATATTTCTTGAATGAATCAAATTTAAAATTAGCTCAGGTTAATTGTGCTTCTCCTCTTCCATTGTCTTGTCAGTGATAGTCCGGTGCTTTTTTGGCACCTGTAACAGTGTATCAGAGGAGAGGATGCAGGCAGATTTGGCATGAATTGACAGTGGTTCACTGAGATAAAAGGTCATTTCTCTTTCATACAAAACAAGTCCTAGGCAGTCAGTGTTCCTCCCCACCAGGGTGCCAGGCCATCCCATCATTGACAGCATGCCATCTCATAGCCTAGCATGGCTGGTGGACCTTGCCTGCCACATTTGTATTCCAGACCCAAGGAGGAGGAAGAGGTGGACATTCTCTCTGACCCCATCCCCATTTCAAGAACACATTGTATTACATTACTTTCCCTTAGAGGAACATGGCTGGTTCATAGCCACATGGCAACACCTGGCTATCAGGGAGGAATGCAGTACATACCTGGAAAGAAAAAGAATAGCAGTATGAAGCAGAGAGCAGTCTCTACTGTAGGGAGAGAACTTTAGCACTTTTCAGTTTTTAAGAGGCTTAAGGTATCATTTTAGAAGTTAAAGTACCTCAATACTTTTAAACTAATACTTAATTCTGAGAGTTTTGGGGAAAGAATAAGAGATACTATATGAAAATGTACGTTTTAGTTATATTTTGGAGTCGATTTTGGTTGCTTTTTGCCTCGGCTTTAAATCTCGGAAGAATCATGTCCACAAAGTATTAAAAAAAGTTAACAGATAAAGTCAGGTCTTCTCCGAAGCAGTGCCAAAGGAGAAATAAATTTATCCTTGATGTAAGAATTCACTTACAGTAAGCTTAATTGCTTTTTCACGTGTAAATAAAGCCTGTTCCACCCTCAGGCCTCCCAAGCCCACTGTGTGTGGGTTTGTGGACCTGACACCCCCATGCAGGACAAGGCCGCAGGCCGGGAGCATCGAGGCAGTATCTGCACACTCCAGAGTTGGCCCGCACCTGTCCTGGAGCCCCAGCCGTGGTGGTGTGTGGTGGGAGGGGCAGACAGCCTCATCAGTCAGACCAAACGTGGTGAGACTGCTTCCTTTGAAGGACAGGGTTAAACATCAGTTAAGAAAATTCTGGCATGAAATTGATCACCAATACAATTTTAAGCCCCAGAAACCCTAATCTCAATATTTGAAGGCTTGTTATCTGCGGCAGCGCTCGCATCCCTGTACCTGGGGCACCCCTCGTGCCCTGTGCCAGAACCTGGGGCACCCCTTGCACTCCTCTGCTGGTACCTGAGGCACCTCTCGGGCTCCTGTACAGGTACTTGTGATGCTGTGTTCTCACTTGAGGAGAGGGAATGTGTTGTAATGGTTTCTCTGCCCCGTTATCTAATGTGGGGCCTCGTATGAGTAAATAAATGAGTACGGTCTTGCTTTCTTTAAAGCTTAAAGCAAACTAATTTGAATCTTAGAGACTAGGTAACAAAATCCCTTTTGCTGATCCTAAGACAAGTAAGAACTAGAAGCTGTCTGCAGCATGTGGACAGGCAGCCCCAGCCGAAAGGCTGGGGTGTCGAACACACTCACAGCTGCCCCGTGAGCCCTGCTGTGTCACTGTGGCAGGATGCCCTCAGTGCCACCCCGGGTTCTTCCCCCATCCTCATGAGCAGCCCATGGGAACCCTGTGTGCTCACGCTGTGCAAGCGGGACCCAGCATTCCTCCATTTCACCCACCCCTGCCCTTACTGAGAGCTCTAGAGAGTCAGGGTGGACGCCTAGGTTCATCGTTCTAACCCAGCACTGCCATTACAGCTTCCTATGATGATGGAAACGCCCTGTCTGCCCCAGCCAGTATGCAGCCATCAGCCCCGTGAGGCTCCTGAGCACTTGGAATGCAGCTAATGCAACTAGGAGCTAGATTTTTAATTTAACTAAGTTGAGTATAAACAGCTTCTGGTGGCTATGTAGTGGGCAACAGAGCTCTCACCTAATAGTAATACCTTGTTAGCTGTGCATGGGTTAAAAAGCTTCCTTGGAACCCATATGTGAGTCTAATGACCTAATGCTTGTGGAAATTAGGGTTTGGCAATATTTTAAAAGTTTCATGTAAGCTGTTTTTTTTTTTTTTTTTGTCAGATGAGTTTACATGCATTTAGGATACCCTTTGACAATTATTTATATAGTAAAGAATTACTTTACAATAAAGGCCAGTAGTTGTATTTTGTTTATGAAGCATCAGTAGTATTTATTGGCTTATTCACATTATCTGACAGTTGTAGAGTTTGGGCTCAAATGAGTTTTATGTCACATAAAGCTTAAAGCTGAACCACTACAGGTAAGCGTACAGACTGTAATCCAGTGCTGGGTATGCAGCTTGGAAAGAGGCAGCCTGGCTCATATTAAAAATGGGACAGGCTGCATGTCCCTGCTTGGTTTCCTAAGAGGATTTAAATTTGGATAATGGGCGTTCCCTGAAACTTTGAATATAGCACCTGAAGTGCTCCCCAGAGTTTCCCAGCATCCTCCACCATGAAGCCTGGGGTCGACTGGCTTCTTGATTAGATTAACAGAAAATGTGCAAGGGTGTCATAGTTGGATTTTTCCAGTGATTTTGTGTGCTTTGGCCTCTCTCTTTTTTTTTTTTAAGGTATCATTGATAAACAATCTTATGAAGGTTTCACATGAGCAACATTGTGGGTACTACATTCACCCATGTTATTTAGTTCCCCACACACACACGCCACCTCAATCACTGTCCATCAGCATAGTAAAATATTTTGGCCTCATTTTTATTTTCTCACTTGTCACGTGCCCCATTTAAAAGAGTTCTAATGTATAGACAAATGTTACAAATTCATTACTTAAAAGTAGTTGGAAAAAACTAAACTGCCTACTTGCTAAGCATTAGTTGTCCTCAGCCTTTTTTCCCAGATGTAGTTGTCTTCACCTTGGAAGTAAAAATAACAACTAGTAATAGACTTTGTTTTCACAAAGAAATATGTTCCGTCTCATTTTTCTTGATACATACACATTCTTGGCGCATCTTTAATTTTCCCATCTTTGACAGAAATGAGTGTGATAAATTCTTCACTTTCCACTTGACTCAAGAAAAACAGTTGTATAACTGCCTGGCTAATGGCAGCGGACACTTCACAGTTGGGAAGAGGACATGCCCTGCCCTGGTCTTTCCCTTCATCCAAAGCCTTCTGTGATCAGCCACCTCCTTGAAATCCCCACTAAGAGGTTGCCTATACCTGGCTCCAAGCCAGCGTTCTGAGACAGAATGGGCAGTGGGCACCCGCACCCTGCTGTCTCAGGACATGGTGTCAGTGTCTCCTCACCGTCTTCATTCTGTCTCTCTCATGTGTCCAGCCATTCCGCTCTGTTGGCTCTGTGTCTGAAACATCTCATCTCTCCACTTCTCACTGCCTCTGCTGCCCGCCCTCCCACCGTCTCTTCCCTGGGCCGCCTGCTCTCCCAGCTCCTCCCCCACCCCGCCCGCCCCCTGCCCTCCAGTATATTGTTCTGTGGCAGAATCTGCTCGAAACAGTAGGTGATCAGGCATGTGGACCAAACTCTCACCAGACAGGAGAGATGTCTGGAATTTCTGGAGGCAAGGAAACTAACCCTTAGAGTTCCAGGGACCTGACACACCCCAGTTTCATCCTCAGCAGCACTGTATGCAGGAGGGCAGGCACCTCTGTTTTACACACAGATAACTTGGCACTTACAGGTGTTGGTAGCCAAATCCATCCTTTGGCAAAGCAAAGACGCCAGTCCAGGACTCTCTGTTTGGAAATAAGTGCTTTTTATTATGGAATAATTGCCTTACAAGGAAAATAGGGAAGAAAATGCTTAGGAAAATGCCTTAAAAGATTCTAGGGCATTTTTCTTTCATGTGTTTATTTTCCTACTTCTATAGTGATTAGCACCAAAATCCTTAAAATGCAAAGTCCTCACTGGTTAGGAGGCAACAGGAAAAGGAAGAACTTGGGTGCACAGCCTCCCTCTCCATATCCTAAAAAGCAGAGTAGGTGCTGCAGGTCTGAAAAGGTAAGGAAGGGAAGTTACAAATAAAAGTGGTTAGAAAATTAAATGGAAAACCAACGTACTGTGACTCAAGTGGTAGTTAAAATCAGAAAAGTATGTCATTGAAGCTGAGGAAGAATTGTATAAGGATGTAGTGAATTTAATAACGGAATAAAAAAGAGTGAGAACCAAGACCAGTTTTGGATTTAGCAGAGAGGTCGCTAGTTAAGGCACTAACTAGTCAGATTATAGAATAGGAGATTAAAATGTTTAGATATCGGATCAACCATATAAACTCTGATTTCTTTGGTTTTGTTTATAACGCTAGCTAACTTATAGACGAAGTCCTTGTTTTATTTATTATTTGGTATTTTATATTCAGTTTATTATTTCCTTTTATAATTCTGAAAAGATACCTGTATTCACTTTTCTCCTCCTTTATCCTTTTGTATTTGCCACGTAGTCTCCTGACCTTCCTTAATGTCTAGGGGCCTTGTTTCATCTTACTAGCACAGATTGCCATCTAGTGGCCAAAACCTGGGTCACTTAGTACCCAAAGTAAGCAGGAAAAAAGCATGAGCTGTTCTTGCCCATCTGTTTTCTCAGCTAGAGTGCTTTGAGGGTCGACTTTTGGCAAATCACTTGATTTTGTTTTGTTTTTTTGTTTCCTGTGTGAAACTGAGGTGATAAACCTTGATTATATAAATGAATCCCTTAATCAAAGAAGTTTCTTTTAAGAAAAATAGTTAACTTTTATGTTTAAGCCAAGGGATTTTTTTTTCAACTTCCATGGTATATCCCATATCTTTTCCTAATCAGGTCAGTCTACTTTCTCTGCAAATATATTATTACCAGGTTGTACCTGATGTTTGTAAGGCTAATCTTCAAGCTGTGTCTGAAAAAGAACAGTTTATTTATACATTGTAATTTGCAGAGGCAATATTTTAGAAGGGCTTTCAGCAGTAAGGGTTAAAAAAAGAAAGACTTTTTATTATTTAAGCCAACTTGCATTGCTGTTTTCTGTACAAATCTAGGAAAGGACTTGTCTTACCCTTTTCGTGACTATGCTGGTAAATTGGGGCTTTCATGGACCTAGTTCTTCCTGTGTAATGTGTGGACGGGTAAATGGACTGCCTTTATGTTCTTGCAACAGTGTTATTAACTGATTAGTGGTGTCACTTGTTAATATACTTCTTTTATATTTCAGAAAAGATGTTGGTTTGAAGCGGTTTTTTCCTCGGAGTTTACTGGATTCTGTCAAGGTAACTAATCTGCTTTATTGTAATCAGATGACCACATTATGCAAATACTTCCTTCATGGTAGGTGGTTTTTCTCTCTTTCATGTAAAATTTATAATACAAAAAGCTGACAGTTATTCTAATCATATTTATGGCAAGTAGCTCTTTATAAAGTACAGCTTTCTCTCAAAAAACATAGCTCTACTTCTTGATTGTGATACTCAGTTACGTACAAAACTAAGAAAGTCGCGTGTACAATAATTGCAACACCTTGTCATGTAGGTCTTTATGGTCTCAGGTCTTTTGACACACACAGGTAAAGAAGCAGAATATGCAGGAATCACAGTGGTGGTGGCTGAATGTGTGTGCAAGTGCATTCTGAAGACCTGTCTTCTCGCTGCAACCATGTGGCCTCTCCTGCTCTCTACTAACTTTTGAAGAGCACCGTCTTATCCCTTCCTGAACTTCCCACTGCAGGGAGAACACCCAGGGACTGGGAAAGGCGCTTCCTCACCCAACCCAGAACACATGCCAGGACAATCAAGTGCGGTGGGAGGACCCTGACTGGGTCAAGGCAGAGTCCGGCTCAGAGGACCTCTGCCATTTACTAGCCTCGTAATCTTGGGCCTGGTTTCTTATTTCCACACTGAGGAAAATAATATTTTGTAGAGTTGGTGTGAATATTTAACAGATTAGTATATATATATATGTATATATATATTACTTAATACAGTACCTGTTAACAGTGCAGTTCATAAAAGGTGGTTGTTACTGCTCTTTTGTCACAAAGGTTATGTTCTACACCAGAACAGCCATATGGAAGACTACCTCATCACCTGAGGCCCAAGCAGGATATGATGTGTGTGTTATGAGAGAATGTAGCATAATGGCTAAGAGAACTGGTTCTGAAACAAACTGCCTTGGTGGAATTCTGACTTCTTCAAATTGAATTGCGTGGGAATTTGGCCAACTTACTGCAGCTTCCTGTATTTCAGTCTCCACACCTGTAAAATGGGGATAAGACCACTTTCTAAAACAGAGTTCACACAAAGATCAAATGGGTTAATAGGTAAAGTCTCAGAACAGTGAATGTGGAAAGAACTCACCAGGTGTCACCCATAACGAAGTGAGTGAGCATCGTGTTATCACTGGTAGCAACAAAATGCCAAATGCAGCTTTTATTGCATGATCTGAGATACATTTACACTTACACACAGGAGTTTCTTGGTGGTTGTAGAGTTGGCCCCGGGTTTTTTTACCTGTCACTGGATCATAGTGTTGGTTCACTTTATCAGAGGCAACCCTTGACAGAAGTCCTTTGTGCAGCTCTCCAGTTCTGCTTGCTTTCCATCCTGTCAGGAACAGGACCGCCAGGGCTGGGACTGATTTCTCCTAGATGGCCCTCCCATCCTCACGTGGCTGCTTGATAATCTTGGGAAATGGGTACACAAGTGTTTGTTGTGAAGTGGAAAGTGCTCTATGAACATGAGAAGGTGTGTTGGAGCAGTAGAGAAGTGTACTCCTTAGTGTTCCCAGTGTTGCCACTCTGTTGTTTTGTTTTCATTAACGTTTCCTGATCTGTTAATGAACTTCTGGGATGAATGGTGGGGAATCTCACTCTGGCAGCACTCTCCACATGGTGAAGGCCAAACAGCAGGGGGTGGACACTGCTGCCACCAACAGGTAGCCCACAGACCATTGACAAGAGTAAGCTGGCTCAGGTGTGGCAGTCAGAGGACAGAGAGCTTTATGTGAAGTTTGTCATAGTGGAAGGGGTTGGAGGCAAAATCCAGGGTACATGGAGGTATGTGAGAATGGCAGAGTTGTGTCGTTCTGGAGGCTTATTAGGTGCGGTTGGCCATCCTCTTGGGGGCGGGAGGATAGGAGACTCAGTTTGCCCTGGAGAGGCCTGGAGTAAGTACCAAGAAGACATGGGAAGATCTTGAGTGGAAGGGATGCCTCTGCACTTAAATCTGTAGTTTGCTGGGGAGTGTGGGGGGACGAGATGTTCAAACAAGTATAAGACACAGTTCATTACTGAGTTTACATTGTCATTGGACAGAAAAGTGCACTGCCCGACGTGAAATGAAAAAGCAGGAAACGATGTGGAAATGCTATATCATGTTAGCAGTGTCATCAGCAGTTATCAGTTGTGGAGGCCTCAGAACTACTGTAAAGTCTCCTTAAAGCGGTATGTAGATAAGCACTTATATGCGAGGTCTGACTGCTGTCATTTGGGAGTCCAAGAAATTATTCTACATTTAAAAAGGATTCTCGTACTCAAAGCAGGGAGCCCTGCATACAGGTCACAGGGGCCATGGTATCATTGTAGCCTAGGTGACATGGAATCCCCAAGGAGGTTCAATGGAGGACTGACCCACTCCTCTTCCACAGCCCCAGTCCTCCCACAATGAGCCCTTCTCATCCCCAGCTTAAGACCCTCTTTTACTCTTGCCCACCATCCTGTGAAGAGATGGGGAAATGCTCTTCTCTGTCTTAAGACCCTGCTCAGAATCTTAATTATTAATTTCACTTTCTCAGATTTTAATTACATAGTTATATACTTGTTTGTATCTTGTCTGCTTGTCTTCACTGTATTTTAAGATCCATGTGGGCAAAGGTAGAATGTGCTACGTTCTCTGCTCTAAACCCTGTTTGGCATGATACCTGGCATACAGTAATGTTTGATAAATCAGTGTTTAAACAAAAGAATGAACAACTTTAGCAGCAATTCGGCAGATGAATAGAATTGGAGGAGACACTTTCTCGGCAGAGGGACACTGAGAAAGGCTTGAAGACAGTAGGGCTGAAAAGCTGGAGAAGCTTGCTCCCCTGGGTGTGTGTGCACTGCTGCAGCCACGCTCCAAAGGAGTCCCGTTCCCTGCCGAAGGTGTGTTCTCTGCAGGCTTCTTTCAGGACAGCCCTTGGAGTCCACCGTTACGAGCTGCCCTGTCCTGGCATTGGTGCAGTCCATCTGAGCTCCACCACAGAGGCAGGCCGAACCCTGTTTGTGCTCAGGGACACGTGAGGTCACTGTGGGTGAAGAATCGCCATGTATGGACTCAAACACTGAGATAAGGGGACTTAGGAACACTGGGGATTCAGTGCAGGTTTCACAGCAGGGGAGGGACAGGATCACTTTTTGGATTATAGAATATAAATCTGACAGCATCATGGAGGGCAGATTGAAAGGCAGAGTGACCAGGCCAGGGTGCAGAGGCTGTCCCAGGGATACAGCGGGAAGGGATTGACCTTGGAGAACTTGAGAACATTTCTTAATGAACCTGACAAATAGCAGTTGTGTTTTTTGAGTTCAATTGCTGCTGATTTTGATATAATCAGTAGAGATTATAAAGTTCAGCTACTGTTAGGTATGGATTTATCTAGTGATTCATATACATGTTTATTAGAACTCATTTTTCGCATACTTTCTAATGGAAAGGGAATTGGTGTAACTGTGTAAAACAAATTATGTATATTTGGCTTCTTAAATCACTTCATTACCAGTTCCTGTCCTTAGGCCAAAATTTATTCACCTTTATATAAATTCTTTCAACATTGCACTGATTGTCATCCAATTGTTGAGGGATATGTACTGATATAAACATACGCCTATGCAGTGTACAGCACCTGCAGTACAAATTGGGGTGTGTTCAGACAGTCCCTTCTTCAAAACTACTGCTGTGAAATGAAGCTTCAGCTAACAGGAAATTCACATCAGCTTGCTGTTTCTTCCAGAAGAGCCCTATAGAATAGCTAACCAAGCAATACTTTGCTTTTCCAAAGCAGACTATGTCAGTATTTTTGCTTTCCCAGAAGCCTTTTTGTTTTACATGTCTTTTTCTTTGACATCTAGATTTCTAGAGGATTATTTGTACTGAATGTTCATGCTAAAGGACCCTGGAAAGAAGAGGGTGTTGGGGGCAAACTGGTGAGGTCTGAATTAAGTCTGCAGTTCAGTGAATAGTATTGTCTGAGTGTTCGTGTCTTACAAGCAGATGTGCTGATGCCATGGAAGGTGTCGCCTTTAAGGGGAGCTGGGTGAGGGACATTAAGTTCTTACCCTTATCTTTGCAGATCTTTTGTAAATCCAAAATTAGGTAGCAAGTAAGATAGCAAGTTTCAATTTATTTGAATATAATTCACAGTGGAAATCTAATTTCAGAAGTAGGTGTGTTCAGAATTCAGCAGTTGCCAGGCTTTTGATCTACACGATTCTCAATAAAATAAAGTTTCTTAGTGTGCTATCAGGAACACTTTACTTTATTCTTAGAGGAAATAGTCATCTCTCTCATTTCTGTGGTCAGCAGCTGACCATCCCAGGCTTAGCATTTTGTCAGGCACAGAAATGCCTGCCTTAGTAGTCACGTAGCATCAGTGCCAGGCCTCTGCCCTGTGCCACGACTGGCTACTGAGTGGGGGTGCCCAGGAGAGCAAGACCTGGTGCCTGCATGGGCAGTTAGACCTGAGAAAGGCTCCTGTAGCTGGATGAGGAAGAAGCGCCCCATGTTCACCGCAACATTATTCACAAAGCCAGGACATGGAAGCAACCTAAGTGTCCATCTGCAGATGAACAGATAAAGGTGTGGCATGTATATACATGTACACAATGGAATATTATTCAGCCATAAAAAATGAGCAAATTGTGCCATTTTCAACAACCTGAATTGAACTTGAGGGCATTATGCTAAGTGAAATAAGTCAGAGAAAGACATATGCTATTTGATCTCACTTATATGTAGAATCTTTAGGAAAAGCAAACAAACAAAAAACATCAAGCTCATGGATACAGAGAACAGATTGGGGTTGCCAGAGTGGGGCATGGGGTATGGGTGACAGGAGTCAGAAGGGACAAACTTCCAGTTATAAGACATATAAATCAGTAATACTATATTACATATTTCAAGTTGCTAAGAGAGTAGGTCCTAAAAGTTCTCATCTTAAGAAAAAAAGTGGCTTTTGACTATGTGAGGTGATTGATGCTAAATAGACTTACTGCAGTGATCTTGTAACATAAAGCTATCAAATCATGTTATACACTAGAAGCAAATTTTGTTACATATCAATTGTATCTAGTTTTTAGAAAGCTGCTTCACATGTACCATTAACATACTGATATTTAGCATTTGGTTGGTGGATAAATAATTCAGTGTATTCTCAGCTTATTATTATTTCATTGCCTATTTTCTTATTACCTTTCCATCTGGGAAATCCTTAGAGTCCATTGTTGCCAGCAGCATGTGATAAATATTGGTGCAGTAGTATAAAAAGGCTGAATTACAGCAGTCTGATGATTCAGCCTAATAGTGCTGCTTCATTTTGAAGCTGTCACATTCTGAGTAGTTTTCTGTCTGTCTGAATTGGTTTAACATTGAAGAGCATGCATAAATAGATGCCTTGTTTCCTGAGCCTTGGCCAACACAAAGCAGATGTTGAAGCTCTCTGTATGGGGATGACATGTGCACAGCAGCCTTGCTTGTTCCTGCTAGTTCTGGAGGAATGTTAATGAATATCAAGAAAGACCAGGAAGTTAGGTTTTATGGAGTATTTTCATCACCGAGAAAGTAGGAAAGAGCTGATGCTTTCCAAGATACCTTTCTTATAACAGGTAAACAGAGCTCCTTTCAGACAGCAGGATTTTCTAGTTCTTGTTCAGCATTGGACACTGGGTTTGGAGCCACATTTTAAAAGAACATGGTTCCTCACTACTGGCCAGGGGCCCTCTTTTAGTTGGGGGAGCCTGAGTTGTTTCCGTGACTCTAGGAAACTAGCCATGAATGGGTCTTGTTTCTCTGCCAGCTGCTTGAGCTCCTCGGTGTTTTTCCTGCCATTCATCACCCTAACTTCCTGCTGCTGAGCACAGTAACGTGCACACTCAAAATGAGCCAGGCAACATACAGAAAAGTGACACTTTCCCCCCAGACTCAACTGGATGAGACAAATAAAAAACTACAGCTCAGACTGTCTGTGACACTGCAAAGTTAGTACTTTTATACATTTTTCCAGCTACTCAGAAATTTTCCAGCAAGTTAAATGATGAGGGTGTGCAGTTCAGTTCTTAATCCCAAGACACTGTTGCAAGGAGAAGCGATGAGTGCTGGAACGGGAAGGGACAGAGGTAGCGTGCTTGGCCTCACTGGGGGATGGGAGAGTGGAGAGTCTAGCAGAAGTTACCTGTTGGCCCCATGTGGGCTGGGTGGCAGGGGAGGAGGGGGAGCTGAACCAGGCGGCAGATCTGCCATGTGCCCTGCAGTGGTCACTACAGGAACAAAATACTGAAGAACTGGAATTGAGAGCAGTGGTGTCAGGGGATCAATAAGGAAATGAGGATCACCAGGGACTGTGAGGTGTTACATTTTATTTACACACACACACACACACACACACACGTTACCTGCCACATGTGAGTTTGTTTTTATCATCAGCTTTGTAATATTAAAAAAAAAAGACTGACAAACAATGAACTGACTTGATTGAATTTGGTTTAAGGCCGAGCTAATGAACGATTAACTGCAGGGAAGGCTCACAATCACAGAAATTTCCCTTTCCTCGTTGTTTTGCCAGTCTCTCTTCAACCAAAATTTTTGGCTACAATTCACAGTGCTGCCTAGAAAGTAAAGGGCAATGCAATGGGACAGCCCCTTCTTTCCCTTTAACCTGCCCACCCTTGTGAAACACTTGCTAGGTGCCCACTCAATGTACACACGGTGCGCCGGCCGGGCTCCTGTTTCCCTGGAGGTCGTTTCAGTGCTGGGGTGTCCTCCAGAGCCCTCGCCTCCCCCCACACCCCCCACCCCAGGTGCTCCTAGCTCACTGCCCTGCTTAAGCCGGGGTGGGGGGGTCGCTGATCAGGACCACAGGCCTAGAGCCAGACTGCTCGGGCCTCTTCACGCCTAGAGCTGTGCAGCTCGGAGGCTCTGCAGCTGTGATGTGTCTGTGCCCCCTGTGCAACATGGGGATCACAGCAGAACTTACCTCAGAGCTGTGGCGGAGACGAAGGGAGGCTTGAGAGGAGGTCGCAGTGGTGCTACTCTGAGCCTCCCTGACCGGCCCACGAAGACCCACAGCCCCTGACAGCTGCCGCCTATAGGCAGGACCTGCTCATCCACCGAGCTTCCTCCCGACCCCCACGGCCTTATGGCACCTGCATTGCTGAAGGAGTGCTATCCTGAGAACCCAGGAGTTTAAGCCGCAGTGGGAGCTGATCTAGTTCAGGTCTTAAAAAGAGCAGCTGGTGGCAGTGTGTGCAGTAAGTTGTGTCCCCAGGAACTCAGGCAGAAGTCCAGGCAAGAACACAGCTGCTGTGGCGGGAAGCACCGGAGAGCACAGCATGGTTTTTGGAGAGGTGTGTACAAGCCTCTGGGGTGCTGTGCATTTTGAGGGGTTAGGGGAAAGGAGTCAAGATCAGCACGTAGGTCTCTGCCCTTAATGGGAGATTCACTGAGGTGGGAGGGCCAGGCCTGGGTTGTAATCATAAGTTCTCTGGGCAGTGTGTCAGGTTTCGGAGGTCTGGGAACTCTGGAAATGGGTAGGAAGGAGATGTGTATGAGTCTGATTCTGGAGAGGAGACTTTAGCTCCTCACAGCTTCACTGAACTAATGCACAGATGTAACTGTAGAGTATTACTGTTTATAAGCAAGCATCTAGTTGGCGATTAGGTAAAAAGCAGAGAATTGACTTCTGACCTTTTACATAGTTTAAAATTATTGCAGGTCACTACTTACCTGAGTTAAAATATTTCTCTTAGAGTCATGAATGAATATATCAACTTTTTATTAATGTTAATAAAACTGATTTGTCGCCATGTTTTGGTCCCCATGCTCTTGACAGCTATTCTTTGCAGTTGCTACCATAGTCTAATTTGCGATATCATACATGCCTAGAAAGGGTTTGAAGGCCTTCCAGGGCTTTCTCTGGACTTGGGTTCTACTTGCAGGAGGCTCATGACCACACTGAGGCAGCATCCCCTACCACAGACTGCTGGGACCAAGGAAGTCTGAACTGCCTTCCCACTCATCTGCTAGAAAGTGAAATGGCATTCAGTTACAGGACAGACCAATCTTCATTCATCCATTTTGCCAGAATCCATGTGGTTAAAGTAGAGTCCTGCTATTTATTTTAAACATGTACTTGAGTTTCAGCTGTGGGCCACACTCTTTTCTTACACTCATAGGGATAACAGGGCTCCTTCTCACCTATAAGGATCTTACCAGAGGGCCAGGTTTAAAAATACATTCAAGGTTGGAGGATATGAACAGACAGTTCTCCAAAGAAGAAATTCAGGTGTCCAACAGGCACATGAAAAGATGCTCCACATAGCTAATTATCAGGGAAATGCAAATTAAAACCACAATGAGATACCACCTCACACCAGTTAGGATGGCCAACATAGAAAAGAACAGGAACAACAAATGCTGGTGAGGATGCGGAGAAACGGGAACCCTCCTACACTGTTGGTGGGAATGTAAACTAGTTCAACCATTGTGGAAAGCAGTATGGAGGTTCCTCAAAAAACTAAAAATAGAAATACCATTTGATGCAGGAATTCCACTCCTAGGAATTTACCCTAAGAATGCAGCAACCCAGTTTGGAAAAGACATATGCGCCCCTATGTTTATCACAGCACTATGTTCAATAGCCAAGAAATGGAAACAACCTAAGTGTCCATCAGTAGATAAAGAAGATCTGGTACATATACACAATGGAGTATTACTCAGCCATAAGAAGAAAACAAATCCTACCATTTGCAACGACATGGATGGAGCTAGAGGGTATTATGCTCTGAAATAAGCCAGGTGGAGAAAGACAAGTACCAAATGAGTTCACTCATCTGTGGAGCATAAGAACAAAGCAAAAACTGAAGGAACAAAACAGCAGCAGACTCACAGAACCCAAGAATGGACTAACAGTTACCAAAGGGAAAGGGACTGGGGAGGGTGTGTGGGAAGGGAGGGATAAGGGGGAAAAAGAGGCATTACGATTAGCACACATAATGTAGTGGGGGGGCGGGGAAGGCAGTACAGGACAGAGAAGACAAGTAGTGTCTATAGCATCTCACTACGCTGATGGACAGTGACTGAATGGGGTCTGTGGTGGGGACTAGATAATGGGGGGAATCTAGTAACCCCAATGTTGCCCATGTAATTGTATATTAATGATACCAAAAAAAAATACATTCAAGGTATGTGGTACATATACACACACAATGGAATACTCAGCCGTAAAAAGAACACAGATACAACCATTTGCAACAACGTGGATGGAGCTACAGGGTATTGTGCTCAGTGAAGTGAGCCAGGCGGAGAAAGACAAATGCCAAATGATTTTCCTCATTTGTGGAGTATAACAACGAAGCAAAACTGAAGGAACAAAACAGCAGCAGACTCACAGACTCCAAGAAGGGACCACTGGTTACCAAAGGGGAGGGGTGTGGGAGGGCGTGTGGGGAGGGAGGGAGAAGGGCATTAAGGGGCATTATACTTAGCACTCACAATATGGGTAGGTCTCCAGGAAGGCAGTATAGCACAGAAAAGACAGGTAATGACTCTAGCATCTTACTACACTGATAGTGATTGCAGTGGAGTGGGGGGAGACTTGATAATAAGGGTGAATGTTGAAACAACAGTGTTGCCCATGTGAATCCTTCATAAGATTGTATATCAATGAAACCTTAATTTAAAAAATGCATTCAAGGTAGGGCAAGACCCAGAGAATGTAGCGGTCTCTTCCCAGTGCTATTTGGAATGGCATCAGAAAAGAGGTACATGAGCTGCCATGTTGCTGGTCAGGAGAACTCCAGCAATTCTGGACTTGACTGCTGGTTGCTCTGCCCCCACCTGGCTACCTGTCTTCTCTGAGCTTCTGTTTCTTCACTGATCCATGGAAAACAGATCTGCCTTGCAGGGTCATGGTGAAGGTCTGGGTTTGCTTCCATTGAAGCATCTGCAGACATCTTCTCAGGCACCGTTTTTTAAAATGTGTTTTGTTTTAGTCAAAACCTAGCAGCACTCTGCTCCCAAAATTGTACTCTGTATGTAACCATGGGTAAAGATCAGAAAGCTTTTTCTCCAGGTCAACTCGTGTTTCTTGAGGATAAAGTAGCTGTTCTGATTCTAAAGTGTATTCCAAGAGTCAGGCACAGAACAGAATTTCCTTCGCAGATTCATCCTGGGTCCAAAGTGGGGTGTACCTCCTTTTCAGGGACATGTTTGCACTTGGCAAAATCCCAGGATACTGTATTGTTCATTTATAAGAGGAAAATGTCTTGCACATGTACTCAAGTCTCCATGGCCAGTCTACATGCTCCTGGTGGACAGTTGGACTGACAAAGGCTATCAGAGTCAGAATGTTTGCAAAGCCTAGAGTCTGAACAACCAGTAGGTGCTGTCTTGGTCTGTGGTCCATGTGGCCTTTTCAGTCCCTTGACTTGTGGCCAGTACTTGGATGGGCATTTCCAAAATATGCCTCCCAGACTGCTCTTTACAGAGCATCCAAGGCTGACCACTCATTTTCTGTCTGAACATGTGATAGTCAAGCTTTGCTAACCTTGAGCCCATTTTACTTTCCTTCAGTTAGATTCTGTGACCTAAACCTAATCCTCTTCAGAATACCTGTAATTCCACACTTTGTCATAATCACCCATTGGAATCCCAGCCCTGGTTAAAAACAAGTATTGGCGAGACTTCCGGGAATATGGCGACGTGAACGGACCAGCAGAAAAACTCCTCCCAACATTATATTTATTCACGAAAATACAGCAAATACAACTATCCCTAAAAGAGAGACCAGAATACACAGGGAAGTGCACAGCGTACAGGTACACCTGTGAGAACTTGGCAGCCGGTGAGGTGGACGGGATACGGAGCGGCGATCCGGTGGGACCGAGTGCTCCCCCACCCCCAGAGCTCCGGTGGCCAGACACTCCGGACAGAGGACTCGGCACCCGGCGAGGCGGGACAGAAACGCGATCCAGCGAGACCAGAGCGCCCTTCCACCCCAGCACTCCGGCGGGAGTCCCGGCAAGGCGGGTAAGGTACGGAGCCGGGAGCGGAACGAGCGCCCCTCTCCCCCAGCGCTCCAGCGGGAGGAGAGGATTCAGAGCCGGGAGGGAGTGGAAGTCTGCGCCGGGAGCGCCGACACACAGCCTGCGGTGTAGCGGAGATAGGAGAGACAGAGGGCACAGGGTCCCAGCCCAGAACATGCAAGTTGCCTGCGGCAGGCTCCGGGAAGGAAAAAGAAAGGATAAAAAAGGGAAGAAAAGCGCGCGCCCTACCTCAGCGGTCTTAAAGAGACAGGAGCTCAGTAGAGGGGCCGGATAGCCCCGCAAACTGAGCCCAGCACGCTGGGAGTCCTGGGGAGCTTTGGACCCCTTGGCTGGCGACTGGGAAAGGGTGCCTGCCATTGAGACCCCCACGGAGATCAACAGCTTCCCATTGTCCCCAACCAAGCCAGAACTATAGAGTGGCGCTGGAATAGTGGAGCAACAGCGCCACTTACAGCACTCGCGCAGAACCAACTCTCAGTGGCTTTTGTTTGTTTGTTTGGTTGGTTATTGTTTTTTCTCCCCTTTCTTTTCCTTTTTTTCTTTCCCTCTCTTTCAACAGCCTCCCATTCATTCTCACCCTGGCCACAGCTTTAAAGGGCCATGTGGAGCGACGTGGACACGGCTCTGGAATAGTGGAGCAATAGCGCCACCTACAGCATTCACACAGAAACCACCCCCGGAGGGCGTTTTGGTGTGTTTTTTTTGTTGTTGTTGTTGTTGTTGCTGTTTTCTTTTACGTGTTGCTGCTTTTTCTTTTTCTTTCTTTTCTTTTCCTTTCTCTCTCCTTTTACTTTTTTATTATTAATAGAAATTTCTTTTTATTTTCCTTTCTCTCCTTTCTTATCTCTCCTTGCTACCAACAACCAATTCTATACTCATGAGAAGACAGAAGAATATGATACAGACAAAGCTTCAGACAAACACCACCCCTGAGAAAGAATCTGGAGAAATGGACATGCACAATCTTCCAGAAAAAGAATTCAGAATAAAAGTCATAGCCATGCTGACGGATCTACAGAAAAATGTGCAAGAACTGAGGGAGGAAGTGAGGGAAGTGAGGAAAGACAATGCAGAAATGAGACAAGCCATCGACGGGCTCAACAGCAGATTGAATCAGGTTCAAGACACGATCAAGGAATTACAAGACAGGGACCAGGAATACAATAGAAGCTGAGGCAGAGAGAGATAAAAGGATCTCTAAGAATGAAAGAATATTAAGAGAACTCTGTGACCAATCGAAGCATAGCAATATTCGCATTATAGGAGTACCAGAGGAAGAAGAGAGAGAAAAAGGGATAGAAAGTGTCTTTGAAGAAATAATTGCCGAAAACTTCCCCACGCTGGGGAAGGAAATAGTCTCACAGTCCACGGAAGCCCACAGATCTCCCAACACAAGGGACCCAAAAAAGACAACACCAAGACACATAATAATCAAGATGGCAAAGATCAAAGACAAGGACAGAGTATTAAAGGCAGCTAGAGAGAGAAAAAAGATCACCTACAAAGGAAAACCCATCAGACTGTCATCAAACTTCTCAACAGAAACCGTACAGGCCAGAAGAGAATGGCATGATATATTTAACGTAATGAAACAGAAGGGCCTCGAACCAAGAATATTGTATCCAGCACGATTATCATTTAAATATGACGGAGGGATTAAACAATTTCAAGACAAAAGAAAGTTGAGAGAGTTTGCCTCCCATAAACCACCACTACAGGATATCTTAAACGGACTGCTCTAGAGGGAAACACCCCTAAGGCTAAAAAGATGTCACCAGAGAAAATAAAATCATAGCAAAGAAAGCAGACCATCCAAATACCAACTAAAGGCAAAGAATAAAACACCTAATATATAAAGAAAGGAGGAGGAAGAATAGGAAGGGAGAG